>JASUUJ010000068.1:0-295272 GCA_030449895.1 Citrus mangshanensis | reverse complement strand
ACTTGTCAGCAGGCAGTGGCGGCAAGGCAGTAACAGCGGCGGCGCGCGGCGCAGTACTGCAAGGCAAGGGTCAGGTGTGCTCGTAATGTCTGCCCTATCTCGAAGTTCGGTGGATTTAGTTGGCCAGCCCTCCCCAAGGCTATACCACTGCTGGCTACATGGATGAACTGGGGACGGGACTCCTGGGGGCCTTATTTTGACGGCCGGCGGCGGCCTGCTTTTAGCAATACGGAGGGCGTCAGAAGTCTGGCTCCTATCTCCGAGTCCGGCGGATTTGGCAAGCCTGGTTCTCCCCAAGGCCAGCAGCCCACCTGTTGGGTATTCATGCGGATGAACTGGGATGGACTCGTGCTTGCTTAAGCGGCTGTGCCTGGTAGTCTTCACACGATCATGCCACTGATAATGCCATCTTCAACCTGTCCCATGACAGAGCCACTGCCCCTCCCCCAAGTGCTGGCTATGAACACCCATTGGGCATTGCGAGCGGAAGAACTTGGGGGACTCCGGACCTTCGGGGGCTTATTTATGGCCAGGCTGTGCCCAAGGGCCTACTTTTGGCATACGGAGGGCGCTCGCAATGTCTCGCCCCATTCCGAGCCTCCCATGATTTGAGCTTCTGGCCAAATTTCTCCCCTGGGCTGCTGATGGTGCCCCACCTTTGGGCATTTTTCAAGGTGATCAACACGGGACGTGACCTCGGGGCTTATTTTTACGCGGGGCTGAGTCCGCGCTCATTTTTTTCACACGGAGGCTGCTCGCAGTCTCGCCCCATTCCGAGTCCGGCGACAGTTAAGCCAGCCCCTCCCCAAGGCCATAGCCCACCCGCTGGGGGCATTTTGCAAGGGACAAATCCTTGGGACGGGACTCGGGGCTTATTTTTATACAGCTGTGCCCATGGGACTATTTTTGCACACGAAGGCTGCTTCGCAAAGTCTCTTCACCCCATTCCTAGTCCGGCGATAGGTGTGGCTAGCCCCTCCCCCAAGGCTATAGCCCACTGTTTTCTGGGCATTTTCATGCGGACGAACTTGGGGACGTGACCTTCAGGCTTATTTTTGGGTGGCTGTTCCTGCGGCCGATTTTTGGCACACGGAGGCGCCTCAAAATGCGCGCCTCTATTCCGAGTCCGCGGACAAGGCTGGGCCTCCCCAGCTATAGCCCACCGCTGGGCATTCACGCTGACGCAACTTGACCTGGACCTCGGGGCTTATTTTTGCCGCCAAGCAGCTCTACGTACTATTTTTGGTACACGTAAGGCCGCTTTTAAAGTCTCACCCCATTCCTAGTCCAAGTGGTGGAGTGGCCAGCCCCTCCCCAAGGCTATAGCCCACTGTTTTTTGGGCATTTTTTGCAAGCGGACGCAATCCTGGGGACGGGACCTTCGGGGCTTATTTTTGTGCGGCTGTGCCCGCTGTCATTTTTGCACACGGAGGTCGCTGCAGAAGTCTCGCCCCCATTCCGAGTCCAAAGGACGGGCCAGCCCCCTACAAGGCTATAGCTCACCCATTTTGGCATTTTTACGCGGACAAACTGGGACTGGACCTTCGGGTTATTTTTGGGCACGGCTGTGCTCGAAGGACTATTTTTGGCACACGAAGGCTGCTCACAAAGTTCCCACCCATTCCTAGTCCGGCGGAAGGGAAGTGGGCCAGCCCCCCTCCCCAAGGCTATAGCCCACTGTTTTGGGCATTTTTGCGGGGCGGACGAACTTTGGGGACGGGACTGGGGCTTATTTTTGCTGCCGCCAAGCAGTTCTGCCGGTCTATTTTTGGCACACTGGAGGCCGCCAGAAAGTCTCGCCCATTCCAGTCCGCGGATTTGCTAAGCGCCAGCGCTCCCAAGGCTATAACTCCACCCATTGGGTATTTTAGACTAACACTTGTGATTGACCTTCTGGGGCTTATTTTTTTATACGGCTGTGCCCGCTGGCCTATTTTGGCACGTCGTGAGGGCGCCGCAAAGTCTCGCCCCATTCCCGAGTTCGGCGGATTTGCTTGGCCAGCCCCTCCCAAGGCCATAGCCCACCTGCTCATGAAGCAGAAATGTGGATGAACTTGGGGACGGACCTCTGGGATTATTTTGGACGCTGGACGTGGCGGCGGCTCCTATTTTTAGCACACGGAGGGCGCTCGCAGTCTGGCCCCATTCGAACCGCGAGAAGGCACAGCCCCTCTCAAGGCTATAGCCTGTCTTGCTACAATACTTACAAGTGAAGAATCTTGGGACGGGACTGGGCTCTGATGAGGCTGGGGCTGTGCCCGCGGTCTATTTTTTGCACACAGATGGCGCTGCAATGTCTCGCCCCCATTCCGAGTTCGGCGGACGAAGTTGGCCAGCCCTCCCAAGGCTATAGCCCACCCGTTTTTTCAAGGCTACAAGTGATGAACCTGGGGACGGGACCTTCGGGACTGGCTTGACGCTGGATGTATGGCGGGCCTATTTTTAGCACACGGAGGCGCCACAGTCTGGCTCCCATTCCGAGTCCAAAGTGGATCATAAGCCAGCCCCTCCCAAGGCTATAGCCCACCCGCTTCGGGCATTTTTACGGCGGAAGAATTTGGGACGGACTCTTCGGGGCTTATTATTTATGGGCCAGCCTGTGCCCGCGCTCATTTTTTGCACAGAGGGCGCTCGCAATGTCTTGGCCCCATTCCGAGTCCGGCGGAAGAAGCACAGCCCTCCTGGGTGCTATAGCCTGACCCGCTGCATTTTGCGCTTAAGAACTTGGGACGGGATCTTCGGGCTTTGGCTTTTGGGGCACGCCTGTGCCCGCGGCCTATTTTTGGCACACGGAGGGTGCTGTGTGTCTCGCCCCATTCCGAGTCCCCATGGATTTGTTGGCCAGCCCCTCCCCTGCTAAGGCCATAGCCCACCCGTTGGGCATTTTCACATGGCGAACTTTGGGGACGTGACCTTCGGGGCTTATTTTGGGTGTGCCTGTGCCTATCGTCTATTTTTGGTGATACGGAGGGCGCCATGAAGGCTCACCCCATTCCGGAAAGTATGGACAGCTGGCCAGCCCCTCTCCAAGGCTATAGCTCACCCGCTGTTGATTTCACAAGGACGAACTTGTGGACGGGACCTTTCTGGGGCTATTTTTGGGCGGCTAGACCCGCGCCTATTTTTTGCAAACGGAGGGCACTTCCCCAAAGTCTCCCATTCCGAGTCCGGGCGATTTGCGGGCCGGGCCTTCCCCCGCGCCATAGCTCACCTGCTTCGGGCATTTTTGCGCGATTTAACTTGGGACGGCGACCTTCGTTTATTTTTGGGCGCGGCTGTGCTCGCGCCTTCATTTTTGCACATGGAGGGCGTCGCAAAGTCTCGCCTGCTCCGAGTCCGGCGGATTTGCTGCAGCCTCTCCCCAAGGCAACCACCTGCTGGGTCATTTTTTGCGCGGATGAACTTGGGGAGGGACTCGGGGCGCATTTTTGGGCGCTGGCTGTGCCCGCGCCTATTTTTGGCACGGAGAGCGCCGCAAAGTCTCGCCCCATTCCGAGTCCGCGGACGGCTGGCAAGCCTCTCCCCCAAGGCTATAGCCTCTCCGCTTGGGTATTTTCACATGGACGAACTTGGGGGACGGACTTTCGAGGGCTTATTTTTGGGCGCTGGGCAGGAACTGGGCAGCATATTTTTGCACACGGATGGCGCCACAAAAAGTCTCGCCCATCTCCGAGTCCGCGGACAAGTTGGCCAGCCCCTCCCCTCTAAGGCTATAGCCCACCCGCTTTTTTTGGCATTTTTACATGACTAACGGGTTTGGACGGGACCTCGGGGCTTATTTTTGAACGCTGCTGTGCTCTCCACCCTATTTTTGCACGAAATGGCGTCGAAAGTCTCGCCCATTTCGAGTCCAAGTGGATGACAGTTGGCCAGCTCCTCCCCAAGGCTATAGCCCACCCGCTGCCGGGCATTTTTGCTGTGGACGAACTTGGGGACGGACCTCTCGGGGCTTAATTTTGGGCGCGGCTGTGCCCGCTGGCCTATTTTTGGCACACAGAGGGCACTCCTGGAAAGTCTCGCCTATACCGAGTCCGACGGACGGCTGGTGTTAAGCCCCTCCCAAGGCTATAGCCCACCCGCTGGCATTTTGAGGCGGACGAACTTGGGGACGGACCTTCGGGGCTTATTTTTCAGCTCAGGTGGCCTATTTTTGGCACACGGAGGGCACTGCAGTCTCGCCCATTCTGAGTCCGGCGACGGCGCCAGCCCTCCCCTGTGGCTATAGCCCACCCGCTGGGGCATTTTCATGCAGACTAACTTGGGGACGGGACCTTTGGTGGCTTTATTTGACGCGGCTGTGCCCACAGCCTATTTTTGCACACGGGAGGGCACTCGCAAAGTCTCGCCCCATTCGAGTCCGGCGGACGAAGCCAGCCCTCCCTGTGGCTATAGCCCACCCGTTTCGGGCATTTTTGCGGCAGACGAATCAGACGGGACCCCAGGCTCGTGGCTTATTTGGACGTAAGCAGCCTCCACAGCCTATTTTTGGCACACGGAGGGCGTCTGCAAAGTCTCGCCTTCATTCCGAGTCCGGCGATTTGTTGGCCAGCCCTTCTCAAGGGCTATAGCCCACCCATTTTTGGGCATTTTTTGGCGCGGACGATCTTGGGGACGTGGACCTCCGGGGTTTATATTTGGGCGCTGCACAGCTGTGCCGCGTCTATTTTTTGGCACACACACAGAGGGCGCCAGAAAGTCTCGCCCATTCTGAGTCCGCGGATCAAGTTGGCTGTGCCCTCCTCAAGGCTATAGCCCACCTGCTGGGCATTTTTGCTATCACTAACTTTGGGACGGAACTGGGCTTATTTTGGGCGCTGTGCTCACTGCCTTTGGCACACGGATGGCGCCTAAAGTCTCGCCCATTCCGAGTCCGCGGAATTTGGCCAGCTCCTCCCCTCCCCCAAGGCTATAGCCCACCTGTTTTTGGGGTGGAGCATTTTTATGGCAGACGCACCCTGGGGACGTGACATTCCGGGGCCCTATTTTTGGGTGTGGCTGTGCTCGCTGCTCATTTTTGATGCACACGGACGGTGTTTCGTAAAGTCTCGCCTCATTCCGAGTCCGGCGACGAATTTGGCCAGCCCTCTCCCAAGGCTATAGCTCACCTGTTTTTTGGGCATTTTATGGGCGCATAACTTGGGGACGTGGATATCTGGGGCCTATTTTTGGGTGTGGCTGTGCCCGTGGCCTATTTTTTTGTGACACGGAGGGCGCTCGCAGTCTCGCCCCATTCCGAGTCCGCGGATTTACGCAGGCCAGCCTGGCCCCTCAAGGCTATAGCTCCACCTGCTAAGTATGGGGCATTTTTACAATGGACGAACTTGGGGACGGGACCTTCGGGAGCTTATTTTGGGCGTGGCTGTGCCACCCGCGGTCTATTTTACATTAGCACACGGAGGGCGCCACAAAGTCTCGCCTCATTCCGAGTCCAAGCGTTGACGAATTTGGCCAGCCCTTCCCCTGAAGGCTATAGCTTCCACCCGCTGGGGCATTTTATGACGATTTAACTTGGGGACGGACCTCGGGGGCTTATTTTTTGGGCGCTGCTGTGCCCGCTGTATATTTTTAGCACACGGAGGGTTTCGGCAAAGTCTCGCCCTATTCCGCAGTCCGGCGGACGGAGTTTGGCTTCAGCCTCCTCAAGGCTAAGGTACCACCGCTGGGATTTCACATGGGCGACGAATTTGGGGACGTGGACCTTCTGGGGCTTATTTTGGGCGCGGCTGTGACCACGGCCTATTTTGCACACACGGAGGGTGCCTCGTGTCTCGCCATCTCCAGTCCAGAAGGCTGGCAGCCTCTCCCCCAGGCTACAGCTCATCCGCTGGGTATTTATGCGGGCGGACAAACTTGGGACTGGACTCTTCGGGGTTTATTTGGGGCGCGCGATGTTCTTAGCTCATTTTTGGCACACGGAGGGCGCCCTCGTAAAGCCCGCCATTCCGAAATCAAGATTTAGCTGGTCAGCCTTTCCTCAAGGCTATAGCCTACCCTGCTGGGCATTTAAGGGCGACGAACTTGGGACGGGACCTTCGGGGCTTATTTTGCATGCTGTTCTAAGGCTATTTTTGGCGCAATGGAGGGCGCCGCAAAGTCTCGCCTAGCCCGAGTCCGCAGACGAGCATGTTCTCCCCTGCTGCCATAGCCCACCCGCTAGTGCATTTTTGCGCAAGGGACGAACTTTGGGGACGTGGACCTTCGGGGCTTCATTTTTTTGTAAGATGTGCCGCGTCTATTTTTGGCACACGGAGGGCGCTAGCAAAGTCTCGCCCATTCCGAGTCCGCGGATTTGAGTTACAGCCTCTTCCTGCTGATAGCAAGAAAGAAATTTCACCCATTTTCAGCATTTTTATGGGGACGAACTTGGGGACGAGACCTCGGGCTTATTTTTTTGGCGCGGCGTGCCTGCAGCCTATTTTTGGCACACGGAGGGCGCCTGAAGTCTCACTCCCATTCCAGAGTCCGCGGACGGTGTTGGCCAGCTCTTCCCGCGCTATAGCCCACCCATGGGCATTTGCGGACGGGGACGGACCTCGGGGCTTATTATTGGCACGGCTGTTCCCCGCGCCTATTTTTTGGTACACGGAGGGCACCGTAGCAGTTACGCTTCATTCCGAGTCCGCGGATTTGCTGCCTGTTTCTCCCCCCAAGGCTATAGCCCCACCCATTTTTTTGGCATTTTTGGTGGGACTACCCTTGGGACGGACTCATGGGGCTTATTTTTAAAAGTGCGGCTGTGCCTGCGGTCTATTTTGGGCACACTGAGGGCGCCGCAAAGTCTCGCCCCCATTCCGAGTCCGCGGGATTACGTGGCCAGCTCCTCCCCAAGGCTATAGCCCACCGCTTGGGCATTGAGTTTTGACGAACTGGGTCCAACTGGACCTTCAGGGGCTTGTTTTGAGCGCCGGCTGTGCCAAGCGCTCTATTTTTGGCACACGGAGGGCGCTCGCAAAGTCTCATCCCATTCCAGTCTATGGAAGAAGTTGGCAGCCCCTCCCCAAGGCTATAGCCCACCTCGCTTTTTTGGGCCATTTTGGGCGGATCTAAATTAGGACGTGGACCTCGGGGCTTATTTTTAAAAGGGTGCGACAGTGCCCATAGCCTATTTTTCGGGTCTTATTTTGGACGCGGCTATGCTCGCGGCTCTATTTTTACCCCCACGGAGGGCGCTTGTAAAGTCTCGGCCTCATTCCAAGTCCGCAGTGGACGGCTGGCCAGCCCTCCCCAAGGCTATAGCTCACCTGCCTGGTGGGCATTTTTCAATGGGACGAAATTGGGGACGGGACCTTTTCGGGCGCTTATTTTTGGGCACACACATCATGGCCCTGCACACAGAGGCACTGGCAAAGTCTCGCCTCCCATTCCGACTCCTAAGGACGATTTGAAGGGCCGCCTCCCCAAGGCTACTATAGCCCACCCATTGGGCATTTACATGGGGCGGGACTTAACTTGGGGACGGACGGGACCTTCAGGGGCTTATTTTTGGTCACCGCGGCTGTGCCCGTGGGCTCTTTTTGGCACACGGAGGGCACTCCCGCAAAGTCTCGCCCCATTCAGTCCGGGCGATTGCTGGCACAGCCCTCCCCAAGGCTATAGCTTCACCCGCTTTTTTGGGCATTTTGCAAGGCGGACGCATCCTTGGGGACGGACCTTCTGGGGCTTATTTTTGGGCAAGAAGTCTCGCGCCTATTTTTAAGCACACAGAGGGTGACGCAGTCTCGCCTCCTATTCCCGAGTCCGGGCGGACGGTGCTGGCTACAGCGCTGCCCCTGGTGCCAAGGCTATAGCTCCACCCGCTGGGGCATTTTTATGGCGGTAACTTGGGGACGGGACCTTTGGGGCTTATTTTTGGGCGCGCTGTTCCGCGGCCCGTTTTTGGCACGGAGGGCGCCGCAAAGTCTCGCCCCGCCTATTCCGAGTCCGGGCGGATTTGCTGGCCAGCCTCCTGCACAAGGATATAGCCCACCTGCGGCATTTTTTTATGGTGGACGAACTTGGGGACGGACCGGGGCTTATTTTTGACGCTGCAGTGTCAAGCATGCCTATTTTTGGCACACGGAGGGTGCTCGCAGTCTCGCCCCATTCCGAGTCCGGCTGGATGAAGCGTTTAGCCCCTCCCCTGTACAGGCTATAGCCCACCCGTTTGGGCATTTTTGCGTCTGATGAACTTGGGGACGGACCTTCGGGGCTTAGTTTTGAGCGTGGCTGTGTACCATGGCCTATTTTTACACACGGAGGGCGCTGCAGTCTCGCCCCATTCCGAGTCCGGCGGATGTTAACAGCCCCTCAAGCCAAGGATATAGCCCACCCGCTGGGGCATTTAAAAGTGGACGATTTAACTTGGGGACGGGACCTTCTCGGGGCTTATTTTGGACGCGGCTGTGTCGGTGGCTCATTTTGGGACACAGAGGGCGCCGCAGTCTCGCCCCATTCCGAGTCCGGCGGATGAAGGGGCCAGCTTCTCCCCAAGGCTATAGCCCACCCGCTTTTGGGGCATTTTTTCCATGACGAACTTGGGACTTGGACCTTCGGGGCTTATTTTTGGGCGCGCTGTGCCCGTGGGCCTTTTTGCACACGGAGGGCGCCGCAAAGTCTCGCCCATTCCGAGTCCGCGGACGATGTTGGCCAGCCCTCCCAAAGGCTATAGCCCACCCGCTTTTGGGCATTTTTGCTGCCACTTAACTGGGGACGGACCTTCTGGGGCTTACTTTGGGTGCGCGCTCTGTGCCAGCTGCCTATTTTTGGCAACACGGAGGGCGCCGTAAATTCTAGCCCCATTCCGAAGTCCGCGACGGTTGGCAAGCCCCCTCCCCCAAGCGCTATAGCCCACCCGCTTTTGGGAATTTCTTTTATGCGCGACGAACTTGGGGACGGACCTCGCCGGCTTATTTTGGCGCGGCTTTGCCCGCTGCCTAATTTCTTGGCACACACGGAGGGCGCCGAAAAGTCTCACCCCATTCCGAGTCCGGCGGACGAGTTGGCCAGCCCTCCCCAAGGCTATAGCCCACCCGCTTTTGGGCATTTCAGGCGGACGAACTTGGGGACGGGACCTTCGGGGCTTATTTGCCAAGCAGCCGTGGCTATTTTTGGCACACGGATGCCGCCGCAAAGTTTCACCCCCATTCCGAAGTCCGGCGGAGCGGCGGGTTAGCCTTCCCCGGCGCTATAGCCCACCCGCTTTTTTGGGCATTTTATGCTAAGCGTGACGAATTTAACTGGGACGGACTTCGGGATTATTTTGGGACCGCTACGCTGTGCCCAATAATTTTTGGCAAACGGAGGGCGATCGTGAAAGTCTCGCCCATTCCGAACCGGCGATTTAGTTGGCCAGCCTCCCCAAGGCTATAGCCCACCCGCTTGGGCATTTTTACTGCGGACGAACTTGGGGATGGGACCTTTGGGCGATGCTATTTTTTTGGTGCGGCTGTGGCCGCTGCCTATTTAAGTACACGGAGGGTGCTCGCAAATTCTCACCCATTCAGTCCGGGGCGGATTTAAGTTCGCCAGCCCTCCCAAGGCTATAGCCCACCCTGCTTTTTGGGCATTTTTTCCGCGGACGAACTTTGGGACGGGACCTTCGGGGCTTAGTTTTGAAGCGCGCGGCTGTGCCTCGGCCTCTTTGGCAGTACACGGAGTGGCGCGCTAAAGTCTTGCCCCATTCCGAGTCCTGCGTGATTTTATGTTGGCACAGCCCCTCCCAAAGGCTATAGCCCACCCGCTTGTGGGCATTTTTAAGTGGACGAATTTTAAATTGGCACGGACCTTCGCTTATTTTTGTGCGGCTGTGCTACAAAGCCAGCGGCCTATTTTTGCACACGAGGTGCCTGCAAATTCTAGTTCATTCCGAAGTCCAAGATTGGGTTGTTGCTGTGTAGCTCCCTCCCCAAGGCTATAGCCCACCCGCTGGGAATTTTTAAGGCGGGACGAACTTGGGGACGGGACCTTCGGGGTTTATTACTGCTTTGCCCGCGGCCCAATTTTGGCACACTGGAGGGCGCCAAAAGTCTCACCTCCATTCGAGTCCGGCGGATTTCGGCTGCGCCAGCCTTCCCCTGCGCTATAGCCCACCTGCTTAGCATTTTCACAATGCCGGCGGACGAACTTGGGGATGGGACCTTTCGGGGCTTATTTTGGGCGCGCTGTGCTCGCGTTTGTTTTTTGGTACACGGAGTAAGCCCAGCAGTTTCACTCCTCATTCCAAGTCCCGCGATGAACGGGGCGGGCAGCCTCTCCCCAAGGCCATAGCCCACCTGCCTTTTTTGGGCATTTTTACGGCGATTTAACTGGGGATGGGACCTCCTTAGCTTATTTGCAGCGGCTTTGGCCACGTCTATTTTTGGCACATCGGAGGGCGCTGCAAAGTCTCCCGCCCCATTCCGAGTCCGCGGACGGGTGTTTGCCAGCTCCCTCCCCAAGGATATAGCCCACCCGCTTTTTGGGCATTTTTAAGGCGGACGAACTTGGGGACGGGACCTTCGGGATTATTTTGGGCGTTGCCAGCAGTTGCGGTTTATTTTTGGCAGCACGGAGGCCGCCGCAAAGTTTCACCTCTCCATCTGGTCCGAGGACGGCGGCCAGCTCCTCCCCAAGGCTTTTCATAGCTCCACCCGCTTTTTGGGCATTTTGGCGGCGGACGAACTTGGGGACGGGACCTTCGGGGCTTTATTTTTGGGCGCCGGTTGCCCTCATGCTTATTTTACATGCACACGGAGGCCGGCTCGCAGAAAGTTTCACCCCCATCTGAGTCCGGCGACGGCGGCCCCATTCTCCCCCAAGGCTATAGCCCACCCGCTTTTTGGGCATTTTAATGTGGCGTGGACGAACTTGGGGGAAGGGACCTCGGGGCTTATTATTAAGCGAACTGTGCCTGCGGCCTATTATTGGCAGACAGAGGGCCTCGCAAAGTCTCGCCCATTCCGAGTCCGGCGCGGATTTTGTTGGCCAGCCCCTCCTCCTCAAGGCATAGCCCACCCATTTTTCGGGGTACTATTTCTTGCAAGGCGACGAACTTGGGACGGGACCTTCGGGATTATTTTGGCTGCTGTGCCCGTGGCCAATTTTTGGGCAAACGGAGGGCGATCGCAGTCTCGCCCCATTCCGAGTCCAGCGATTTAAGTTTGCAGCCCCTCCCCCAAGGATATAGCCCACCCGCTTTGGGCATTTTTGCGCGGACGAATTGGGACTGACTCTGGGATTATTTTTGCGCGTTGTGCCCGTGGGCTAATTTTTTGGCAAACGGAGGGCGATCGCAGTTTCACCCTCATTCCAGTCCGGGCGGACAGTGGGGCCAGCCCTCCCAAGGCTATAGCCCACCCGCTTTGGGCATTTTTGCGGCGGACCTAATCCTTGGGGACGGACCTTCGGGGCTTATTTTTTTGGTGCGACTTTCTGCCACGGCCTATTTTTGCCACACGGAGGGCGCCGCAGTCTCGCCCATTCCGAGTCCGGCGGACGGTTGAGCACAGCCCCTCCCCCAAGGCCATAGCCCACCCGCATGGGCATTTTGCGGCGGGACGAACTTTGGGACGTGACCTCTCAAGGCTTATTTTTGGGCGCGCTGTGCCTGCTCTGATTTTTAGCACACACTGAGGGTGCTCGCAAAGTCTCGCCCCATTCCGAGTCCGGCGGATGAAGATGGCCAGCCCCTCCCCCCAAGGCTATATCCCACCCGTATTTTGGGCATTTTTGCGGCGGACGAACTTCGGGACGGGTCCGGCGGACGAAACGCCAGCCCTCCCCAAGTGCTATAGCCCACCCGCTTTGGGCATTTTTGTGGCGGATGAACTTGGGGACGGGACCTCGGGGCTTGATGGCGCGGCTGTGCCTCGCAGCCTGGTTTTTGGCACACGGAGGCCGCTCGCAAAGCCTCGCCCTATTCCGTAGTCCGGCGGACGGTTGGCCAGGCCTCCCGCCAAGGCTATAGCCCACCCGCTTTTTTCGGGCATTTCATGCTGGAAGCGGACGAATCTTGGGGGACGGGACTCTTCAGCTTATTTTTGACGCGGCTGTGCCTGCAGCAGCCTATTTTTTGGCACACATTAATGAGGGCGCTCCGCATAGTCTCGCCCCATTCTGAGTCCGGCTGGGATTTGCGAAGTTGGCTGAGCCCTCCCCCCCAAGGCTATAGCCCACCTGGGTTGGGGATTTTACTGGGCGATCTAACCGGTGACGGGACTTGGGGACGGACCTCGGGGCTTATTCGGCGCCGCCGCGTCTGCGCACACACGGGCGGGGTGCGCAAAGTCTCACCCCATTCCGAGTCCGGGCGGATTTGCCGCCAGCCCTCCCCAAGGCTATAGCCCACCTGTTTGGGCATTACGAGCGACGAACCTGGGCACGGACCTTTCGGCTTATTTTTGGGCGCGCAAGCTGCTCGCGGCTGGCCATTTTTGGTACACATGGCCGGGCCGCCGCAAAGTCTCGGGCGTCCCATTCCGAGTCCGGCGGGATGAAGTTGGGATTCCAGCCCTCCCCTGCTGCCATAGCCCACCCGTTTTTCGGGGCATTTTGCCATGGGCGGACCTAACTTGGGGACGGGACCTTCTGGGCTTATTTTGGGCCGGCCGGGGTGCCCGCGGACTATTTTTTTTACACATCAAGGGTGCTCTGAGAAAGTCTCGCCCCATTCTCGAGTCTCGCGGACGAAGTCGGCCAGCCCTCCCCAAGCTCCTATAGAACACCCGCTGGGGCTGGGTTTTACCAAGGGGCGGACGGTCGGGGCATTTTGTGGAAGCCCAGAAAACCTTCGGCTTAGCCCTCTTCGCCCACCCGCTGGGCGCATGGATGAATGGAGCACTAATTGGGCGAACCAGCTTGCGGCCTATTATGGCAGACAGAGGCTCCTCGCAGTCTCGCCTCCATTCCGAGTCCGGCGGACGAGTGGGCCAGCCTCCCCTGCCATAGCCCACCCGCTGGGCATTCATGGGGGCGGACGAACTTTGGGACGGGACCTTCGGGGTTTATTTTTGGCGCGCTGTGCCCGCAGCCTATTTTTGGCACACGGAGGGCGCGCATAGTCTCGCCCCTCATCTCCAAGTCCGGCGGACGGTTGCCAGCCCTCCCCTTAAGGCTATAGCCCACCCAGATGGGGCATTTTTAATATGTGGACGAACTTGGGACGGACCTTCGGGCGATTTTTAAGCGCCGCGCTGCACGCTGACTATTTTTACATTACCTAAGGGTGTCGTGAAAGTCTCACCCATTCCGAGTCCGCACAAGTCGGCCAGCCCTCCCCAAGGCTATAGGTGGGCCCACCTGCTTCGGGGCATTTTTCATGCAGCGGACGAACTTTGGGCACTGGACCCTCTCGGGCTTATTTTTTAAGGCAGCCCACGGCCTATTTTTTGCACACGGAGGGTGTTTCGCAAAGTCTCAGCCCCATTCCGAGTCATGGACGGTTTTGTCGCCAGCCCTCCCCCTGCGCTATAGCCCACCCGCTGTTGGGCATTTTTGCGGCGGACGAACTTGGGGAAGCGGACTCCTTTGGGCTGAGACATAGCGTAACTTCCGCTTGCGCGCCTATTATTGGCAGGACACAGGCGTGGCCTCGCAAAGTCTCGCCCCATCTCCAGTCCGGCGGACGGAAGTTGGCCAGCCCTCCCAAGGCTATAGCCTCCCACCCGCTTTTTGGGCATTTTGTGGCGGACGAACTTGGGGACGGGACTTGGGGGCTTATTTTTGGCGCGGCTGTGTCTCGCGGGGGTCTATTTTTGGCACACGGAGGCCGCCAGAAAGTCTCGCCCCATTCGAGTCCGCGGATGAAGTTGGATTCAGCCCTTCCCCTGCAAGGTCTATAGCCCACCCGCTGGGGCATTTCATGGCGGACGGCCTAACTTGGGGACGGGACCTTCGGGCGCTTTATTTTTGGACGCGGCTGTGTCCGCGGCCTATGGCACACGGAGGTGCTCGTAAAGTCTCGCCTGATCTCCACCGGGCGGAGTTGGCCAGCCCTCCCTGGCGCTACAGCCACCCGCATTTTGGGCATTTTTGCCGGCGACGAACTGGGGACGGACCTTCGGGGGGGCTTATTTTTGGCGCGGCTGTGTACGCGTCTATTTGTGGCACACGGAGGGTGCTTCTCAGAAGCCCTCCCCATTCCAGTCTCAAGTGATGAAACAGCCCCCCTGCTGCTATAGCCCACCGCTTTTTTCGGGGCATTTTCAAGGCGGATGCTAACTTGCAGGGACGGGACCTCAGGGGTTATTTGGGCGCAGCTATGTCCGCTGCCTATTTTTTGGTACACGGAGGGGTGCCTCGAAGTCTCGCCCATTCCGAACCGCGGGTTATTGCCAGCCCTCCCCCAAGGCTGCTATAGCCCACCCGCTTTTTTGGCATTTTGCCATGACGGATTTAACTGGGACGTGGACCTTCGGGGCTTACTTTTGGGTACGGCTGTGGCTGCGCCTATTTTTTATTTTTGCACAGGGAGGGCGCTTGTAAAGTCTCGGCTCAATCCTATTCCGAGTCCGTGATTTAAGTCTGCCAGCCTCCCTCAAGGCTATATAGCCCACCAGTTTTTTGGGCATTTTTGCGGCCGACGAACTGGGGACGGACTCAAGCTTAGCGCTGCTGTGCCCGCCTATTTTTGGAACACGGAGGGCGCCTCTTGCAGTCCCGCCCATTCCGTCCGGGGCAAGTGATTGTTGCCGGCCAGCCCTCCCCCTGGGCAAGTGCTATAGCCCACCCGTTCGGGGCTACACGCTGGCCTAATTTGGGGACTTGACCTTCGGGCTTATTTTTGGGCGCAGCTGTGTTCACGGCCTATTTGTGGCACACACTTGAGGGCGTGAAGTCTCGCGCCCATTCTGGAGTCCGGGACTGGCTGGACAGCCCTCCCCAAGTGCTATAGCCCACCCGCTGCTGGGCATTTTTCATGCCATGGACGAACTTGGGGACGGGACCTCTGGGCTTATTGGGCGCGGGCACAGTTCGCTGTGCCTGCGCCATTTTTGGAACAACACGGAGGGCGCCGCAAAGTCCCCGCCCCATTCGAGTCCGGGCGGAGTTAAGCCAGCCCCTCCCCCAAGGCTATAGCCCACCAGTTTGGGCGTGGGTGGACCTTCGGGCTTATTTTTGGGCTAAAACTGTGCTCACGGCCTATTTTTGGCACACGGAGGGTTTCACAAAATCTCGCCTCTCATTCGATTCCGGCGTTAATAGTTGCCAAGCCTCCTCCCCTCAAAGGCTATAGCCCACCCGCTTTTTTGGCATTTTGCAAGTGGACGAACTTGGGGACGGACTTCGGGGCTTACTTTGGGTACATGGCTGTGCCCGCGGCCCTATTTTTGTACAGGAGGGTGCTTAAAGTCTCGTCCCATTCCGAGTCCGCGGACGGCAGCTCCTCCCCAAGGCTATAGCCCACCAGTTTTGGGCATTTTGCGGACGAACTTGGGGACGGACCTTTGGGACTGACTTATTTTTGGGCGCGGCTGTGCCCGCGGCCTATTTTTGGAACACGGAGGGCGCTCGCAAAGTCCCGCCCCATTCGGAGTCCGGCGGACGAAGTTGGCCAGCCCCTCCCCCCAAGGCTATAGCCCACCCGTTTTTTGCGCATTTTTGCGGAGGACGAACTTGGGGACGGGATTTTCGGGGGCTTATTTTTGTGCGAAACTGTGTTCGCGGCCTATTTTTGGCACATGGAGGGCGCTCACAAAGTCTCGCCCCATTCCGAGTCCGGCGGACGAAGTTGGCCAGCCCTCCCCTGCTGGGCTATAGCCCACCCGCTGGGGCATTTCTTGCGGCGGACGAACATGGGACGTGCGGGACTCTCGGGCTTGCGGGCGGCTGTGCCCAAGGCGGTCTATTTTTGGAACACGGAGGGCATCGCAGTTCGCCCATGCCGAGTCCGGACATGGATTTGCCAGCCCTCTCCCCAAGGCTATAGCCCACCCGCTTTTTGGGCATTTTTGGCGGCGCGACGAACTTGGGACGGACCTTTGGGGGCTTATTTGTGCGGCCGTGTTCGCGGCCTATTTTGGAACATGGAGGCGATCGAAAGTCTCGCCCATTCCAGTCCTGCTGGATTGCGCCACAGCCCTCCCCCCAAAGGCTATAGCCCACCCGCTGGCATTTTTGGCGGCGGGACGATTAACTTGGGACGGGACCTTGGGGGCTTATTTTTGCCTTATGCCCGCGCCTTCATTGGCTTGGCAACACGGAGGGCGATCGCAAGTCCGCCCCTGCTCCGAGTCCGACGGATGAAGCTGGCCAGCCCCCCCCCAAGTGCTGATAGCCTACCCATTTTTCTGGGGCATTTTTTATATGACAAACATGGGGACGGGGACTCCTCGGGGCGATTTTTGGGCACGGCTTTGGTCCGCGTCTGCTTTTGGCACACGGAGGGCGCCGCAGTCTCACCCCCATTCCGAAGTCCCGCGGACGATTTGGCTGGTTCAGCCCTCCCCTGAAGCCTATAGCCTACCCGCTAGTCATTTTTAGACGGCGGACGAACTTGGGGACGTGGGACCTTCGGCGGCTTATTTTGGGCAAGGCTTTACCTACGGCCTATTTTTGGCACACGAGGCCACTTCGCAAAGTCTCGCCTCATTCCAGTCCGCGATTTGTGTTGGCCCGCCTCCCCTGAAGCAGCAGCTCATCCATTTTTTTGGGTATTTTTGCCATACGAATTTTGGGGACGGGACCTTTCGGGGCTTATTTTGGGCGAGGCTGCGCCCGTGGCCTCTTTTTTTTTTGGCACACGGAGGGCGCCGCAGTTCACTCCATTCCGAAGTCCGGTGACGAAATTGCTGCTCCTCCTCCCCAGTGCTGCTGTAGCCCACCCTGCTGGGGCATTTGCCATGGACGAACTTGGGGACTGGGACTCTTTGGGGGCTTATTTTGGAGTGGCTGTGTCCGCTGCCCATTTTTGGCACACACGGAGGCCGCTCGCAAAGTCTCGCCCATTCCGAGTCCGGGATTTGTTGGCCAGGCCCTCCCCCAAGGCTATAGCCCACCCGCTTTTGGGCATTTGCAGCGGACGAACTTGGGACGGGGACTCTTCGGGGCTTATTTTTGGGCGCGGCTGTGTACCTACGGCCTATTTTTGGCACACGGAGGGCGCCGCAAAGTCTCGCCCATTCCGAGTCCGCGGATTTGTTTGTTAGCCCCTCCTCAAGGCAATAGCCCACCCGCTTGGGCATTTTTGGGGACGAACTTGGGGACGGGACCTTCGGGGGCTTATTTTTGGGCAATGGGTGCTGTCCCCGCTGCCTATTTTTGAAGGCACACAGAGGGCGATCGCAAAGTCTCGCCCATTCCGAGTCCGCGACGAAGTTGGCCAGCCCCTCTCTCCCAAGGCTATAGCCCACCCATTTTTCGGGCATTTTTGCGGGGCGGACGAACTTGGGGACGGACTTCGGGGCTTATTTTTAAGCTGCTGCGCCTGTGGCCTTTTACAATAATGGAGGGCCGCCGTAAAGTCTCACCCATTCCGAAGTCCGCGGACGAAATTGGCCAGCCCTCCTAAAGGCTATAGCCCACCCGCTGGGCATTTTTGCAAGTGGACGAACTTGGGGATGGGACCTTCGGGCTTATTTTGGGCACGCTGTGCCAGCGGCTCTATTTTTGGCACACGCAGGGCGCCGCAAATTATAGCCCCATTCCGAGTCCAAGCGGGATTTAGTTGGCCAGCCCCTCCCCCTGCTGCTATAGCCCACCCGGCTGGGTACTTATTTGCAAGCGGACGAACTTGGGGACTGGACCTTTCGGGGCTTATTTTTGGCAAGGCTTACCCGCGTCTATTTTTTGGCACACGGAGGCCACTCGCAAAGTCTCTCGCCCATTCCGAGTCCATGATTTGCTACGGTTCGCCTCTCCCCCAAGGCTATAGCCCACCCATTTTTGGGCATTTTGCCACGACGAACTTGGGGACGGACCTTCGGGGCTTATTTGGGCGCGGCTACGCCTGGGTGGCCTCTTTTGGCACACACGGAGGGCGCTCGCAGTCTCACCTCTATTCCGAGTCCGCGGACGAAATTGGCCAGCCCTCCCCAAAGGCTATAGCCCACCCGCTGGGCATTTTTGCGGCGACGAACTTGGGGGCGGGACCTTGGGGGCTTATTTTTGGGTGTGGCTGTGCCCACGCCCATTTTTGGCACACGGAGGTCGCTCGCAAAGTCTCGCCCATTCCAAGTCCGGCGACGATGGCTTGCTACAGCCCTCCCCCAAGGCTATAGCCCACCCGCTGGGCATTTTGCAGCTGGGCGAACTTGGGGACGGACCTCGGGGCTTATTTTTGGGCGCGGCTGTGTTCACGGTCTATTTTTAAGGTACACACGGAGGGCGCCGCAAAGTCTCGCCCCATTCCGAGTCCGGCGGACGAAGTAGCCAGCCCTCCCCAAGGCAATAGCCAACCCGCTGGGGCATTTTTGGGACGAACTTGGGGACGGACCTTCGGGGCTTATTTTTGGGCAAGGCTGTCCCACGGCCTATTTTTTTGGCACACAGAGGGCGATCGCAGTCTCGCCCCATTCGAGTCCGCGGGATTTGTTGGCCAGCCCTCCCCAAGGCTATAGCCCACCCATTTTTACTTTTTGGGCACAAGTGAACTTGGGGACTCAGACCTTCGGGGCTTATTAGCGCGGCTGTGCTCATGGGCCTTTTTGGGTAACACGAGGGTAACTCAGCAAAGTCTCACCATTCCAGTCCGCGGACGAAATTGGCCAGGCCCTCCCCAAAGCTGCTATAGCCCACCCGCTGGGCATTTTTGCGCGGACGAACTTTGGGATGGGACCTTCGGGCTTATTTTTGGGCACGGCTGTGCCAGCGGCCTATTTTTGCACACGGAGGGCGCCGCAAATTATAGCCCCCATCTGAGTCCGGCTGGATTTGAAAGTTGGCTGTTGGCCAGCCCCTCCCCCCAAGGCTATAGCCCACCCGATTTTTGGGGCATTTTATAAGTGACGAACCTGGGGACGGGACCTTTGGGGGCTTATTTTTGGGAGTGGCTGTGCCCGCGCCCATTTTTAACACACGGAGGCTGCCGCAGTCTCGCCCATTCCGAGTCCGCGACAAAGCCAGCCTCCCCAAGGCTAAGCATAGCCCACCCGCTGGGCATTTTTGCAGCGGACGAACTTGGGGACGGGACTCAGGGGCTTTTGGGCGCGGCTGTGTTCACGGCCTATTTTTGGCACACGGAAGGCGCTGCAAAGTCTCTGCCTCATTCCGAGTCCGGCGACTTGTTGGCCAGCCCTCCCCCAAGGCAATAGCCCACCCGCTGGGCATTTTGGGGGACGAACTTGGGGACGGGAAATCTCGGGGCTTATTTTTGGGCAAGGCTGTCCTCATGCCTATTTTTTTGGCACACGGAGGGCGCCACAAAGTCTCGCCCATTCCGAGTCCGAGGACGCACTTGGCCAGCCCCTCCCCTGAAGGCATAGCCCACCCGCATTTTTTGGGCGCGGGCGAACTTGGGGACGGGACCTTCGGGGCTTATTTGGGCGCAGCTGTGCCTGTGGCCTATTTTTGCACACGGAGGGCGTCAGCAAAGTCTCACCACATTCCGAGTCCTGCGGGATTTAGTTGGCCAGCCCCCTCCCCACAAGGCTATAGCCCACCCGCTTTTTTCGGGGGCATTTTTTATGGGCGTTTGACGAACTTGGGACGGGACCTTCGGGGCTTATTTTTGGTGAGAGGTTCTGTGCCTGCGTCTATTTTTGTACATGGAGGTCAGCTGCAGTCTCGCCCCATTCCGAGTCCGCGACGGATTTAGTTGGCCAGCCCTTCCCCTGCTGCTATAGCCCACCCGCTGGGCATTTTTGCAGCGGACGAACTTGGGGACGGTGGGACCTTCGGGGGGCTTATTTGGGCGCGGCTGTGTTCACGGCCTATTTTTGGCACACGGAGGGCGCCAGAAAGTCTCGCCCATTCCGAGTCCGCGGATTTGAAGTTTGCTGAGCTTCCCCTCCCTACAAGGCAATAGCCCACCCGCTTTTGGGCATTTTCGGGACGAACTGGGGACGGACCTTCTGGGGCTTATTTGGGCAAGGCTGTCCCGCGGCCTATTTTTGCACACAGAGGGCGACTTGCAAAGTCTCGCCCATTCCGAGTCCGCGGACGGTGCTGGCCAGCCCTCCCTGCAAGGCTATAGCCCACCCATTTTTTTTGGGCATTTTTAAGGCAAGGGACGAACTTGGGGACGGGACCTCGGGGTCAAGCTTATTTTTGGCGCGGCTGCGCCCGTGGGCCTCTTTTTTTGGCACACGGAGGCGCCAGAAGTCTCACTCCCATTCCGAGTCCGGCGGACGAAATTGGCCAGCCCTCCCCAAAGGCTATAGCCCACCCGCTTTTTTGGGCATTTAAGGCGGACGAACTTTGGGGATGGGACCTTCGGGGCTTATTTGGGCACGCTGTGCCAGCGGCCTATTTTTGGCACACGAGGGCGCCAGAAATTATAGCCCCATTCCGAGTCCAAGTGGACGAGTTGGCACAGCCCTCTCCCCCAAGGCTATAGCCCACCTGCTGGGCATTTGCGGCGGACGAACTTGGGGACGGGACTCGGGGCTTATTTTTGGGCAAGGCTTTTACCCACGGCCTATTTTTGGCACACGGAGGCCACTCGCAAAGTCTCGCCCCATTCCGAAACCGCGGATTTGATTTATTGGCTCGGCCCTCCCCAAGGCTATAGCCCACCCATTTTTGGGCATTTTTTATGGACGAACTTGGGGACGTGGACCTCGGGGCTTATTTTTGCGCGGCTACGCCTGGGTGGCCTCTTTTTGGCACACGGAGGCGCCGCAAAGTCTCACCCTCATTCCGAGTCCGACTTGGGCGACGAAATTGGCCAGCCTCTCAAAGGCTATAGCCCACCCGCTTTTTTGGGCATTTTCATGGCGGCGGACGAACTTGGGGGCGGGACTTTGGGGCTTATTTTGGGTGGCTGTGCCACGCCCATTTTTGGCACACGGAGGCCGGCTGCAAAGTCTCGCCATTCCAAGTCCGGCGGACGAGCTGGCCAGCCCTCCCCAAGGCTCTGCTAGCCCACCCGCTGGGCATTTTTTGCAGCGGGCGAACTTGGGGACGGGACCTTCGGGGCTTATTTTTTGGGCGCTGTGTTCACGGCCTATTTTTGGCACACGAGGGCGCTGCAGTCTCGCCCCATTCCAGTCCGGCGGACGAGTAGGCCAGCGCTTCCCCAAGGCAATAGCCAACCCGTATTTGGGCATTGTGGGGACGAACTTGGGACGGGACCTTCGGGGCTTATTTTTGGGCAAGGCTGTCCCCACGGCCTATTTTTGGCACAGAGGGCGATCGCAGTCTCGCCCCATTCCGAAAGTCCGCGGACGAAGTTGGCCAGCCCCTCCCCCAAGGCTATAGCCCACCCATTTTTGGGGCATTTTTGCGGTGGACGAACTTGGGGACGTACCCGGACCTCTCGGCTTATTATTTTTGATGCGCGGCGTGCCTGTGGGCCTCTTTTTTGGCACACGGAGGGTAACCTCGCAAAGTCTCACCCCATTCCGAGTCCGCGGACGAATTGGCCAGGCCTCTCCCCAAAGGCTATAGCCCACCCGCTGGGGCATTTTGCATGACGAACTTGGGGATGGGATCGGGCTTATTTGGGCACGGCTAAAAGTGCCAGCGTCTATTTTTGGCACATTTGAGGGGCGCGCAAATTATAGCCCCATTCCGAGTCCGCGGACGGATTTTGGCCAGCCCTCCCCAAGGCTATAGCCCACCTGGGCTTTTGGGCATTTTTGCGGCGGACGAACCTGGGGACGTGGACCTTGGGGGCTTATTTTTGGGAGTGGCTGTGCCTCGCCCATTTTTGGCACACGGAGGCTGCCGCAAAGTCTCGCCCATTCCGAGTCCGCGGACGAGTTGGCCAGCCCCTCCCCAAGGCTATAGCCCACCCGCTGGGGCATTTTTGCAGCGACGAACTTGGGGACGGGACCTTCAGGGGCTTTTTTTGGGCGCGCTGTGTTCACGGCCTATTTTTTTGGCACACTGAAGGCGCTCTTGAAGTCTCGCCTCATTCCGAGTCCGCGGATTTGTTGGCACAGCCCTCCCCCCAAGGCAATAGCTCACCCGCTGGGTATTTTTGGGGGACGAACTTTGGGGACGGACCTGGGGCTTATTTTGGGTGGCATATGTCCCCTCATGCCTATTTTTGGTTTTCACGGAGGGCGCCACAAAGTCTCGCCCATTCGAGTCCGAGGACTGACTTGGCCAGCTCCCCTCCAAGCTATAGCCCACCTGTTTTTTTGGGCATTTTTGCAAGTGCATTTAACTTGGGGACGTGATATCTGTGGGCCTATTTTTTGTGAAGCTGTGGCATTTATTTTTGCACACGGAGGGCGCCGTGCAGTCTGCCCATTCCGAACCTGCGACGGGTAGGGCGCACAGCCTGGTCCTCCTGCTATAGCCCACCCATTTTTTTATTTGCGGACGAACTTGGGCACGGGTACTTCGGGAGCTTATTTTTGGCACGGCTGTGCCCGCGGTCTATTTTTAGCACACGGAGGGCGCTACAAAGTCTCGCCCCATTCCGAGTCCGGGCGGTGATTTGGCCAGCCCTCCCCAAGGCTATAGCCCACCCGCTACAAGCATTTCATGATTTAACTTGGGAACGGACCTTCGGGTCTTATTTTTGGGTGCGGCTGTGCTCAAGGGCTCTATTTTTGGCACACGGAGGGTGCTCGTAAGTCTCGCCCCATTCCGAGTCCGGCGGATGAAGGGCCAGCCCTCCCCCAAGGCTATAGCCCACCTGCTTTTCTGGGCATTTTGCATGGGACGAAATTGGGGACGGGACTCGTGGGGCTTATTTGCTGGCTGTGCTCCGCGTCTATTTTTGGCACACGGAGGTGCTCGTGCAAAGTCCCGCCCATTCCGAGTCCAGGGACGGCGGGCCGCCCTCCCCCAAGGATATAGCCCACCCGCTTGGGCATTGCGGCGACTAACTTGGGGACGACCATCGGGGCTTATTTTTGGTCGCGCTGTGCCCTGCGGCCTATTTTTAGCTGGCGCACACACGTGAGGGCGCTGAAGTCTCGCCTCATTCCGAGTCCAAGACTAATTTCCCAGCACCTCCCCCAAGGCTATAGCCCACCCGCTGGGCATTTAAGGCGGACGAACTTGGGGACGGACTTCTGGGCTTATTTTTGGGCATGGCTGTGCCTAGCGGTCTATTTTTGTCACACGAGAGGGCGCTAGGCAGTCTCGCCCATTCCGAGTCCGGATTTGAGCACAGCCCCTTCCCCAAGGCTATGCCCACCCGCTTTTCGGGCATTTTGCGGTGGACGAATTTGGGGACTGGACCTTGGGCTTATTTGGGCATGGCTGTGCCTCGGTCTATTTTTGGCACACGGAGGGCTTAGCAAAGTCTCGCCATTCCGAGTCCTGGCGGGTTGGCCAGCCCTTCCCCGCTATAGCCCACCCATTTTTCGGGGCATTTTTGCCATGCTGGGGACTAACTTGGGGACGAGGACCTCTGGGGCTTATTTTTGGTGTGGCTGTGCCGTGAGCCTATTTTTGGCACACGGAGGGCGCCGCAAAGTCTCACCCCCATTCCGAGTCCGCGGACGGTTGGCCAGCCCTTCCTCAAGGCTATAGCCCACCCGCTTTTTTCGGGGCATTTTTGCGGTGACGAACTTGGGGACGGACCTCTCGGGGCTTATTATTGGGCGCGGCTGTGCCTGCAGCCTATTTTTTTGGCACACGGAGGGTGCTCGTGAAGTCTCACCCACCCGAGTCCGCGGAACGGTCGGCCAGCCCTTCCCCCTGCTGCCAGCCCACCCGCTGGGCATTTTGCGCGGACGAACTTGGGGACGTGACTCTTCGGGCGACATTGGGCGCTGTGGCCGCGCCTATTTTTGGCACACGGAGGGCACTAGAAAGTCTCGCCTCATTCGAGTCCATGATTGCTGCTCAGCCTCTCCCTGAAGGCTATAGCCGACCCGCTTTTTTGGCATTTCATGGGGACGAACTTAGGGGACGACCTGGGCGGGGCTTATTTTTTGGGCGGCTTGCCTGCCCATTTTAGCACACGAGGGCGCTGCAAAGTCTCGCCATTCCGAGTCCGCGGACGGTTGGCCAGCTGGGCTGCCCCTCCCCTGCCATAGCCCACCCGCTTTTTTGGGCATTTTTGTGTATGACGGGACTTGGGTAACGGGACCTTCAGGGGCTTGTTTTTTAGGAGCAAGGTGCCTCGCGTCTAGTTTTTGGTACACGGAGGGCGCCGCAAAGTCTCATCCCATTCCGAGTCTGGCGGAAGAAGCCACAGCCCCTCCCACTAAAGGCAGCCTTCCATCCGGTTTTTTGGGCATTTTCGCAGCGGACAAACTTGGGGACGGACCCGGGGCGTTTGGGCGCAGCTGTGCCCGTGGCCTATTTTTTGGGCACAGGAGGTGCCGCAGTCTCGCCCCATTCCGAGTCCGGCGGACGAGCAGCCAGCCTGGCCCCCCTGCTGGCTATAGCCCACCCGCTGGGCATTTTTGCAAGCGGACTAAATTGGGGACGGACCTCGGGGGGCTTATTTTTGGGTGCGGCAGTGCCCATAGCCTATTTTTCGCACACGGAGGGCGCCGTAATGTCTCACCTCATTCCGAGTCCCAAAGTGGATCGAAGTTTGCCAGCCCTCCCCCTGTGGCTATAGCCCACCCGCTTTTTTGGGGCATTTTTGTAAAGGACGATTTAACTTGGGGACGTGGACCATCGGGGCTTATTTTTGGGCGCGCAGTTGTGCCCATGCGTCTATTTTTGCATGCGGATGGCGCCAGAAGTCTCACCTCTATCTGAGTCCGGTCGGATTTGTTGGCCAGCCCTCCCCCAAGGCTATAGCCCACCCATTTTTGGGCATTTTTGTGGACGAACTTGGGACGGACCTTCGGCACTAATTTTTGGGCGAGGCTGTGGTCACGGCTCTATTTTAGGCACACGGAGGGCGCCGCAAAGTCTCGCCCCATTCCGAGTCCTGGGCGGATTTGTCTTGCTACAGCCCTCCCCAAGGCTATAGCCCCAACCGCTGGGTATTCACGGCAAGGGACGAACTTGGGGACGGGACCTCGAGCTTATTTTGGGCGCGGCTTTGCCTGTGCGGCTCTATTTTTTGAACATGGAGGGCGCCGCAAAGTCTCGCCAATCCGAAGTCCGCGGACGAACTCAGCTGCAGCCCTCCCCAAGGCTATAGCCACACGTTTTTTGGGCATTTTTGCGGCGGATTAACTTTGGGGACGGGACCTTCGGGCACTTATTTTTGGGCGAGGCTGTGGTCACGGCCTATTTTTGGCACACGGAGGGCGCACGCAAAGTCTCGCCCCATTCCGAGTCCGGGCGGACGAACTTGGCCAGCCCTCCCGCCAAGGCTATAGCCCACCCGCTTTTGGGCATTTTTGCGGCGGACGAACTGGGGACGGGACCTTCGGGCACTAACTTTGGGCGAGGCTGTGGTCACGGCCTATTTTTGGCACACGGAGGGCGGTCGCAGTCTCGCCCCATTCCAGTCCACGGACGAAGTTGGCCAGCCCTCTCCCCAGCTGATATAGCCCACCTGCTTTTTCGGGCATTTTTGCGGCGGACGAACTGGGGGACGGAACCTTCGGGGGTTATTTAAGGCTTGGGCGCGGCTGTGCCTTACAGCCTATTTCTGGGCACACGGAGGGCGCTCGGAAAGTCTCGCCTCATCTCCAGTCCGCGGATTTGGCCAGCCCCTCCCCAAGGCTACAGCCCACCCGCTTTTGGGCATTTTGCAAGTGATCGTCTGGGGACAGGACCTTCGGGCGCTTATTATTTCGGCTGTGCCTGGGCGGTCTATTTTGGCACATGGAGGGCTCTCGTAAGTCTCGCCCCATTCCGAGCGCGGATGAAGTTGGCCAGCCTCTCCCCCAAGGCTATAGCTCAAACTGCTTTTTGGGGATTTTTGCGTTGACGTAATCCTAGACGGACTCTAGGGCTTATTTTTGGGTGCAGCTGTGCCCACGGCTCATTCTTCGCACACGGAGGGCGGTCGCAGTCTCGCCCATTCCAGTCCGCATTTAGCGATTTAAGGGCCAGCCCCCTTCCCCAAGGCTATAGCCCCACCCGCTTTTGGGCATTTTTGGGCGGACGAACTGGGGACGGGACCTTCGGGGGCTTTTGGGCGCGCTGTGCCTGCAGCCATTTCTGGCACACGGAGGGCGCTGGAAAGTCTCACCCCATTCCGAGTCCATGGATTTGGCGGCCTCAAGGCTACAGCCCACCCGCTTTTGGGCATTTTTGACGCTTGGGGACAGGACCTCTGGCGTTATTATTTTGGCGAGGCTGTGCCCGGTCTATTTTTTTGGCACATGGAGGGCTCTCTGCAAAGTCCGCCATTCCAAGTTCGGCGGATGAAGTTGGCCAGCCCCTCCCAAGGCTATAGCCCAAACTGCTTTTGGGGATTTTGGGCGGACGAACTTGGGGACGGACCTTCGTAGGCTTATTTTTGGGTGCAGCTGTGCCCACGGCCTATTCTTCGCACACACGGAGGGCGGTCGCAAAGTCTCGCCCATTCCGAGTCCGCCTCATGGATTTAGTTGGTTGGCCAGCTCCCTCCCCAAGGCTATAGCCACCCGCTTTTGGGCATTTTTGCGGCGGACGAACTGGGGGACGGTGACCTTCAAGTTATTATTTTGGCGCGATTGTGCCCGCAGCCTACTGCACACGGAGGGCGCCGGAAAGTCTCGCCCATTCCGAGTCCGGCGGATTGTTGGCTAGCGCCCCTCCCCTCTACAGCCCACCTGCTTTTGGGCATTTTGCGGCGGACGAACTTGGGGACAGGACTCGGGTGCTTATTATTTGGCGCCGGCTGTGCCCGTGGTCTGTTTTTGGCACACGGAGGGCTCTCGCAGTCTCGCCCATTCCCGAAGTTCGCGGATGGTTGGGCTTCTCCCCTGCTATAGCCCAAACCGCTTTTGGGGATTTTTGCGGGCGGATGAACTTGGGGACGGGACCTTTGGGGCTTATTTTTATGCTGGCGTCTATTTTTGGTACATGGAGGGGCATCCCAAAAAGTCTCGCCCCATTCCGAGTCGGGCGGGGACAGATTTAACTGACAACTCTCCCCAAGCTATAGCCCACCCTGCTTTTTTGGGCATTTTTATTGGACGAACTTGGGGACGGGACCTTTGGGCACTTATTTGGGCGCGGCTGTGCCCACGCCTAGTTTTGGCACACAGAGGGCGCTTCACCAAGTCTCGCTCATTCCGAGTCCGGCGCGACTAACTAGCCAGCCCTCCCCCAAGGCATAGCCCACCCGCTTTTTCGGGGGCATTTGCGGCGGACGAATCCTTGGGGACGGGACCTTCGGGCGCTTTTTGGGCGGCTTTTCCCGTGGCCTATTTTTTGAACACGGAGGGCGCCGTAAAGTCTCGCCCCAAGCCTCCTGCTCCATAGGTACGGAGGACGACCCATGGACTTATTTGGGAGAGGCTGTGGTCACAGTTTTTGCACACGGAGCTGCAGCTCCCCTCCCCCAAGCTCCCTCCCCTGCTATAGCCCACCTGCTTTTTTTTGGCATTTTTACGGAGGACGAACTTGGGGACGTGGACCCTTCGGGCACTTATTTTTGGGTGCGGCTGTGCCCGTGGCCTATTTTTGGCCCACGGAGGTGCTCGGCCAAGTCTCGCCCTGCATTCCGAGTCCGGCGGACGATTTGTCTTGGCCAGCCCCTCCCTAAGGCTATAGCCCACCCCTTTTTGGGCATTTTTAAGGTGGGCGGACGAACTTGGGGACGTGGACTCTTCGGGCACTTATTTTTGGGCGAGGCTGTGGTCACGGCCTATTTTTGGCACACGGAGCGCCGCAGAAAGTCTCGCCCCATTCCGAGTCCGCGGGATCTTTCCAGCCCCTCCCAAGGCTATAGCCCACCCGCTTTTGGGCATTTTTGGCGCGGACGAATCTTGGGACGGGACCTTGGCGCTATTTTCGGGGGTGGCATGTGCCCACGGCCTATTTTTGGCACACGGAGGGCACTCTCACAAGTCTCGCCCCATTCCGAGTCCCGCTGACGAACTTGCCCAGCCCTCCCAAGGCTATAGCCCACCCGGCTTTTTTCAAGGATTTTATGTGGACGAACTTGGGGACCGGACCTTCGGCCCTTATTTTTGGGCGCGGCTGTGCCCATGGCCTATTTTATGCGCACAAGGAGGGCGCCGCCAAGTCTCGCCCATCCCGGAGTCCGGCGGGGACTTGACCAGCCCTCCCCAAGGCTATAGCCCACCTGTATTTTGGGCATTTGCGACGGACGAACTTGACGTGACTTTGGGGGTGCGCTGGTGTGCCTGTGGCCTATTATTGGCACACGGAGGGCGCGCCAAGTCTCGCCTCATTCCGAGTCCGCGGATCTAATCCTGACCAGCCCCTCCCCCAAGGCTATAGCCCACCCGTATTTTGGGCATTTTATGACGAACTTGGGGACGGGACCTTCGGCGCTATTTTGGCACGGCTGTGCCCACGGCCTATTTTTACACGTCATTTTGAGGGCGCCGCAAAGTCTTGTCCGACCCGAGTCCGGGCGGACGGGCCAGCCCTCCCCAAGGCTATAGCCTGCCCGCTTTTTTCTGGGGCATTTCAAGGCGGACGCTTGGGGACGGGACCTTCGGGCGCTATTTTTTGGGGGTGGCTGCCACGGCCTATTTTTGGCACACGGAGGGCACTCGCCAAGTTCCGCCCCATTCCGAGTGACTTGCCCAGCCCTCCCCCAAGGCTATAGCCCACCCGCTTTTTGTGGATTTGCGGTGGACGAACTTGGGACCGACCTTCGGGCCCTTATTTTTGGGCGCGACTGTGCCCATGGCCTATTCTTTTGAGCCACAAGGAGGGCGCTGCCAAGTCTCGCCCCATTCCAGTAGTCCGGCGGACGAACTTGACCAGCTCCTCCCTGCTATAGTCACTGTATTTTGGGCATTTTTTGACGGACTTGCCTTTTGTAGGGGACGGGACCTTTGGTGCTGCTTTGGGGCGGTGTGCCGTGGCCTATTATTGGCACACGGAGGCGCCGCCAAGTCTCGCCCATTCCGAGTCCGGGGCGGAACTTGACCCAGCCCCTCCCCCCTGGCCTCCTCCCCTGCTATAGCCCACCCAGATGGGCACTGTGGGGTCGCATTTTGCTGAATTGACGGACGAACTTGGGGACGGGACTCGCGCTATTTTTTTTGGCACGGTTAAAATGCACGGTTTATTTTTGGTACACGGAGGGCGCTCGTAAAGTCTTGTCCGATTCCGAGTCCGGGACGATTTCTTGGCCAGCCTCCTCCCCCAAGGCTATAGCCCACCCGCTTTTTTGGGCATTTTTGCGGCGGACGAACTTCGGGACGGGACCTCGCGCTTATTATTGGGCATGGCTGTACCAGGACTCATTTTTGGCACACGGAGGGCGCCGCCAAGTCTCGCCCATTCCGAGTCCGCGGGACGAATCCTGCCCAGCCTCCTCCCCCAAGGGTATAGCCCACCCGCATTTTTGCGGTGGACTTAACGGCGGACGGGGGCACATTTGGGCACGGTTGCCCGCGGGTTCATTTTTGCGGAGGGCGCCGAACTTGGGGACGGGACCCGCTTTTTTGGGCCTTTGCGGCGGACGAACTTGGGGATCGGTGCTTATTTTTATTTTTGGGCACGGGTGTGCCTCATTCCGAGTCCGCGGATTTGATCTCTACAGTGGTCTTTTTTTATTTTTGGCGGCGGACATTTGAGGGCGCGCCATGTCTCGCCTATCTCCTTCCATGATTGAATTGAGTCCTGGGTGTGGCGCGTTTTTAGGATCGTGTGGAAGGCTCTTGAAGCAGCTGGTTTTACCAGGTGCGCCGCCGGGCCCCTCCCCAATCGCTGCCGGCTTCTTCTGGCTTCCACCATTGTATAGAACTTGGGGACCGGACTCGCCTTTATTTTTGGGCCAGCCTTGCCTGCTGCACAAGGAGGGCATGCTGTCTCCCTTTTCCGCGACGAAGGGTGCCTCCTCCTCCTAACGAATTTTGGGACGACGGGACCTTTTCGGTGCTTATTTTGGGCACGGGTGTGCCCGTGGTCTATTTTGACAACGGAGGCGCCGCAAGTCTCGCCCCATTCCGAGTCCGCGGATTTGACCTTGCCCAGCCCCAAGGTATAGCCTCCCACCAAGACGCTATAGCCCACCCGCTTTTGCGGCTGTGGGTCTAGGCATGAACTTGGGACGGGACCTTCGGAGAGCTTATTTTGGGGGCGGGCTGTGCCCACGGCCTATTTTGGCACACGGAGGGCGCCGCCAAGTCTCGCCCATTCCGAGTCCGGCGGATCGACGAACTTGGCCAGCCCCTCCCATCACTAAGGCTATAGCCCACCCGCTGGGCATTTTTGCGCATGATTTGCGACGAACTGGGGGATGGGACCTTCGGGGCGCTTATTTTTGGGCGCAGCTGTGCCTCGTGGCCTGTTTTTTGGCACACGGAGGGCGCCTGCCGGGTCTCGCCTATCTCCGAGTCCGGCGGGAGCCATTTGCCTGGCCAGCCCTCCCCAAGGCGGTATAGCCCACCCTGCTTTTTGGGCATTTTATAACTGTGGGACAGGACCTTCGGGTGCTTATTTTTGGGGGCGGCTGTGCCCACGGCCCTATTTTTTGGCACACGGAGGGCGCCACAAGTCTCGCCCCATTCCGAGTCCGGCGGACGAACTCATGCCCAGCCCTCCCCCAAGGCTATAGCCTCACAGGATTTTGACGAACTTGGGGACTGACTCGGGCCCTTATTTTTGGGCGCGGCTGTGCCCATGGCCTAGCTTGGCACATGAGGGAGGGCGATCACAAGTCTCTACTGTCTATTGTCCGGGCGGATTTGACTCCGACCATTCTCCTCCCTGCGCTATAGCCTCACCTTTATTTGGGTATTTTTCAAGGATTTTGACGAACTTGGGGACTCCTGGACCTTCGGGTGCTGGCTTTGGGCGCCTGTGTCCATGGCCTATTTTTGGCCAAGGAGGGCGCTAAAGTCTCGGCCATCCAGTTCAAGTGGACGAGTAATGGGCCAGCCTCTCTCCCAAGGGAAATTTTTACCTTGCTTTTTTTTTTGGGACAACTTCTGGACGAATCCTAGATGTGACTGGCTATGGCTTGCTGCGCCTGCCCTATTTTTGGCACACGGAGGGCGCCACAATGTCTCGTCCTATTCCGAGGCCGGCGGACGAGTGGCCAGCCTCCCTGCTGCCATAGCCACCCGTTTTTCGGGGCATTTTCACATGACGAACCGTGACTTCCGGGCTTATTTTTGCACAGTCACGGCTGTGCCCGCGTCTATTTTTGGCACACGGAGGGCATTTGCAAAGTCTCGCCTCATTCCGAGTCCGGCAGTATTACTGACGGTTGGGCAGCTCCTCCCCCAAGGCTATAGCCCACCGTTGGGCATTTTATGGGCGGACGAACTTGGGGACTGGACCTCGGGGCTTATTTTTTGAAGGCGACTGTGCCCGACCTATTTTTGGCAGACGGGAAGGCGCTGCAAAGTCCCACCCCCATTCCGAGTCCGCGGACGAAGTTGGCCAGCCCCTCCTCCAAGGCTATAGCCCACCCGTTTTGGGCATTTTTGTGGCGGACGAACTTGGGGGACGGGACCTCTGGGGCTTATTTTTGGCGCTGAGTCCGTGCATATTTTGGCACACGGAGGGTGTTCGCAAAGTCTCGCCCATTCCGAGTCCGACGGACTAATCCTTGGCCAGCCCTCCCCAAGGCTATATCCCACCCGCTTTTGGGCATTTTTGACGGACGAACTTGGGGACGGGACCTTCGGGGGCTTATTTGTGGCGCGGGCTGTGCCCGCTATGGCCTCATTTTTGGTACACGGAGGGCTCTCGCAAAGTCTCGCCCCATTCCGAGTCGGCGGATGAACATGGCTGCCCCTCCCCAAGGCTATAGCCCACCCGCTTGGGCATTTTGCGGAGCTTGGGACGGACGGGGCCGGGGCTTATTCTTGGACGCTGCTGTGCCCGCGCTTAAGACACACGGAGGGTGCTCGTAAAGTCTCGCCCCATTCCGAGTCCGGCCGGGAGTTGGCCAGACCTCCCCAAGGCTATAGCCCACCCGTTTTTGCGCATTTTCGCGCGGATCAACTTGGGGACGGACCCAGCGCATTTATATTTTTGCGCTGATGCCCAGCGTCTATTTTTGGCATATGGAGGGCGCTCGCATAGTCTCGCCCCATTCCGAGTCCGGCGGACGTAGCTGGCCCTCCCTGTCCCCCAAGGCTTTAGCCCACCCGTTTTTTGGGCATTTTTGCGGCGGACGAACATGGGGACGGGACCTTCGGGGGCTTATTTTTGGTGTGGCTGAGCGCTGCTATTTTTGGCACACGGAGGGTGCCTGCAGTCTCGCCCATTCCGAGTCCGACGGACGTAACTTGGCCAGCCCTCCCCCAAGGCTATATCCCACCCGCTTTTGGGCATTTTGCGGACGAACTTGGGGACGGGACCTTCGGGCGCTTATTTGTGGGCGGGCTGTGCCCGCTGCCTCATTTTTGGCACACGGAGGGCTCTGCAGTCTCGCCTCCATTCCGAGTCCGGCGGATCAACAGCCAGCCCTCCCCTGCCGCTATAGCCCACCCGCTTTTGGGCATTTTGCAGCGGACGAACTTGGGGATGGGGACCGTGGGGCTTATTCTTGGACGGCTGTGCCACGTGGCTTATGTTTGGCATACGGAGGGTGCTCGCAAAGTCTCGCCCCATTCCGAAAGTCCGCGGACGGTTGGCCAGACCCTCCCCTGCTATAGCCCACCCTTTTTGCGCATTTTCGGGCGCGATTTAACTTCGGGGACGGGACCTTCAAGGCGCTTATTTTGGCGCGGATGTGCCTGCTGGCCTATTTTTGTATATATGGAGGGCGCCGCATAGTCTCGACCATTCCGAGTCCGGGCGGGTTGGCCAGCCCTCCCAAGGCTATAGCCCACCCGCTCTTTTTGCATTTTTGCGGGCGGACGAACTTGGGGACGGGACCTTCTGGCGCTTCTTTTAGCGCAGCTGCCTGTGGCCTATTTTTGGCACACGGAGGGAGCTCTGCAGTCTCGCCCATTCCGAGTCCGGGCTGACGTGAAGCGGCCAGCCCTCCCAAGGCTATAGCCCACCCGCTTTTGCGCATTTTTGCGGTGGACGAACTAGGGGGGACGGACCTGCGGGGGCTTATTTGGGCGCGCTGTGCTGTGCCCTATTTTTGGCACGGAGGGCGCTTGCAAAGCCTCGCCCCATTCCGAGTCCGGTGATTTGTTGGCCAGCCCTCCCCCAAGGCTATCCACCCGCTTTTGGGAAAGCATTTTGGGCGGGACGAACTTGGGGACGGGACCGTCTCGGGCTTATTCTTGGGCGCGGCTGTGGCCGCGTCTATTTTTGGCACACGGAAGGCGCCGCAAAGTCTCGCCCCATTCCGAGTCCGGCGGACGGTTGGCCAGCCCCTCCCCAAGGCTATAGCCCACCGCTTTTTAGGCATTTTGGCGGTCGAACTTGGGGACGGGACCTTCGGGGCTTATTTTTGGCGTAAGGCTGTGCCTGCGGCCTATTTTTGGTTACGGAGGGCGCCGCAAACTCGCCCCATTCTGAGTCCTGGACGTAGTTGGCCAGCCCTCCCCCAAGGCTATAGCCCACCCGCTTTTGCGCATTTTACATGCGGACGAACTTGGGACGGGACCTTCAAGCTTATTTTTGGACGCGCTGTGCTCCACGCCCTATGTTAGGCACACGGAGGGTGCTCTTAAAGTCTCTCCCCATTCCGAGTCCGGTGGGATTTGCTGGTTGCCCAGACCCTCCCCAAGGCTATAGCCCACCATTTTTTTGGGCATTTTATGGGGACGAACTTGGGACGGACCTCGGGGCTTATTTTTAGCGGCTGTGCCCAGCTGCCTATTTTTGGCACACGAGGTGCTCGCAAAGTCTGGCCCCATTCAGTCCGCGGACGGCTGGCAGCCCTCCCCCAAGGCTATATCCCACCTATTTTTGGGCATTTTTCCCCAAGGCGGGCGACGAACTTGGGGACGGATCGCCCCGGGGACTTATTCTTGCGCGGCTGGCGGCGGCATTTCTATTTGTGCACACGGAAGGCGCTCGAAGTCTCGCCCATTCCGAGTCCGGGCTGGATTTGGTTGGCCAGCCCCTCCCCAAGGCTATAGCCCACCCAAGTTTTTGGGCATTTTTGGCGGTGTGGTCGAACTTTGGGGGACGGGACCTTCGGGGCTTATTTTTAAGCGTGCCTGCAGCCTATTTTTGGTACACGGAGGCGCGCGCAAAGTCTCGCCCCATTCCGAGTCCGGCGGATAGTTGGCCAGCCCCCTCCCCCAAGGCTATAGGCCACCTGCATTTTTGGCACACGGAGGCCGCGCATTTTGCGGCGGACGAATCCATATGGGGACGGACCTTCGGGGGCTTATTTTTGGACGCTGTGCCAGCCGGCCAATGTTTAACACACATTTGGGTTGAGGGCGCATTCTGCAAAGTCTCTCCGCCATTCCGAGTCCGGCGGATTTAGTTGGCCAGCCCCTCCCCTGGCTATAGCCCACCCGCTGGGCATTTTTATATGGGGATGAACTTGGGGACGGGAACTTCAGGGGCTTATTTTTGGGCGCTGCTGTGCCTGTGGCCTATTTTTGGCACACGAGGCCGCTCGCAAAGTCTCGCCCCATTCCGAGTCCGGCGGACGCCCCAGCCCCTGCCCCCAAGGCTATAGCCCACCTGTTTTTGGGCATTTTGGGGCGGACGAACTTGGGGACGGGACCTTCGGGGCTTATTTTATGTGGCTGTGCCTGCGGCCTATTTTTGGCACACGGAGGTCGCCGCAAAGTCTCGCCCCATTCCGAGTCCGGGCGGACGCGGCTGCCCCTCCCCCAAGGCTATAGCCCACCCGCTTTTTTGGGCATTTTTTGGACGAACTTGGGGACGGGACCTTCGGGTACTTATTTTTGGTGCGGCTGTGCCAGCTCAAGGCCTATTTTTGGTACAAGGAGGCGCTGCAGTCTCGCCCCATTCCGAGTCCGGCGGACGGTTGGCCAGCCCCTCCCCCATGGCTGTAGCACCACCCGTTGTTTGGGAATTTTTGGCAAGGCGGACGATTTAACTTGTAGACGGACCTTCGGGCTTATTTTTGGGCCACGGCTGTGCCCATGGACTACCTTGGCACACGGAGGCGTCGCAAAGTCTCGCCCCATTCCGAGTCCGCGGACGAAGGTGGCCAGCCCTCCCCAAGGCTATAGCCCACCCGCTTTTGGGCATTTTGCGCTGACGAACTTGGGGACGGACCCGGGATTACCTTTTGGGCGCGGCTTTGCCCACGGCCTATTTTTGGCACACGGTGGGTGTTTGCAAAGTCTCGCCCCATTCCGAGTCCGCCGGACGAAGTTCGCCAGCCCCTCCCCCCAAGGCTATAGCTCACCCGCTGGGACTTTCGCGCGGACGAACTTGGGACGGGACCTTCGGGGCTTAATTTGATGCGGCTGTGCCTGTCTATTTTTGGCACACGGAGGGCGCCTGCAGTCTCGCCCCATTCCGTGTCCGCGGATTTGTTGGCCAGCCCCTCCCCTGCTATAGCCCACCCGCTTCTTTGGGCATTTTTATGCATGGACGAACTTGGGGACGGGACCTTCGGGGCTTATTTAGATCGAAGCTGTCGCGGCCTATTTTGGCACACGGGAAGGAGGTCGCTCGCAAAGTCTAGCCCCATTCCAGTCCGGCGGACGGGCCGCCCTCCCCAGGCTATAGCCCACCCGTTCTTTGGGCATTTTTGCGGCGGACGAACGGGACGGGACCTTGGTACTTATTTTGGTGCGGCTGTGCCGCGCCCATTTTTGGCACAAGGAGGCGCTCGCAAAGTCTCGCCCATTCCCAGTCCGGCGATTTAAGTTAAGCCAGCCCTCCCCAAGGCTATAGCCCTCCCGTTGTTTCGGGCATTTTTGCGGGCGGAGAACTTGGGGACGGGACCTTCTGGGCTTATTTTTGGGCGCGGCTGTTCCGCGGCCTATTTTTGGCACACGGAGGGAGCTGCAGTCTCGCCCCATTCCGAGTCCGGCGGACGATGTTGGCCAGCCCCTCCCCAAGGCTATAGCCCACCCTTTTTTTGGGCATTTTGGCCGGACGAACTTGGGGACGGGACCTTCGGGCTTATTTTTGGGTGCGGCTGTCCCGCAGCCTATTTTTGGCACACGGAGGGCACTGTGAAGTCTCATCCCATTCCGAGTCCGCGGACGAGGGCCAGCCCCTCCCCCAAGGCTATAGCCCACCCGCTTTTTTGGGCTTTTGCGTGACGAACTTGGGGACGGGACCTTCGGGTTTATTTTTGGGCGGCTGTGCCTGCAAGGCCTGCCCCCTTTTGGTACACAGAGGGCGCTGCAAAGTCTCGCCCATTCCGAGTCCGGCGGACAAGGTGGCCAGCCCTCCCCCAAGGCTATAGCCCACCCCGTTTTGGGCATTTTTGCCGGACGAACTTGGGGACGGGACCTTCGGGGCTTATTTTTGGGCGGCTGTGGTCACGGCGATTTTTGGCACACGGAGGGTGCTCGCAAAGTCTCGCCCATTTCCGAGTCCGGGGGACGTAGTTGGCCAGCCCTCCCCTTAGCTATAGCCACCCGTTTTGGGCATTTGCGGACGAACTTGGGGACGGGACTTTCGGGGGATTATTTTTGGGCGCGGCTGTGCCTGCAGCCTATTTTTGGCACACGGAGGGCGTTTGCAAAGTCTCGCCCCATTCCGAGTCCGGCGGACGAAGTTGGCCAGCCCCTCCCCCCAAGGCTAGCCCACCCGTTTTTTGGGACTTTTTGCGGCGGACGAACTTGGGGACGGGATGTTCGGGGGCTTATTTTTGGATGTGGCTGTGGCCGCGGCCTATTTTTGGCACACGGAGGGCGCTCGTAAGGTCTCGCCCCATTCCGACTCCGGCGGACCCGAGTTGGCCGCCCTCCCCCAAGGCTATAGCCCACCCGCTGGGCATTTTACGGGACGAACTTGGGGACGGGACCTTCGGGGGCTTATTTTTGAGCGCGGCTATGCCCGCGGCCTATTTTTGGTACACGGAGGGTGCTCTTAAAGTCTCGCCCCATTCCGAGTCCGGCGGACTAAGTTGGCCAGCCCCTCCCCCCAAGGCTATAGCCCACCCGTTTTTTGGGCATATTTGCGGCGGACGAACTTGGGACGGACCTTCGGGGCTTATTTTGGGTGCGCCTGTGCCCGCTGTATATTTTTTTTTCACACGGAGGGTGCTCACAAAGTCTCGCCCCATTCCGAGTCCGGCGGTCTAAGTGGGCCAGCCCTCCCCCAAGGCTATAGCCCACCTGTTTTTAGGCATTTTGCGCGGACGAACTTGGGGACTGGACCTTCGAGGGCTTATTTTTTTGCTGTGCCGCGGCCTATTTTTGGCACGTAGGGCGCTGCAAAGTCACGCCCCATTCCGAGTCTGGCGGACGGTTGGCAAGCCCTCCCTGTGGCTATAGCCCACCCGCGTTTTGGGCATTTTGCGCGGCGGGAACTTGGTGACGGGACTTTCGGCGGCTTATTTTTGGGCGCGGCTGTGGCCGCGGCCTATTTTTGGCACACGGAGGGCGTTTGCAAATTCTCGCCCCATTCCGAGTCCGGCGGACGAAGTTTGCCAGCCCCTCCCGCCAAGGCCAGCCCACCCGTTTTTTGGGACTTTTTGCGGCGGACGAACTTGGGGACGGGACCTTCGGGGGCTTATTTTTGAGTGCGGTTGTGCCCGCGGCCTATTTTTGGTACACGGAGGGCATTCGTAAAGTCTCGCACCATTCCGAGTCCGGCGGACGAAGTTGGCCAGCCCCTCCCCCCAAGGCTATAGCCCACCCGTTTTTTGGGCATATTTACGGCGGACGAACTTGGGGACGGGACCTTCGGGGGCTTATTTTTGGGCACGGGTATGCCCGCGGCCTATTTTTGGCACACGGAGGGCACTCTTAAAGTCTCGCCCCATTCCGAGTCCGGCGGACTAAGTTGGCCAGCGCCTCCCCCCAAGGCTATAGCCCACCCGTTTTTTGGGCATTTTTGCGGCGGACGAACTTTGTGACGGGACCTTCGGCGGCTTATTTTTGGGCGCGGCTGTGGCCGCGGCCTATTTTTGGCACACGGAGGGCGTTTGCAAATTCTCGCCCCATTCCGAGTCCGGCGGACGAAGTTGGCCAGCCCCTCCCGCCAAGGCTAGCCCACCCGTTTTTTGGGCATTTTTGCGGCGGACGAACTTGGGGACGGGACCTTCGGGGGCTTATTTTTTGGCACGGGTATGCCCGCGGCCTATTTTTGGCACACGGAGGGCACTCTTAAAGTCTCGCCCCATTCCGAGTCCGGCGGACTAAGTTGGCCAGCGCCTCCCCCCAAGGCTATAGCCCACCCGTTTTTTGGGCATTTTTACGGCGGACGAACTTGGGGACGGGACCTTCGGGGGCTTATTTTTGGACGCGGCTGTGCCCATGGCCTATTATTTGCACACGGAGGCGCTCGCAAAGTCTCGCCCCATTCCGAGTCCGGCGGACGAAGTTGGCCAGCCCCTCCCCCCAAGGCTATAGCCCACCTGTTTTTTGGGCATTTTTGCGGCGGACGAACTTGGGGATGGGACCTTCGGGGGCTTATTTTTTGGCGTGGCTGTGCCCGCGGCCTATGTTTGGCACACGGAGGGTGCTCGCAAAGTCTTGCCCGATTCCGAGTGCGGCGGACGAAGTTGGCCAGCCCCTCCCCAAGGCTATAGCCCACCCGCTTTTGGGGATTTTTGCGGCGGACGAACTTGGGACGGGACCTCTGGGGTTTATTTTTGGCGCTGGTATGCCTGCGGCCTATTTTTGGCACACGGAGGGCGCTCTTAAAGGCTCGCCCATTCCGAGTCCGGCGGACTAAGTTGGCCAGCGCCTCCCCCCAAGGCTATAGCCCACCCGTTTTTTGGACATTTTTACGGCGGACGAACTTGGGGACGGGACCTTCGGGCGCTTATTTTTTGTCGCGGCTGTGCCCGTGGCCTATTTTTTGCACACGGAGGGGCCTCGCAAAGTCTCGCCCCAAAACGAGTCAGGCGGATTTTGGCCAGCCCTCCCCAAGGCTATTACCCACCCATTTTTGGGCATTTTTGCGCGGACGAACATGGGGACGGGACCTTCGGCGCTTCTTTTTTGGCTGTGCGGCTGCCCCTATTTTTACACGGAGGGCCTCGCAAAGTCTCGCCCCATTTCGAGTCTGGCGGACAAACCGCTAGCCCCACCCCCAAGGCGATAGCCCACCCGTTTTTGGGGCCATTTTCCACGAGGGGGTGTTGGCGCCCCGACGTTCGTGCGCTTATTTTTGGGCGCGGCTGTGCCCGCAGCCTATTTTTGGCACACGGAGGGGCCTCGCAAAGTATCGCCCCATTCCGAGTCCGGCGGACGAACTTCGCCAGCCCCACCCCCCAAGGCAATAGCCCACCTGTTTTTGCGGCCATTTTCCACTGAGGGGTGTTGGCACCCCGACCTTCGGGTGATTATTATTGGTCGCGGCTGTGCCCGCGGCCTATTTTTGGCGCACGGAGGGGCCTCACAAAGTCTCGCCCTATTCCGAGTCCGTGGATGAACCGCCAGCCCCACCCCCCAAGGCTATAGCCCACCCGTTTTTGCGGCCATTTTCCACTGAGGGTTGTCGGCACCCCGACCTTCGTGTGATTATTTTTGGGCGCGGCTGTGCCCGCAGCCTATTTTTGGCACACGGAGGGGCCTCTCAAAGTCTCGCCCTATTCCGAGTCCGGCGGATGAACTTCGCCAGCCCCACCCCCCAAGGCTATAGCCCACCCGTTTTTTTGGCCATTTTCCGCTCGGGGGGGTTCGCGCCCCGACCTTCGGGGGGGGATTTTTGGGCCTGGCTGTGGCTGCGGCCGATTTGTGGCACCCGGAGGGCCTTGCAATGTCTCACACCATTCCGAGTCCGGACCGAACTTCGCCAGCCCCACCCCCAAGGCTATAGCCCACCCGATTTTAAGCTTTTTCCGCTGGATGAGCTTGGCGCACCGGCTGTGCCGACGCCCTATTTTTGGCACACGGAGGCTGTTCGCAAAGTCTCACCCCACTCCGAGTCCGGCGGACGAAGTTAGCCAGCCCCTCCCCCCAAGGCTATAGCCCACCCCTTTTTTGGGCATTTTTACGGCGGACGAACATGGGGACGGGACCTTCGGGCGCTTATTTTTTGGCGCGGCTGTGTTTGCGGCCTATTTTTGGACACGAAGGGTGCTCACAAAGTCTCGCCCCATTCCGAGTCCGGCGGACGAAGTTGGCCAGCCCCTCCCCCCAAGGCTATAGCCCACCCGTTTTTTGTGCATTTTTGCGTCGGACGAACTTGGGGACGGGACCTTCGGTGGCTTATTTTTGGGCGCGGCTGTGCCCATGGCCTATTTTTGGCACATGGAGGGCGCTCGCAAGGTCTCGCCCCATTCCGAGTCCGGCGGACGAAGTGGGCCAGCCCATCCCCCCAAGGCTATAGCCCACCCGTTTTTTGTGCATTTTTGCGGCGGACGAACTTGGGGACGGGACCTTCGGGAGCTTATTATTGGGCGCAGCTGTGCCCGAAGCCTATTTTTGGCACACGGAGGGCGCTCGCAAAGTCTCGCCGCATTCCGAGTCCGGCGGACGAAGTTGGCCAGCCCCTCCCCCCAAGGCTATATGTCACGGCCCGATCTGTTCCCACGCTAAGCCGTGCGGCCTTAGGCGCCAAATTCGCACTCTCTTGGCCCTAAGTCAGCCTTACACCCAAATCCGTTGCTGGATTCGAGAAGCAGAAAGAGGATTCACTCTAACTCACTAAGGATGGGAGGAAATAACATATACTGCTCGATAGAATGCTTACAAAGCAATGTGTGCTGGAATTGTATATTGCTTCCTTTTTTTTTTTTGGCCAAATGAGGCCCTCTTCTATTGATAGAGTACAAGGAAGTATATAGAGAGTCTCTAGAGTTATCACAACTACCACCTAAACACATTAATTACATAGGAAATATCTACATGCTCTACACAAGTCTCCATAGCTCTAGAATTCTCCATGGGCCAGGCTATGTGGAGGCTTGGGCCGTGACATTCTCCCCCACCTATTCCGGAGACGTCCTCGTCGACTCGCTGTGGAAGGCTTTGATCTTGTCTTGGAACTGCCACAAATCGTTTGCGGCCTCCCAACTTATTTCGTTCTCGGGTAGTCCCTTCCATTTGACTAAGTACTCTTGGCACGGCGGAAAACTCTTCTTCCGAACCACACGGTCTGCCAAAATGGTCTCCACTTCCTTGTCATATACCCTTGTGTTGCCGAGTGGAGGGCGCTTGGATTCACCCCTTTTCGGATCTTCCATATCCCCATGGTATGGCTTCAAGGAACTCACGTGGAAGACCGGATGAAGTTTTCGCCAAGAGGGTAACTCTAGCTTGTACGACACATTGCCGACCCTCTTGATGATGGGAAATGGCCCCTCGTATTTTCGGATGAGGCCCTTGTGCAGCGAACGTGTAGACTTGTGCTGGGCCGGAACGATATTGACTAGCACCATGTCCCCCACGTTGAACTCCAAGTGTCTACGCTTGCTGTCCGCCCATTTCTTCATCCGCTTGGTCGCTTTGTCGAGGTGCGCTCGTGCTATGTCCGTTTGCTCATGCCACGACTTAGCCACTTTATATGCTGCAGGACACCTCCCGGTATAGCTCGTGATGAGCGTGTGTAGCGTAAGCGGCTGCTGTCCCATGATCACCTCGAAAGGGCTCCTCGATGTAGCTTCGCTCCGCTGCAAGTTGTAGGAAAATTGGGCCACGTCCAGCAACTTTGCCCAATCATGCTGGTTGGCGCTCACAAAATGCCGCAAGTACAGCTCCAACAAGGCATTCACCCTCTCCGTTTGCCCATCGGTTTGCGGATGAAAGCTCGTAGAAAAGTGCAGCACCGACCCCATAAGCTTGAACAACTCAGTCCAAAACCTCCCCGTAAACCGGCTGTCGCGGTCGCTAATGATGGATTTCGAAGTCCCCAATACTTCACCACGTGCCTAAAGAAAAACTTGGCTGTGTCCTCCGCTGTGCACTCCTTCAAGGGAATGAAAGTGGCGTATTTCGAGAATCTGTCCACCACTACAACAATAATCGCAAACCCCTCCGATTTTGGAAGACAAGTGATGAAATCCATCGATATACTCTCCCACGGTCGATCCGGAGTGGGCAGTGGCTCAAGCAACCCCGCAGGACATTGTTGCTCTGTTTTGTCCTGTTGGCATACTAAGCACGTCCGCACGAACTGCTCCACTTCATCCCGCATCTGAGGCCAATAGTATGCCGACTCAAGCAATGCCCGTGTCCGCCTTTGTCCCGGGTGTCCAGCCCACTTCGTATCATGACACTCCTTGATGAGTGCAAGAAGCTCTCCTTGTATCCGACTCATGGTAGTAAGCTCGGCCTTCCGACTCAAGGCATCCGCTACCAAATTAGCCTTTCCGGGCTTATACTCCAGCACGTAGTCAAATTCGGCCAAGAAATCTTGCCATCTCGCTTGCTTCGGACTAAGCTTCTTTTGGCTTTGGAAGTAACTAGTGGCTACGTTGTCCGTCTTCACCACGAACTTGGACCCAAGCAAGTAGTGCCTCCATGTGCGCAAGCAGTGCACTACCGCCGTCATCTCTTTCTCTTGTACCGTGTACCGCCGCTCCGTATCATTGAGCTTTCGGCTCTCAAAGGCTATCGGATGTTCGGCCTGCATCAACACACCACCAATAGCAAAATCGGAAGCATCAGTGTGTACCTCAAATGGTAAGTCATAGTTCGGCAGCACAAGTACCGGCTCTTCCATCACGGCCTTCTTGAGGGCATCAAGGCTTGCTGGCTCCTTTTCCGTCCATTCCCACTTGGTAGTCTTTTTGAGCAAATCAGTGAGTGGTGCGGCAATGGCGGAATAACCTCTAATGAACCTCCGATAATAGTTGGCAAGGCCTAAGAAAGAGCGCAACTCAGTCACCTTTGTGGGTGGCTCCCATTCGGCAATGGCTCGGACCTTGGCCTTGTCCATGAGCAGCGTCCCATCTCTGATTTTATGGCCAAGAAAATCCACCTCCAGTTTTGCAAACGAACACTTCTCCCTCTTCACATACAGCTCATTTTCCCAACACCGAACACGACCCGCAAGTGCTCAGCATGTTCCGCCAAGGTTTTGCTATAGACCACGATGTCATCGAGATACACCACCACAAACTGATCAAGGTATGGCTGGAATATGCGGTTCATGAGCGTGCAAAATGTGGCTGGAGCATTGGTGAGGCCGAAAGGCATTACCTTGAACTCGTACGCTCCATACCTCGTCACACAAGCGGTCTTCGGCTCATCTCCCTCCGCAATCCGCACTTGGTAATATCCCGATCTAAGGTCCAGCTTGGAGAAATATTTGGCCTGTCCAAGTTGATCGAACAAGTCCGCAATCAGTGGGATGGGGTATTTGTTCTTCACGGTCACCTTGTTAAGAGCCCGGTAGTCGATACATAGTCGAAGTGAGCCATCATGCTTCCGCTGGAACAGCACCGGTGCTCCGTATGGTGCTTTTGAGGACTGGATATATCCTTCGTCCAACAGCTCTTGATTTACCTCCACAACTCCTCTAGCTCCGGTGGAGACATGCGGTAAGGTGCTCGTGCAGGCGGTTTGGCACCCGGCTCCAGCTCAATCTTGTGGTCTACTTCCCTTTGTGGCGGCAACCGCTTGGCAACTCGAGTGGCATCACATCCTTATACTCCTTAGGGACTTGGCCTACTGCCTCCGGTATGGGCTCCATTGCCATAGCGTCCTTCCCATCACCAACCTCATGAAGGGTGGAGAGAAATGTGTCCTCATGCCGCTTGCAACCATTGCTGATTTGCATTCCATAAATTTGGCTTGGTGGTGTGGCCTTACTCGCGGTCGGGACCAACCATGGGGCTCCCTCTAGGATACACATTGAGTTGTACCTCGGAAGTGGCACCGCATTGAACTGCCGCAAAATTCCATGCCCAAAACAAGTGTAAAATCATCCAAAGGTACAACCGAGAAATTGGCCTTACCTCGCCAAGGGCCTAGGTGTAGCTCCACATCCCGCGCTACCCCGCTAAGTGGGTTGGCCTCTGAATTCCACCGTCTTGAGCCAGCCATCCGATTTCTCAACCTTGAGTCCAAGCCGCTTGGCTTCATCCACCTTGATGAAGTTGTGGGATGCTCCGTGTCAATCAAGGCTTGGGTTTGCTTTCCATTGATCGTAGCTTCAACGTGCATGAGCGACTTGTCCTGCACCTTGGCTGGAATTGGCTTGGCATTTAGCGCATTGAAGAGTTGGAGACAACCCATGTTGGCGGCATCTGCTGGTGGTGCCTCCGGTTGCTTCTCCCCGGTCTCGCTAAACATGGCGTTGAAAGCCTTCTTCTTTGGGCAGTCCCGCACCCAATGGTCCCCATCGCAAAGAAGCAATTGTGTTTCCGCTTAGCCTCCTTCTTGCCATCCTTTGAACCATCCTTCGGGCCATCCTTCTTTTGTGGCTTATCCTTGCCATCATGGTGCGGCTTATCTCCCTTCACTCCCCCACCTTTGCCATGTTGTGGCTTATCATCCTTCTTCGGTTTGGAAGACTCACCCTTCCGGAATTCCACAAGCGTGTCAGCCTCGGTGAGGGCTGTAGAGATGTCACTCACTTGGCGCCGCTGCAACTCCCAAGCCCACGGCTGGAGTCCCTCCATGAAGTTGAACAGCAAATCATCCGTGTTCATGTTGTCGATTTGGAGCATGAGCTTTGAGAATTCATCGACATACTTTGAGATAGGCCCGTGCTTCAGCTCCCGCATCTTCTTACGAGCCTCATATGCCACATTCCCTGGATAGAATTGCCTCTTGAGCTCGCACTTCAGCAAGTTCCATGTGTTGATGATGCACGTCCCACGCACAATCTCTGCATGCTTCCGCTGCCACCAAGCGGTCGCGTGATCCTCAAGGTACCCGGTCGCAATGTTCACCTTCTCTTGCTCACCTTGGATGTTCGTGGCCTCAAAGTACCTCTCCATGGACCACAAGAAGTTCTCGATCTCCTGGGCATCCCTCTTGCCTCCGTACCTCCTTGGCCTCGGAACCTCAACCCTCATTGGAGGTGCGGCATTGGTGTTGAGCACTCCGCCGGCCACCGCCTTCTTGCAAAGTGCCCAATCCATCTTAGTCTCTTCAAGGCCCGTGTGAAGCTCCTCCACTTGAGCCCTTAGTGCCTCAATAGAGTTCAGAACCACCGCTTGGAACTCCTCAAGGCTTTGGCGTTGCGCCACCACATCTTGGCTTAGATCGCCCATCCGCTCACCAAGATCATCCATCTCCTCCATCTTCTGCTCAAAGATCTCGAGGCGCTCTTTAATCTCGGCGACAGCAATCTCCCCACGGACAACCCGATTCTCCAAGGCGTTGAGCAAGTCCACTGACTTCTCCTTGCTGTTTTTCCCCTTCTTTGCATTGGGGTTAGGCTCCCTCCCCCTTTGGTCATCATGAGTGCTCTCCGACATCCTTCCTTTCGAACAACGCAACTATCCACGAGTGTAGATGGCTCTGATACCAACTGTCACGGCCCGATCTGTTCCCACGCTAAGCCGTGCGGCCTTAGGCGCCAAATTCGCACTCTCTTGGCCCTAAGTCAGCCTTACACCCAAATCCGTTGCTGGATTCGAGAAGAAGAAAGAGGATTCACTCTAACTCACTAAGGATGGGAGGAAATAACATATACTGCTCGATAGAATGCTTACAAAGCAATGTGTGCTGGAATTGTATATTGCTTCCTATTCCTTTTTTGACCAAATGAGGCCCTCTTCTATTGATAGAGTACAAGGAAGTATCTAGAGAGTCTCTAGAGTTATCACAACTACCACCTAAACACATTAATTACATAGGAAATATCTACATGCTCTACACAAGTCTCCATAGCTCTAGAATTCTCCATGGGCCAGGCCATGTGGAGGCTTGGGCCGTGACATATAGCCCACCCGTTTTTGGGCATTTTTGCGGCGGACGAACTTGGGGACGGGACCTTCGGATGCTTATTTTTGGGCGCGGCTGTGCCCGCGGCCTATGTTTGGCACACGGAGGGCGCTCGCAAAGTCTCGCCCCATTCCGAGTCTGGCGGAGTTGGCCAGCCCTCCCCGGCTATAGCCCACCCGTTTTTGGGCATTTTGCGGCGGACGAACTTGGGGATGGGACCTTGGCGCTTATTTTTGGCGCGGCTGTGCCCGGCCTATTTTAGGCACAAGGAGGGCGCTCGCAAAGTCTCGCCCCATTCCGAGTCCGGACGGAGTTGGCCAGCCCCTCCCCTAAGGCTATAGCCCACCCGTTTTTGGGCATTTTTGCGGACGAACTTGGGGCCAGGACCTTCAGGCACTTATTTTTGGCGCGGCTGGCCGTGGCCTATTTTAGCACACGGAGGGCGCTGCAAAGTCTCGCCCCATTCCGAGTCCGAGCGGACGAGTGCGCCAGCCCTCCCCAAGGCTATAGCCCACCCGTTTTTTGGGCATTTTTGCGGCGGACGAACTTGGGGACGGGACCTTCGGGGGCTTATTTTTGGGCGCGGCTGTGCCCGCGGCCTATTTTTGGCACACGGAGGGTGCTCGCAAAGTCTCGCCCCATTCCGAGTCCGCCGGACGAAGTTGGCCAGCCCCTCCCCCCAAGGCTATAGCCCACCCGTTTTTTGGGCATTTTTGCGGCGGACGAACTTGGGGACGGGACCTTCGGGCGCTTATTTTTGGGCGCGGCTGTGCCCGCAGCCTATTTTTGGCACACGGAGGGCGCTCGCAAAGTCTCGCCCCATTCCGAGTCCGGCGGACGAAGTTGGCCAGCCCTCCCCCCAAGGCTATAGCCCACCCGTTTTTTGGGCATTTTTGCGGCGGACGAACTTGGGGACGGGACCTTCAGGCACTTATTTATGGGCGCGGCTGGGCCTGTGGCCTATTTTTGGCACACGGAGGGCGCTCGCAAAGTCTCGTCCCATTCCGAGTCCGGCGGACGAAGTGCGCCAGCCCCTCCCCCCAAGGCTATAGCCCACCCGTTTTTTCGGCATTTTTGCGGCGGACGAACTTGGGGACGGGACCTTCGGGTGCTTATTTTTGGGCGCGGCTGTGCCCACGGCCTATTTGTGGCACACGGAGGGTGCTCGCAAAGTCTCGGCCCATTCCGAGTCCGGCGGACGAAGTCGGCCAGCCCCTCCCCCCAAGGCTATAGCCCACCCGTTTTTTGGGCATTTTTGCGGCGGACGAACTTGGGGATGGGACCTTCGGGGGCTTACTTTTGGGCGCGGCTGTGCCTGCGGCCTATTTTTGGCAGACGGAGGGCGCTCGCAAAGTCTCGCCCCATTCCGAGTCCGGCGGACGAAGTTGGCCAGCCCCTCCCCCCAAGGCTATAGCCCACCCGTTTTTTGTGCATTTTTGCGGCGGACGAACTTGGGGACGGGAACTTCAGGGGCTTATTTTTGGGCGCGGATGTGACCGTGGCCTATTTTTGGCACACGGAGGCCGCTCGCAAAGTCTCGTCCCATTCCGAGTCCGGCGGACGAAGTTGACCAGCCCCTCCCCCCAAGGCTATAGCCCACCCGTTTTTTGGGCATTTTTGCGGCGGACGAACTTGGGGACGGGACCTTCAGGGGCTTATTTTTGGGCGCGGCTGTGCCCGCGGCCTATTTTTGGCACACGGAGGGCGCTCGAAAAGTCTCGCCCAATTCCGAGTTCGGCGGACGAAGTGGGCCAGCCCCTCCCCCCAAGGCTATAGCCCACCTGTTTTTTGGGCTTTTTTGCGGCGGACGAACATCGGGACGGGACCTTCGGGGGCTTATTTTTTGGTGCGGCTGTGCCCCCGGCCTATTTGTGCTACACGGAGGGCGCTCGCAAAGTCTCGCCCCATTCCGAGTCCGGCGGACGAAGTTGGCCAGCCCCTCCCCCCAAGGCTATAGCCCACCCGTTTTTTGGGCATTTTTGCGGCGGACGAACATGGGGACGGGACCATCGGGGGCTTATTTTTGGGCGCGGCTGTGCCCACGGCCTATTTGTGGCACACAGAGGGTGCTCGCAAAGTCTCGGCCCATTCCGAGTCCGGCGGACGAAGTCGGCCAGCCCCTCCCCCCAAGGCTATAGCCCACCCGTTTTTTGGGCATTTTTGCGGCGGACGAACTTGGGGATGGGACCTTCGGGGGCTTACTTTTGGGCGCGGCTGTGCCTGCGGCCTATTTTTGGCAGACGGAGGGCGCTCGCAAAGTCTCGCCCCATTCCGAGTCCGGCGGACGAAGTTGGCCAGCCCCTCCCCCCAAGGCTATAGCCCACCCGTTTTTTGTGCAATTTTGCGGCGGACGAACTTGGGGACGGGAACTTCAGGGGCTTATTTTTGGGCGCGGATGTGACCGTGGCCTATTTTTGGCACACGGAGGCCGCTCGCAAAGTCTCGGCCCATTCCGAGTCCGCCGGACGAAGTTCGCCAGCCCCTCCCCCCAAGGCTATAGCCCACCCGTTTTTTGGGACTTTTTGCGGCGGACGAACTTGGGGACGGGACCTTCGGGGGCTTATTTTTGGACGCGGCTGTGCCCGCGGCCTATTTTTGGCACACGGAGGGCGCTCGCAAAGTCTCGCCCCATTCCGTGTCTGGCGGACGAAGTTGGCCAGCCCCTCCCCCCAAGGCTATAGCCCACCCGTTTTTTGGGCATTTTTGCGGCGGATGAATTTGGGGACGGGACCTTCGGGGGCTTATTTTTGGGCGCGGCTGTGCCCGCGGCCTACTTTTGGCACACGGAGGGCGCTCGCAAAGTCTCGTCCCATTCCGAGTCCGGCGGACGAAGGTGGCCAGCCCCTCCCCCCAAGGCTATAGCCCACCCGTTTTTTGGGAATTTTTGCCGCGGACGAACTTGGGGACTGGACCTTCGGGGGCTTATTTTGGGGCGCGGCTGTGGTCGCGGCCTATTTTTGGCACACGGAGGGTGCTCGCCAAGTCTCGCCCAATTCCGAGTCCGGGGGACGAAGTTTGCCAGCCCCTCCCCCCAAGGCTATAGCCCACCCGTTTTTTGGGCTCTTTTGCGGCGGACGAATTTGGGGACGGGACCTTCGGGGGCTTATTTTTGGGCGCGGCTGTGCCCGCGGCCTACTTTTGGCACACGGAGGGCGCTCGCAAAGTCTCGTCCCATTCCGAGTCCGGCGGACGAAGGTGGCCAGCCCCTCCCCCCAAGGCTATAGCCCACCCGTTTTTTGGGAATTTTTGCCGCGGACGAACTTGGGGACTGGACCTTCGGGGGCTTATTTTGGGGCGCGGCTGTGGTCGCGGCCTATTTTTGGCACACGGAGGGTGCTCGCCAAGTCTCGCCCAATTCCGAGTCCGGGGGACGAAGTTGGCCAGCCCCTCCCCCAAAGGCTATAGCCCACCCGTTTTTTGGGCATTTTTGCGGCGGACGAACTTGGGGACGGGACCTTCGGGGGCTTATTTTTGGTCACGGCTGTGCCTGCGGCCTATTTTTGGCACACGGAGGGCGCTCGCAAAGTCTCACCCCATTCCGAGTCCGGCGGACGAAGTTGGCCTGCCCCTCCCCCCAAGGCTATAGCCCACCCGTTTTTTGGGCATTTTTGCGGCGGACGAACTTGGGGACGGGACCTTCGGGAGCTTATTTTTGGGTGCGGCTGTGCGCGCGGCCTATTTTTGGCACACGGAGGGCGCTCGCAAAGTCTCGCCCCATTCCGAGCCCGGCGGACGAAGTTGGCCTGCCCCTCCCCCCAAGGATATAGCCCACCCGTTTTTTGGGCTTTTTTGCGGCGGACGAATTTGGGGACCGGACCTTCGGGGGCTTATTTTTGGGCGCGGCTGTGGTCGCGGCCTATTTTTGGTACACGGAGGGTGCTCGCAAAGTCTCGCCCAATTCCGAGTCCGGGGGACGAAGTTGGCCAGCCCCTCCCCCAAAGGCTATAGCCCACCCGTTTTTTGGGCATTTTTGCGGCGGACGAACTTGGGGACGGGACCTTCGGGGGCTTATTTTTGGTCACGGCTGTGCCTGCGGCCTATTTTTGGCACACGGAGGGCGCTCGCAAAGTCTCACCCCATTCCGAGTCCGGCGGAGTTGGCCTGCCCTCCCCCAAGGCTATAGCTCACCCGTTTTTGGGCATTTTGCTGCGGATGAACTTGGGGAGGACCTTCTGGGGACTATTTTTGGGCGCGGCTGTGTACGCGGCCTATTTTTGGCACACGGAGGCCGCTCGCAAAGTCTCGCCCCATTCTGAGTCCGGACGAGTTGGGCAGCCCCTCCCCCAAGGCTATAGCCCACCCGCTTTTTGGGCATTTTGCGGCGGACGAACTTGGGGACGGGACCTTCGGGAGCTTATTTTTGGGTGCGGCTGTGCGCGGCCTATTTTGGCACACGGAGGGCGCTGCAAAGTCTCGCCCCATTCCGAGTCCGGACGGTGGCCAGCCCCTCCCCCAAGGCTATAGCCCACCCGTTTTTGGGCATTTTCGCGGACGAACTTGGGGACTGGACCTTCGGGGCTTATTTTTGTGCAGCTGTGCCCGTGGCCTTTTTTTGGCACACGGAGGGCGCTCTAAAAGTCTCGCCCCATTCCGAGTCCGCGGACGAAGTGGGCCAGCCCCTCCCCCCAAGGCTATAGCCCACCCGTTTTTTGGGCTTTTTGGGCGGGCGAACTTGGGGACGGGACCTTCGGGGCTTATTTTGGCACACGGAGGGTGCTCGCAGTCTCGCCCCATTCAGTCCGGGGACGAAGTTGGCCAGCCCTCCCCAAGGCTATAGCCCACCCGCTTTTTGGGCATTTTGCGGCGGACGAACTTGGGGACGGGACCTTCGGGGCTTATTTTTGCTTTTTTTTTGGCACACGGAGGCGCTCGCAAAGTCTCACCCATTCCGAGTCCGGCGGACGAAGTTGGACTGCCCTCCCCCAAGGCTATAGCCCACCCGTTTTTTGGGCATTTTTGCGGCGGACGAACCTGGGGACGGGACCTTCGGGAGCTTATTTTTGGTCGCGGCTGTCCGCGCGGCCTATTTTTGGCACACGTAGGGCGCTCGCAAAGTCTCGCCCCATTCTAAGTCCAGCGGACGAAGGTGGCCAGCCCCTCCCCCCAAGGCTATAGCCCACCCATTTTTTGGGCATTTTTGCGGCGGACGAACTTGGGGACGGGACCTTCGGGGGCTTATTTTTGGGCGCGGCTGTGCCTGCGGCCTATTTTTGGCACACGGAGGGCGCTCGCAAAGTCTCACCCCATTCCGAGTCCGGCGGACGAAGTTGGACTGCCCCTCCCCCCAAGGCTATAGCCCACCCGTTTTTTGGGCATTTTTGCGGCGGACGAACCTGGGGACGGGACCTTCGGGAGCTTATTTTTGGTCGCGGCTGTCCGCGCGGCCTATTTTTGGCACACGGAGGGCGCTCGCAAAGTCTCGCCCCATTCTAAGTCCAGCGGACGAAGGTGGCCAGCCCCTCCCCCCAAGGCTATAGCCCACCCGTTTTTTGGGCATTTTTGCGGCGGACGAACTTGGGGACGGGACCTTCGGGGGCTTATTTTTGGGCGCGGCTGTGGTCGCGGCCTATTTTTGGCACACGGAGGGCGCTCGCAAAGTCTCGCCCCATTCCGAGTCCGGCGGACGAAGTTGGCCTGCCCCTCCCCCCAAGGCTATAGCCCACCCGTTTTTTGGGCATTTTTGCGACGGATGAACTTGGGGACGGGACCTTCGGTCGCTTATTTTTGGGCGCGGCTGTGCCCGCGGCCTATTTTTGGCACACGGAGGCCGCTCGCAAAGTCTCGCCCCATTCCGAGTCCGGCGGACGAAGTTGGCCAGCCCCTCCCCCCAAGGCTATAGCCCACCCGTTTTTTGGGCATTTTTGCCGCGGACGAACTTGGGGACTGGACCTTCGGGGGCTTATTTTTGTGCACGGCTGTGCCCGTGGCCTATTTTTGGCACACGGAGGGCGCTCGCAAAGTCTCGCCCCATTCCGAGTCCGGCGGACGAAGTTGGCCAGCCCCTCCCCCCAAGGCTATAGCCCACCCGTTTTTTGGGCTTTTTTGCGGCGGACGAACTTGGGGACGGGACCTTCGGGGGCTTATTTTTGGGCGCGGCTGTGCCCGCGGCCTACTTTTGGCACACGGAGGGCGCTCGCAAAGTCTCGCCCCATTCCGAGTCCGGCGGACGAAGGTGGCCAGCCCCTCCCCCCAAGGCTATAGCCCACCCGTTTTTTGGGCATTTTTGCCGCGGACGAACTTGGGGACTGGACCTTCGGGGGCTTATTTTTGGCACACGGAGGCCTCTCGCAAAGTCTCGCCCCATTCCGAGTCCGGCGGACGAAGTTCGCCAGCCCCTCCCCCCAAGGCTATAGCCCACCCGTTTTTGGGCATTTTTGCGGAGGACGAATTTGGGGACGGGACCTTCGGGGGCTTATTTTTGGGCGTGGCTGTGCCTGCGGCCTACTTTTGGCACATGGAGGGCGCTCGCAAAGTGTCGCCCAATTCCGAGTCTGGCGGACGAAGGTAGCCAGCCCCTCCCCCCAAGGCTATAGCCCACCCGTTTTTTGGGCATTTTTGCCGCGGACGAACTTGGGGACTGGACCTTCGGGGGCTTATTTTTGGGCGCGGCTGTGGTCGCGGCCTATTTTTGGCACACGGAGGGTGCTCGCAAAGTCTCGCCCAATTCCGAGTCCGGGGGACGAAGTTGGCCAGCCCCTCCCCCAAAGGCTATAGCCCACCCGTTTTTTGGGCATTTTTGCGGCGGACGAACTTGGGGACGGGACCTTCGGGGGCTTATTTTTGGGCGCGGCTGTGCCTGCGGCCTATTTTTGGCACACGGAGGGCGCTCGCAAAGTCTCACCCCATTCCGAGTCCGGCGGACGAAGTTGGACTGCCCCTCCCCCCAAGGCTATAGCCCACCCGTTTTTTGGGCATTTTTGCGGCGGACGAACCTGGGGACGGGACCTTCGGGAGCTTATTTTTGGTCGCGGCTGTCCGCGCGGCCTATTTTTGGCACACGGAGGGCGCTCGCAAAGTCTCGCCCCATTCTAAGTCCAGCGGACGAAGGTGGCCAGCCCCTCCCCCCAAGGCTATAGCCCACCCGTTTTTTGGGCATTTTTGCGGCGGACGAACTTGGGGACGGGACCTTCGGGGGCTTATTTTTGGGCGCGGCTGTGGTCGCGGCCTATTTTTGGCACACGGAGGGCGCTCGCAAAGTCTCGCCCCATTCCGAGTCCGGCGGATGAAGTTGGCCTGCCCCTCCCCCCAAGGCTATAGCCCACCCGTTTTTTGGGCATTTTTGCGACGGATGAACTTGGGGACGGGACCTTCGGTGGCTTATTTTTGGGTACGGCTGTGCCCATGGCCTATTTTTAGTACACGGAGGCCGCTCGCAAAGTCTCGCCCCATTCCGAGTCCGGCAGACGAAGTTGGCCAGCCCCTCCACCCAAGGCTATAGCCCACCCGTTTTTTGGGCATTTTTGCGGCGGACGAACTTGGGGACGGGACCTTCGGGGGCTTATTTTTGGGCGCGGCTGTGTCCGCGGCCTATTTTCAGCACACGGAGGCCGCTCGGAAAGTCTCGCCCCATTCCGAGTCCGGCGGACGAAGTTGGCCAGCCCCTCCCCCCAAGGCTATAGCCCACCCGTTTTTTGGACATTTTTGCGGCGCACGAACTTGGGGACGGGACCTTCGGGGGCTTATTTTTGGGTGCTGCTGTGCCCACAACCTATTATGGGAACACTGAGGGCGCTCGCAAAGTCTCACCCCATTCCGAGTCCGGCGGACGAAGTTGGCCAGCCCCTCCCCCCAAGGCTATAGCCCACCCGTTTTTTGGGCATTTTTGCGGAGGACGAACTTGGGGACGGGACCTTCGGGGGCTTATTTTTGGGCGCGGCTGTGTCTGCGGCCTATTTTTGGCACACTGAGGGCGCTCGCAAAGTCTCACCCCATTCCGAGTCCGGCGGACGAAGTTGGCCAGCCCCTCCCCCCAAGGCTATAGCCCACCCGTTTTTTGGGCATTTTTGCGGCGGACGAACTTGGGGACGGGACCTTCGGGGGCTTATTTTTGTGCACGGCTGTGCCCGTGGCCTATTTTTGGCACACGGAGGGCGGTCGCAAAGTCTCGCCCCATTCCGAGTCCGGCGGACGAAGTTGGCCTGCCCCTCCCCCCAAGGCTATAGCCCACCCGTTTTTTGGGCTTTTTTGCAGCGGACGAACTTGGGGACGGGACCTTCGGGGGCTTATTTTTGGGCGCACTGTACCCGCGGCCTACTTTTGGCACACGGAGGGCGCTCGCAAAGTCTCGCCCCATTCCGAGTCCGGCGGGAGGTGGCCAGCCCCTCCCCCCAAGGCTATAGCCCACCCGTTTTTTGGGCATTTTTGCCGCGGATGAACTTGGGGACCGGACCTTCGGGGGCTTATTTTTGGGCGCGGCTGTGGTCGCGGCCTATTTTTGGCACACGGAGGGTGCTCGCAAAGTCTCGCCCCATTCCGAGTCCGGGGGACGAAGTTGGCCAGCCCCTCCCCCAAGGCTATAGCCCACCCGTTTTTTGGGCATTTTTGCGGCGGACGAACTTGGGGACGGGACCTTCGGGAGCTTATTTTTGGGCGCGGCTGTGCGCGCGGCCTATTTTTGGCACACGGAGGGTGCTCGCAAAGTCTCGCCCCATTCCGAGTCCGGCGGACGAAGGTGGCCAGCCCCTCCCCCCAAGGCTATAGCCCACCCGTTTTTTGGGCATTTTTGCGGCGGACGAACTTGGGGACGGGACCTTCGGGGGCTTATTTTTGTGCGCGGCTGTGGTCGCGGCCTATTTTTGGCGCACGGAGGGCGCTCGCAACGTCTCGTCCCATTCCGAGTCCGGGGGACGAAGTTGGCCAGCCCTCCCCCAAAGGCTATAGCCCACCCGTTTTTTGGGCTTTTTTGCAGCGGACGAACTTGGGGACGGGACCTTCGGGGGCTTATTTTTGGGCGCACTGTACCCGCGGCCTACTTTTGGCACACGGAGGGCGCTCGCAAAGTCTCGCCCCATTCCGAGTCCGGCGGACGAAGGTGGCCAGCCCCTCCCCCCAAGGCTATAGCCCACCCGTTTTTTGGGCATTTTTGCCGCGGATGAACTTGGGGACCGGACCTTCGGGGGCTTATTTTTGGGCGCGGCTGTGGTCGCGGCCTATTTTTGGCACACGGAGGGTGCTCGCAAAGTCTCGCCCCATTCCGAGTCCGGGGGACGAAGTTGGCCAGCCCCTCCCCCAAGGCTATAGCTCACCCGTTTTTTGGGCATTTTTGCGGCGGACGAACTTGGGGACGGGACCTTCGGGAGCTTATTTTTGGGCGCGGCTGTGGTCGCAGCCTATTTTTGTCACACGGAGGGTGCTCGCAAAGTCTCGCCCCATTCCGAGTCCGGGGGACGAAGTTGGCCAGCCCCTCCCCCAAAGGCTATAGCCCACCCGTTTTTTGTGCATTTTTGCGGCAGATGAACTTGGGGACGGGACCTTCTGGGGCTTATTTTTGGGCGCGGCTGTGTCCGCGGCCTATTTTTGGCACACGGAGGCCGCTCGCAAAGTCTCGCCCCATTCTGAGTCCGGCGGACGAAGTTGGGCAGCCCCTCCCCCCAAGGCTATAGCCCACCCGTTTTTTGGGCATTTTTGCGGCGGACGAACTTGGGGACGGGACCTTCGGGAGCTTATTTTTGGGTGCGGCTGTGCGCGCGGCCTATTTTTGGCACACGGAGGGCGCTCGCAAAGTCTCGCCCCATTCCGAGTCCGGCGGACGAAGGTGGCCAGCCCCTCCCCCCAAGGCTATAGCCCACCCGTTTTTTGGGCATTTTTGCCGCGGACGAACTTGGGGACTGGACCTTCGGGGGCTTATTTTTGTGCACGGCTGTGCCCGTGGCCTATTTTTGGCACACGGAGGGCGCTCGCAAAGTCTCGCCCCATTCCGAGTCCGGCGGACGAAGGTGGCCAGCCCCTCCCCCCAAGGCTATAGCCCACCCGTTTTTTGGGCATTTTTGCCGCGGACGAACTTGGGGACTGGACCTTCGGGGGCTTATTTTTGGGCGCGGCTGTGGTCGCGGCCTATTTTTGGCACACGGAGGGTGCTCGCAAAGTCTCGCCCAATTCCGAGTCCGGGACGAGTTGGCCAGCCCTCCCCAAAGGCTATAGCCCACCCGTTTTTTGGGCATTTTTGCGGACGAACTTGGGGACGGGACCTTCGGGGGCTTATTTTTGGGCGCGGCTGTGCCTGCGGCCTATTTTTGGCACACGGAGGGCGCTCGCAAAGTCTCACCCCATTCCGAGTCCGGCGGACGAAGTTGGACTGCCCCTCCCCCAAAGGCTATAGCCCACCCGTTTTTTGGGCATTTTTGCGGCGGACGAACCTGGGGACGGGACCTTCGGGAGCTTATTTTTGGTCGCGGCTGTCCGCGCGGCCTATTTTTGGCACACGGAGGGCGCTCGCAAAGTCTCGCCCCATTCTAAGTCCAGCGGACGAAGGTGGCCAGCCCCTCCCCCCAAGGCTATAGCCCACCCGTTTTTTGGGCATTTTTGCGGCGGACGAACTTGGGGACGGGACCTTCGGGGGCTTATTTTTGGGCGCGGCTGTGGTCGCGGCCTATTTTTGGCACACGGAGGGCGCTCGCAAAGTCTCGCCCCATTCCGAGTCCGGCGGATGAAGTTGGCCTGCCCCTCCCCCCAATGCTATAGCCCACCTGTTTTTTGGGCATTTTTGCGACGGATGAACTTGGGGACGGGACCTTCGGTGGCTTATTTTTGGGTACGGCTGTGCCCATGGCCTATTTTTAGTACACGGAGGCCGCTCGCAAAGTCTCGCCCCATTCCGAGTCCGGCAGACGAAGTTGGCCAGCCCCTCCACCCAAGGCTATAGCCCACCCGTTTTTTGGGCATTTTTGTGGCGGACGAACTTGGGGACGGGACCTTCGGGGGCTTATTTTTGGGCGCGGCTGTGTCCGCGGCCTATTTTCAGCACACGGAGGCCGCTCGGAAAGTCTCGCCCCATTCCGAGTCCGGCGGACGAAGTTGGCCAGCCCCTCCCCCCAAGGCTATAGCCCACCCGTTTTTTGGACATTTTTGCGGCGCACGAACTTGGGGACGGGACCTTCGGGGGCTTATTTTTGGGTGCGGCTGTGCGCACAGCCTATTATGGGAACACTGAGGGCGCTCGCAAAGTCTCACCCCATTCCGAGTCCGGCGGACGAAGTTGGCCAGCCCCTCCCCCCAAGGCTATAGCCCACCCGTTTTTTGGGCATTTTTGCGGAGGACGAACTTGGGGACGGGACCTTCGGGGGCTTATTTTTGGGCGCGGCTGTGTCTGCGGCCTATTTTTGGCACACTGAGGGCGCTCGCAAAGTCTCACCCCATTCCGAGTCCGGCGGACGAAGTTGGCCAGCCCCTCCCCCCAAGGCTATAGCCCACCCGTTTTTTGGGCATTTTTGCGGCGGACGAACTTGGGGACGGGACCTTCGGGGGCTTATTTTTGTGCACGGCTGTGCCCGTGGCCTATTTTTGGCACACGGAGGGCGGTCGCAAAGTCTCGCCCCATTCCGAGTCCGGCGGACGAAGTTGGCCTGCCCCTCCCCCCAAGGCTATAGCCCACCCGTTTTTTGGGCTTTTTTGCAGCGGACGAACTTGGGGACGGGACCTTCGGGGGCTTATTTTTGGGCGCACTGTACCCGCGGCCTACTTTTGGCACACGGAGGGCGCTCGCAAAGTCTCGCCCCATTCCGAGTCCGGCGGACGAAGGTGGCCAGCCCCTCCCCCCAAGGCTATAGCCCACCCGTTTTTTGGGCATTTTTGCCGCGGATGAACTTGGGGACCGGACCTTCGGGGGCTTATTTTTGGGCGCGGCTGTGGTCGCGGCCTATTTTTGGCACACGGAGGGTGCTCGCAAAGTCTCGCCCCATTCCGAGTCCGGGGGACGAAGTTGGCCAGCCCCTCCCCCAAGGCTATAGCTCACCCGTTTTTTGGGCATTTTTGCGGCGGATGAACTTGGGGACGGGACCTTCGGTCGCTTATTTTTGGGCGCGGCTGTGCCCGCGGCCTATTTTTGGCACACGGAGGCTGCTCGCAAAGTCTCACCCCATTCTGAGTCCGGCGGACGAAATTGGGCAGCCCCTCCCCCAAAGGCTATAGCCCACCCGTTTTTTGGGCATTTTTGCGGCGGACGAACTTGGGGACGGGACCTTCGGGGGCTTATTTTTGGTCACGGCTGTGCCTGCGGCCTATTTTTGGCACACGGAGGGCGCTCGCAAAGTCTCACCCCATTCCGAGTCCGGCGGACGAAGTTGGCCTGCCCCTCCCCCCAAGGCTATAGCTCACCCGTTTTTTGGGCATTTTTGCTGCGGATGAACTTGGGGACGGGACCTTCTGGGGCTTATTTTTGGGCGCGGCTGTGTCCGCGGCCTATTTTTGGCACACGGAGGCCGCTCGCAAAGTCTCGCCCCATTCTGAGTCCGGCGGACGAAGTTGGGCAGCCCCTCCCCCCAAGGCTATAGCCCACCCGTTTTTTGGGCATTTTTGCGGCGGACGAACTTGGGGACGGGACCTTCGGGAGCTTATTTTTGGGTGCGGCTGTGCGCGCGGCCTATTTTTGGCACACGGAGGGCGCTCGCAAAGTCTCGCCCCATTCCGAGTCCGGCGGACGAAGGTGGCCAGCCCCTCCCCCCAAGGCTATAGCCCACCCGTTTTTTGGGCATTTTTGCGGCGGACGAACTTGGGGACTGGACCTTCGGGGGCTTATTTTTGTGCACGGCTGTGCCCGTGGCCTATTTTTGGCACACGGAGGGCGCTCGCAAAGTCTCGCCCCATTCCGAGTCCGGCGGACGAAGTTGGCCAGCCCCTCCCCCCAAGGCTATAGCCCACCCGTTTTTTGGGCTTTTTTGCGGCGGACGAACTTGGGGACGGGACCTTCGGGGGCTTATTTTTGGGCGCGGCTGTGCCCGCGGCCTACTTTTGGCACACGGAGGGCGCTCGCAAAGTCTCGCCCCATTCCGAGTCCGGCGGACGAAGGTGGCCAGCCCCTCCCCCCAAGGCTATAGCCCACCCGTTTTTTGGGCATTTTTGCCGCGGACGAACTTGGGGACTGGACCTTCGGGGGCTTATTTTTGGGCGCGGCTGTGGTCGCGGCCTATTTTTGGCACACGGAGGGTGCTCGCAAAGTCTCGCCCAATTCCGAGTCCGGGGGACGAAGTTGGCCAGCCCCTCCCCCAAAGGCTATAGCCCACCCGTTTTTTGGGCATTTTTGCGGCGGACGAACTTGGGGACGGGACCTTCGGGGGCTTATTTTTGGGCGCGGCTGTGCCTGCGGCCTATTTTTGGCACACGGAGGGCGCTCGCAAAGTCTCACCCCATTCCGAGTCCGGCGGACGAAGTTGGACTGCCCCTCCCCCCAAGGCTATAGCCCACCCGTTTTTTGGGCATTTTTGCGGCGGACGAACCTGGGGACGGGACCTTCGGGAGCTTATTTTTGGTCGCGGCTGTCGTCGCGGCCTATTTTTGGCACACGGAGGGCGCTCGCAAAGTCTCGCCCCATTCTAAGTCCAGCGGACGAAGGTGGCCAGCCCCTCCCCCCAAGGCTATAGCCCACCCGTTTTTTGGGCATTTTTGCGGCGGACGAACTTGGGGACGGGACCTTCGGGGCCTTATTTTTGGGCGCGGCTGTGGTCGCGGCCTATTTTTGGCACACGGAGGGCGCTCGCAAAGTCTCGCCCCATTCCGAGTCCGGCGGACGAAGTTGGCCAGCCCCTCCCCCCAAGGCTATAGCCCACCCGTTTTTTGGGCATTTTTGCGACGGATGAACTTGGGGACGGGACCTTCGGTGGCTTATTTTTGGGTACGGCTGTGCCCATGGCCTATTTTTAGTACACGGAGGCCGCTCGCAAAGTCTCGCCCCATTCCGAGTCCGGCAGACGAAGTTGGCCAGCCCCTCCACCCAAGGCTATAGCCCACCCGTTTTTTGGGCATTTTTGCGGCGGACGAACTTGGGGACGGGACCTTCGGGGGCTTATTTTTGGGCGCGGCTGTGTCCGCGGCCTATTTTCAGCACACGGAGGCCGCTCGGAAAGTCTCGCCCCATTCCGAGTCCGGCGGACGAAGTTGGCCAGCCCCTCCCCCCAAGGCTATAGCCCACCCGTTTTTTGGACATTTTTGCGGCGCACGAACTTGGGGACGGGACCTTCGGGGGCTTATTTTTGGGTGCGGCTGTGCCCACAGCCTATTATGGGAACACTGAGGGCGCTCGCAAAGTCTCACCCCATTCCGAGTCCGGCGGACGAAGGTGGCCAGCCCCTCCCCCCAAGGCTATAGCCCACCCGTTTTTTGGGCATTTTTGCCGCGGATGAACTTGGGGACCGGACCTTCGGGGGCTTATTTTTGGGCGCGGCTGTGGTCGCGGCCTATTTTTGGCACACGGAGGGTGCTCGCAAAGTCTCGCCCCATTCCGAGTCCGGGGGACGAAGTTGGCCAGCCCCTCCCCCAAGGCTATAGCTCACCCGTTTTTTGGGCATTTTTGCGGCGGATGAACTTGGGGACGGGACCTTCGGTCGCTTATTTTTGGGCGCGGCTGTGCCCGCGGCCTATTTTTGGCACACGGAGGCCGCTCGCAAAGTCTCACCCCATTCTGAGTCCGGCGGACGAAATTGGGCAGCCCCTCCCCCCAAGGCTATAGCCCACCCATTTTTTGGGCATTTTTGCGGCGGACGAACTTGGGGACGGGACCTTCGGGAGCTTATTTTTGGGCGCGGCTGTGCGCGCGGCCTATTTTTGGCACACGGAGGGTGCTCGCAAAGTCTCGCCCCATTCCGAGTCCGGCGGACGAAGGTGGCCAGCCCCTCCCCCCAAGGCTATAGCCCACCCGTTTTTTGGGCATTTTTGCGGCGGACGAACTTGGGGACGGGACCTTCGGGGGCTTATTTTTGTGCGCGGCTGTGGTCGCGGCCTATTTTTGGCGCACGGAGGGCGCTCGCAACGTCTCGTCCCATTCCGAGTCCGGGGGACGAAGTTGGCCAGCCCTCTCCCAAAGGCTGTAGCCCACCCGTTTTTTGGGCATTTTTGCGGCATACGAAGTTGGGGACGGGACAATCGGGTGCTTATTTTTGGGCGCGGCTGTGGTCGCGGCCTATTTTTGGCACACGGAGGGTGCTCGCAAAGTCTCGCCCCATTCCGAGTCCGGGGGACGAAGTTGGCCAGCCCCTCCCCCAAAGGATATAGCCCACCCGTTTTTTGTGCATTTTTGCGGCGGATGAACTTGGGGACGGGACCTTCGGGGGCTGATTTTTGGGTGCGGCTGTGCCTGCGGCCTATTTTTGGCACACGGAGGGCGCTCGCAAAGTCTCGCCCCATTCCGAGTCCGGCGGACGAAGTTGGCCTGCCCCTCCCCCCAAGGCTATAGCTCACCCATTTTTTGGGCATTTTTGCGGCGGACGAACTTGGGGACGGGACCTTCGGGGGCTTATTTTTGGGCGCGGCTGTGCCCGCGGCCTATTTTTGGCACACGGAGGCCGCTCGCAAAGTCTCGTCCCATTCTGAGTCCGGCGGACGAAGTTGGGCAGCCCCTCCCCCCAACGCTATAGCCCACCCGTTTTTTGGGCATTTTTGCGGCGGACGAACCTGGGGACGGGACCTTCGGGAGCTTATTTTTGGGCGCGGCTGTCCGCGCGGCCTATTTTTGGCACACGGAGGGCGCTCGCAAAGTCTCGCCCCATTCTGAGTCCAGCGGACGAAGGTGGCCAGCCCCTCCCCCCAAGGGTATAGCCCACCCGTTTTTTGGGCATTTTTGCTGCGGACGAACTTGGGGACGGGACCTTCGGGGGCTTATTTTTGGGCGCGACTGTAGTCGCGGCCTATTTTTGGCACACGGAGGGCGCTCGCAAAGTCTCGCCCCATTCCGAGTCCGTGGGACGAAGTTGGCCAGCCCTCCCCCAAAGGCTGTAGCCCACCCGTTTTTTGGGCATTTGTGCGGCGGACGAACTTGGGGACGGGACCTTCGGGGGCTTATTTTTGGTTACGGCTGTGCCCGCGCCCTATTTTTGGCACACGGAGGCCACTCGCAAAATCTCGTCCCATTCCGAGTCCGGCGGACGAAGTTGGCCAGCCCCTCCCCCCAAGGCTATAGCCCACCCGTTTTTTGGGCATTTTTGCGGCGGACGAAGTTGGGGACGGGACCTTCGTGGGCTTATTTTTGGGCACGGCTGTGCCCGCGGCCTACTTTTGGCACACGGAGGGCGCTCGCAAAGTCTCGCCACATTCCGAGTCCGGCGGACGAAGTTGGCCAGCCCCTCCCCCCAAGGCTATAGCCCACCCGTTTTTTGGGCATTTTTGCGGCGGACGAACTTGGGGACGGGACCTTCGGGGACTTATTTTTGGGCGCGGCTGTGGTCACGGCCTATTTTTGGCGCACGGAGGGTGCTCGCAACGTCTCGCCCCATTCCGAGTCCGGGGGACGAAGTTGGCCAGCCCTCCCCCAAAGGCTGTAGCCCACCCGTTTTTTGGGCATTTTTGCGGCAGACGAACTTGGGGACGGGACCTTCGGGAGCTTATTTTTGGGCGCGGCTGTGCGCGCGGCCTATTTTTGGCACACGGAGGGCGCTCGCAAAGTCTCGCCCCATTCCGAGTCCGGGGGACGAAGTTGGCCAGCCCTCCCCCAAAGGCTGTAGCCCACCCGTTTTTTGGCCATTTTTGCGGCAGACGAAGTTGGGGACGGGACCTTCGGGGGCTTATTTTTGGGCGCGGCTGTGCCCGCGGCCTACTTTTAGCACACGGAGGGTACTCGCAAAGTCTCGCCCCATTCCGAGTCCGGGGGACGAAGTTGGCCAGCCCCTCCACCAAAGGCTATAGCCCACCCGTTTTTTGTGCATTTTTGCGGCGGATGAACTTGTGGACGGGACCTTCGGGGGCTGATTTTTGGGCGCGGCTGTGCCTGCGGTCTATTTTTGGCACACGGAGGGCGCTCACAAAGTCTCGCCCCATTCCGAGTCCGGCGGACGAAGTTGGCCAGCCCCTCCCCCCAAGGCTATAGCCCACCCGTTTTTTGGGCATTTTTGCGGCGGACGAAGTTGGGGACGGGACCTTCGTGGGCTTATTTTTGGGCACGGCTGTGCCCGCGGCCTACTTTTGGCACACGGAGGGCGCTCGCAAAGTCTCGCCACATTCCGAGTCCGGACGAAGTTGGCCAGCCCTCCCCCAGGCTATAGCCCACCCGTTTTTGGGCATTTTGCGGCGGACGAACTTGGGGACGGGACCTTCGGGGCTTATTTTTGGGCGCGGCTGTAGTCGCGGCCTATTTTGGCACACGGAGGCGCTGCGCGTCTCGCCCCATTCCGAGTCCGGGAGACGAAGTTGGCCAGCCCTCCCCCAAAGGCTGTAGCCCACCCGTTTTTTGGCCATTTTTGCGGCAGACGAAGTTGGGGACGGGACCTTCGGGGGCTTATTTTTGGGCGCGGCTGTGGTCGCGGCCTATTTTTGGCGCACGGAGGGCGCTCGCAACGTCTCGCCCCATTCCGAGTCCGGGGGACGAAGTTGGCCAGCCCTCCCCCAAAGGCTGTAGCCCACCCTTTTTTGGGCATTTTTGCGGCAGACGAAGTTGGGGACGGGACAATCGGCGGCTTATTTTTGGGCGCGGCTGTGGTCGCGCCCTATTTTTGGCACACGGAGGGTGCTCGCAAAGTCTCGCCCCATACCGAGTCCGGGGGATGAAGTTGGCCAGCCCCTCCACCAAAGGCTATAGCCCACCCGTTTTTTGTGCATTTTTGCGGCGGATGAACTTGGGGACGGGACCTTCGGAGGCTTATTTTTGGGCGCGGCTGTGCCCGTGGTCTATTTTTGGCGCACGGAGGGCGCTCGCAACGTCTCTCCCCATTCCGAGTCCGGGGGACGAAGTTGGCCAGCCCTCCCCCAAAGGCTGTAGCCCACCCGTTTTTTGGGCATTTTTGCGGCAGACGAAGTTGGGGACGGGACAATCGGGGGCTTATTTTTGGGCGCGGCTGTGCCCGCGGCCTACTTTTGGCACACGGAGGGTGCTCGCAAAGTCTCGCCCCATTCCGAGTCCGGGGGACGAAGTTGGCCAGCCCCTCCACCAAAGGCTATAGCCCACCCGTTTTTTGTGCATTTTTGCGGCGGATGAACTTGTGGACGGGACCTTCGGGGGCTGATTTTTGGGCGCGGCTGTGCCTGCGGTCTATTTTTGGCACACGGACGGCGCTCGCAAAGTCTCGCCCCATTCCGAGTCCGGCGGACGAAGTTGGCCTGCCCCTCCCCCCAAGGCTATAGCCCACCCGTTTTTTGGGCATTTTTGCGGCGGACGAAGTTGGGGACGGGACCTTCGTGGGCTTATTTTTGGGCACGGCTGTGCCCGCGGCCTACTTTTGGCACACGGAGGGCGCTCGCAAAGTCTCGCCACATTCCGAGTCCGGCGGACGAAGTTGGCCAGCCCCTCCCCCCAAGGCTATAGCCCACCCGTTTTTTGGGCATTTTTGCGGCGGACGAACTTGGGGACGGGACCTTCGGGGGCTTATTTTTGGGCGCGGCTGTGGTCGCGGCCTATTTTTGGCGCACGGAGGGCGCTCGCAACGTCTCGCCCCATTCCGAGTCCGGGGGACGAAGTTGGCCAGCCCTCCCCCAAAGGCTGTAGCCCACCCGTTTTTTGGGCATTTTTGCGGCAGACGAAGTTGGGGACGGGACAATCGGGGGCTTATTTTTGGGCGCGGCTGTGGTCGCGCCCTATTTTTGGCACACGGAGGGTGCTCGCAAAGTCTCGCCCCATACCGAGTCCGGGGGATGAAGTTGGCCAGCCCCTCCACCAAAGGCTATAGCCCACCCGTTTTTTGTGCATTTTTGCGGCGGACGAAGTTGGGGACGGGACCTTCGTGGGCTTATTTTTGGGCACGGCTGTGCCCGCGGCCTATTTTTGGCACACGGAGGGCGCTCGCAAAGTCTCGCCACATTCCGAGTCCGGCGGACGAAGTTGGCCAGCCCCTCCCCCCAAGGCTATAGCCCACCCGTTTTTTGGGCATTTTTGCGGCGGACGAAGTTGGGGACGGGACCTTCGTGGGCTTATTTTTGGGCACGGCTGTGCCCGCGGCCTACTTTTGGCACACGGAGGGCACTCGCAAAGTCTCGCCACATTCCGAGTCCGGCGGACGAAGTTGGCCAGCCCCTCCCCCCAAGGCTATAGCCCACCCGTTTTTTGGGCATTTTTGCGGCGGACGAACTTGGGGACGGGACCTTCGGGGGCTTATTTTTGGGCGCGGCTGTGGTCGCGGCCTATTTTTGGCGCACGGAGGGCGCTCGCAACGTCTCGCCCCATTCCGAGTCCGGGGGACGAAGTTGGCCAGCCCTCTCCCAAAGGCTGTAGCCCACCCGTTTTTTGGGCATTTTTGCGGCAGATGAACTTGGGGACGGGACCTTCGGGGGCTGATTTTTGGGCGCGGCTGTGCCTGCGGTCTATTTTTGGCACACGGAGGGCGCTCGCAAAGTCTCGCCCCATTCCGAGTCCGGCGGACGAAGTTGGCCTGCCCCTCCCCCCAAGGCTATAGCCCACCCGTTTTTTGGGCATTTTTGCGGCGGACGAAGTTGGGGACGGGACCTTCGTGGGCTTATTTTTGGGCACGGCTGTGCCCGCGGCCTACTTTTGGCACACGGAGGGCGCTCGCAAAGTCTCGCCACATTCCGAGTCCGGCGGACGAAGTTGGCCAGCCCCTCCCCCCAAGGCTATAGCCCACCCGTTTTTTGGGCATTTTTGCGGCGGACGAACTTGGGGACGGGACCTTCGGGGGCTTATTTTTGGGCGCGGCTGTGGTCGCGGCCTATTTTTGGCGCACGGAGGGCGCTCGCAACGTCTCGCCCCATTCCGAGTCCGGGGGACGAAGTTGGCCAGCCCTCCCCCAAAGGCTGTAGCCCACCCGTTTTTTGGGCATTTTTGCGGCAGACGAACTTGGGGACGGGACCTTCGGGAGCTTATTTTTGGGCGCGGCTGTGCGCGCGGCCTATTTTTGGCACACGGAGGGCGCTCGCAAAGTCTCGCCCCATTCCGAGTTCGGCGGACGAAGGTGGCCAGCCCCTCCCCCCAAGGCTATAGCCCACCCGTTTTTTGGGCATTTTTTCGGCGGACGAACTTGGGGACGGGACCTTCGGGGGCTTATTTTTGGGTGCGGCTGTGGTCGCGGCCTATTTTTGGCGCACGGAGGGCGCTCGCAACGTCTCGCTCCATTCCGAGTCCGGGGGACGAAGTTGGCCAGCCCTCCCCCAAAGGCTGTAGCCCACCCGTTTTTTGGGCATTTTTGCGGCAGACGAAGTTGGGGACGGGACAATCGGGGGCTTATTTTTGGGCGCGGCTGTGGTCGCGCCCTATTTTTGGCACACGGAGTGCACTCGTAAAGTCTCGTCCCATTCCGAGTCCGGCGGACGAAGTTGGCCAGCCCTCCCCCAAAGGCTGTAGCCCACCCGTTTTTTGGGCATTTTTGTGGCGGATGAACTTGGGGACGGGACCTTCAGGGGCTTATTTTTGGGCACGGCTGTCCCCGCGGCCTATATTTGGCACACGGAGTGCACTCGTAAAGTCTCGTCCTATTCCGAGTCCGGCGGACGAAGTGGGCCGGCCCCTCCCCCCAAGGCTATAGCCGACCGTTTTTTGGGCATTTTTGCGGCGGACGAACTTGGGGATGGTACCTTTGGGGGCTTATTTTTGGGCATGGCTGTGCCCGCGGCCTATTTTTGGCACAGGGAGGGCGCTCGCAAAGTCTAGCCCCATTCCGAGTCTGGCGGACGAAGTGGGCCAGCCCCGACCCCCAAGGCTATAGCCCACCCGTTTTTTGGGCATTTTTGCGGCGGATGAACTTGGGGACGGGACCTTTGGGGGCTTATTTTTGGGCGTGGCTGTGCCCGCGGCTTATTTTTGGCACACGGAGGCCGCTCGCAAAGTCTCGCCCCATTCCAAGTCCGGCGGACGAAGTGGGCCAGCCCCTCCCCCCAAGGCTATAGCCCACCCGCTTTTTGGGCATTTTTGCGGTGGACGAACTTGGGGACGGGACCTTCGGGAACTTATTTTTGGGTGCGGCCGTGCCCCCGGCCTATTTTTGGCACACGGAGGGCACTCGTAAAGTCTCGCCCCATTCCGAGTCCGGCGGACGAACTTGGCCAGCCCCTCCCCCCAAGGCTATAGCCCACCCGTTTTTTGGGCATGTTTGCGGCGGACGAACTTGGGGACGGGACCTTGGGGTGCTTATTTTTTGGCGCAGCTGTGCCCGTAGCCTATTTTTTGCATACGGAGGGCGCTGCAAAGTCTCGCCCATTCCGAGTCCGGCGGACGAACTTGGCTAGCACCTCCCCAAGGCTATAGCCCACCCGTTTTTCGGCATTTTGCGGCGGACGAACTTGGGGACGGGACCTTTGGGCACTTATATTTGGGCGCGGCCGTGCACCCGGCCTACTTTTGGTACACGGAGGGCGTTCGCAAAGTCTCGCCCCATTCCGAGTCCGGCGGACGAACTTGGCCAGCCCCTCCCCCCAAGGCTATAGCCCACCCGTTTTTTGGGCATTTTAGCGGCGGAAGAACTTGGGGACGGAACCTTCGGGGGCTTATTTTTGGGCGCGGCTGTGTCCGCGGCCAATTTTTGGCACCCGGAGGGCGCTCATAAAGTCTCGCCCCATTCCGAGTCCGTCGGACGAAGTTGGCCAGCCCCTCCCCCCAAGGCTATAGCCCACCCGTTTTTTGGGCATTTTTGCGGCGGACGAACTTGGGGACGGGACCTTCGGGGGCTTATTTTTGGGTACGGCTGTGCCCGTGGCCTATTGTTGGCATACAGACGGCGTTCGGAAAGTCTCGCCCCATTCTGAGTCCGGCGGATGAAGTTGGCCAGCCCCTCCCCCCAAGGCTATAGCCCACCCGTTTTTTGGGTATTTTTGCGGCGGACGAACTTGGGGAGGGGACCTTCGGGGGCTTATTTTTGGACGCGCCTGTTTCCACGGCCTATTTTTGGCACACGCAGGGGGCTCGTAAAGTCTCGACCCATTCCGAGTCCGGCGGACGAAGTAGGCCAGCCCCTCCCCCCAAGCCTATTTCCCACCCGTTTTTTGGGCATTTTTGCGGTGGACGGACTTGGGGTCGGGACCTTCGGGGGCTTATTTTTGGGCGCGGCTGTGCCCGCAGCCTATTTTTGGCACACGGAGGGTGCTCGCAAAGTCTCGCCCCATTCCGAGTCCGGCGGACGAAGTTGAGCAGCCCCTCCCCCCAAGGCTATAGCCCACCCGTTTTTTGGGCATTTTTGCGGCGGACGAACTTGGGGACGGGACCTTCGGGGGCTTATTTTTGGTCGTAGCTGCGTCCGCGGCCTATTTTTTGCACACGGAGGGCGCTCGCAACGTCTCGCCCCATTCCGAGTCCGGCGGACGAAGTTGGCCAGCCCCTCCCCCCAAGGCTATAGCCCACCCGTTTTTTGGGCATTTTTGTGGCGGATGAACTTGGGGACGGGACCTTCAGGGGCTTATTTTTGGGCACGGCTGTCCCCGCGGCCTATATTTGGCACACGGAGTGCACTCGTAAAGTCTCGTCCCATTCCGAGTCCGGCGGACGAAGTGGGCCGGCCCCTCCCCCCAAGGCTATAGCCGACCGTTTTTTGGGCATTTTTGCGGCGGACGAACTTGGGGATGGTACCTTTGGGGGCTTATTTTTGGGCGTGGCTGTGCCCGCGGCCTATTTTTGGCACAGGGAGGGCGCTCGCAAAGTCTAGCCCCATTCCGAGTCTGGCGGACGAAGTGGGCCAGCCCCGACCCCCAAGGCTATAGCCCACCCGTTTTTTGGGCATTTTTGCGGCGGATGAACTTGGGGACGGGACCTTTGGGGGCTTATTTTTGGGCGTGGCTGTGCCCGCGGCTTATTTTTGGCACACGGAGGCCGCTCGCAAAGTCTCACCCCATTCCAAGTCCGGCGGACGAAGTGGGCCAGCCCCTCCCCGCAAGGCTATAGCCCACCCGCTTTTTGGGCATTTTTGCGGTGGACGAACTTGGGGACGGGACCTTCGGGAACTTATTTTTGGGTGCGGCCGTGCCCCCGGCCTATTTTTGGCACACGGAGGGCACTCGTAAAGTCTAGCCCCATTCCGAGTCCGGCGGACGAACTTGGCCAGCCCCTCCCCCCAAGGCTATAGCCCACCCATTTTTTGGGCATGTTTGCGGCGGACGAACTTGGGGACGGGACCTTGGGGTGCTTATTTTTTGGCGCAGCTGTGCCCGTATCCTATTTTTTGCATACGGAGGGCGCTCGCAAAGTCTCGCCCCATTCCGAGTCCGGCGGACGAACTTGGCTAGCACCTCCCCCCAAGGCTATAGCCCACCCGTTTTTTCGGCATTTTTGCGGCGGACGGACTTGGGGTCGGGACCTTCGGGGGCTTATTTTTGGGCGCGGCTGTGCCCGCAGCCTATTTTTGGCACACGGAGGGTGCTCGCAAAGTCTCGCCCCATTCCGAGTCCGGCGGACGAAGTTGAGCAGCCCCTCCCCCCAAGGCTATAGCCCACCCGTTTTTTGGGCATTTTTGCGGCGGACGAACTTGGGGATGGGACCTTCGGGGGCTTATTTTTGGTCGTAGCTGCGTCCGCGGCCTATTTTTTGCACACGGAGGTCGCTCGCAACGTCTCGCCCCATTCCGAGTCCGGCGGACGAAGTTGGCCAGCCCCTCCCCCCAAGGCTATAGCCCACCCGTTTTTTGGGCATTTTTGTGGCGGATGAACTTGGGGACGGGACCTTCAGGGGCTTATTTTTGGGCACGGCTGTCCCCGCGGCCTATATTTGGCACACGGAGTGCACTCGTAAAGTCTCGTCCCATTCCGAGTCCGGCGGACGAAGTGGGCCGGCCCCTCCCCCCAAGGCTATAGCCGACCGTTTTTTGGGCATTTTTGCGGCGGACGAACTTGGGGATGGTACCTTTGGGGGCTTATTTTTGGGCGTGGCTGTGCCCGCGGCCTATTTTTGGCACAGGGAGGGCGCTCGCAAAGTCTAGCCCCATTCCGAGTCTGGCGGACGAAGTGGGCCAGCCCCGACCCCCAAGGCTATAGCCCACCCGTTTTATGGGCATTTTTGCGTCGGACGAACTTGGGGACGGGACCTTCGGGGCCTTATTTTTGGGCGCGGCTGTGCCTACGGCCTATTTTTGGCACACGGAGGGCGCTCGCAAAGTCTCGTCCCATTCCGAGTCCGTCGGACGAAGTTGGCCAGCCCCTCCCCCCAAGGCTATAGCCCACCCATTTTTTGGGCATTTTTGCGGCGGACGAAATTGGGGACGGGACATACGGGGGCTTATTTTTGGGCGCGGCTGTGCCCGCGGCCTATTTTTGGCACACGGAGGGCGCTCGCAAAGTCGCTCCCCATTCCGAGTCCGGCGGACGAAGTTGGCCAGGCCCTCCCCCTAAGGCTATAGCCCACCCATTTTTCGGGCATTTTTGCGGCGGACGAACTTGGGGACGGGACTTTCGGGGGCTTATTTTTGGGCGTGGCTGTGCCCGCGGCTTATTTTTGGCATACGGAGGCCGCTCGCAAAGTCTCGCCCCATTCCGAGTCCGGCGGACGAAGTTGGCCAGCCACTCCCCCCAAGGCTATAGCCCACCCGTTTTTTGGGCATTTTTGCGGCGGACTAACTTGGGGACGGGACCTTCGGGGGCTTATTTTTGGGCGTGGCTGTGCCCGCGGCTTATTTTTGGCATACTGAGGCCGCTCGCAAAGTCTCGCCCCATTCCGAGTCCGGCGGACGAAGTTGGCCAGCCACTCCCCCCAAGGCTATAGCCCACCCGTTTTTTGGGCATTTTTGCGGCGGACTAACTTGGGGACGGGACCTTCGGGGGCTTATTTTTGGGCGGAGCTGCGTCCGCGGCCTATTTTTTGCACACGGAGGGCGCTCGCAACGTCTGACCCCATTCCGAGTCCGGCGGACGAAGTTGGCCAGCCCCTCCCCCCAAGGCTATAGCCCACCCATTTTTCGGGCTTTTTTGCGGCGGACGAACTTGGGGACGGGACTTTCGGGGGCTTATTTTTGGACGTGGCTATGCCCGCGGCTTATTTTTGGCACACGGAGGCCGCTCGCAAAGTCTCGCCCCATTCCGAGTCCGGCGGACGAAGTTGGCCAGCCACTCCCCCCAAGGCTATAGCCCACCCGTTTTTTGGGCATTTTTGCGGCGGACTAACTTGGGGACGGGACCTTCGGGGGCTTATTTTTGGGCGGAGCTGCGTCCGCGGCCTATTTTTTGCACACGGAGGGCGCTCGCAACGTCTCGCCCCATTCCGAGTCCGGCGGACGAAGTTGGCCAGCCCCTCCCCCCAAGGCTATAGCCCACCCGTTTTTTGGGCATTTTTGCGGCGGATGAACTTGGGGAGGGGACCTTCGGGGGCTTATTTTTGGGTGCGGCTGTTTCCACGGCCTATTTTTGGCACACGGAGGGTGCTTACAAAATCTCGACCCATTCCGAGTCCGGCGGACGAAGTTGGCCAGCCCCTCCCCCCAAGGCTATAGCCCACCCGTTTTTTGGGCATTTTTGCGGCGGACGAACTTGGGGACGGGACCTTCGGGGGCTTATTTTTGGGCGCGGCTGTGCCCGCGGCCTATTTTTGTCACACGGAGGGCGCTCGCAAAGTCTCGCCCCATTCCGAGTCCGGCGGACGAAGTTGGCCAGCCCCTCCCCCCAAGGCTATAGCCCACCCGTTTTTTGGGCTTTTTTGCGGCGGACGAACTTGGGGACGGGACCTTCGGTGGCTTATTTTTGGGCGCGGCTGTGGCCGCGGCTTATTTTTGGCACACGGAGGGCGCTCGCAAAGTCTCGCCCCATTCCGAGTCCGGCGGACGAAGTTGGCCAGCCCCTCCCCCCAAGGCTATAGCCCACCCGTTTTTTGGGAATTTTTGCGGCGGACGAACTTGGGGATGGGACCTTCGGGGGCTTATTTTTGGGGGCGGCTGTGCCCGCGGCCTATTTTTGGTACACGGAGGGCGCTCGCAACGTCTCGCCCCATTCCGAGTCCGGCGGACGAACTTGGCCAGCCCCTCCCCCCAAGGCTATAGCCCACCCATTTTTTGGGCATGTTTGCGGCGGACGAACTTGGGGACGGGACCTTGGGGTGCTTATTTTTTGGCGCAGCTGTGCCCGTATCCTATTTTTTGCATACGGAGGGCGCTCGCAAAGTCTCGCCCCATTCCGAGTCCGGCGGACGAACTTGGCTAGCACCTCCCCCCAAGGCTATAGCCCACCCGTTTTTTCGGCATTTTTGCGGCGGACGGACTTGGGGTCGGGACCTTCGGGAGCTTATTTTTGTGCGCGGCTGTGCCCGCAGCCTATTTTTGGCACACGGAGGGTGCTCGCAAAGTCTCGCCCCATTCCGAGTCCGGCGGACGAAGTTGAGCAGCCCCTCCCCCCAAGGCTATAGCCCACCCGTTTTTTGGGCATTTTTGCGGCGGACGAACTTGGGGATGGGACCTTCGGGGGCTTATTTTTGGTCGTAGCTGCGTCCGCGGCCTATTTTTTGCACACGGAGGGCGCTCGCAACGTCTCGCCCCATTCCGAGTCCGGCGGACGAAGTTGGCCAGCCCCTCCCCCCAAGGCTATAGCCCACCCGTTTTTTGGGCATTTTTGTGGCGGATGAACTTGGGGACGGGACCTTCAGGGGCTTATTTTTGGGCACGGCTGTCCCCGCGGCCTATATTTGGCACACGGAGTGCACTCGTAAAGTCTCGTCCCATTCCGAGTCCGGCGGACGAAGTGGGCCGGCCCCTCCCCCCAAGGCTATAGCCGACCGTTTTTTGGGCATTTTTGCGGCGGACGAACTTGGGGATGGTACCTTTGGGGGCTTATTTTTGGGCGTGGCTGTGCCCGCGGCCTATTTTTGGCACAGGGAGGGCGCTCGCAAAGTCTAGCCCCATTCCGAGTCTGGCGGACGAAGTGGGCCAGCCCCGACCCCCAAGGCTATAGCCCACCCTTTTTATGGGCATTTTTGAGTCGGACGAACTTGGGGACGGGACCTTCGGGGCCTTATTTTTGGGCGCGGCTGTGCCTACGGCCTATTTTTGGCACACGGAGGGCGCTCGCAAAGTCTCGTCCCATTCCGAGTCCGTCGGACGAAGTTGGCCAGCCCCTCCCCCCAAGGCTATAGCCCACCCATTTTTTGGGCATTTTTGCGGCGGACGAAATTGGGGACGGGACATACGGGGGCTTATTTTTGGGCGCGGCTTTGCCCGCCTATTTTGGCACACGGAGGCGCTCGCAAAGTCTCTCCCCATTCCGAGTCCGTCGGACGAAGTTGGCCAGGCCCTCCCCCTAAGGCTATAGCCCACCCATTTTTCGGGCATTTTTGCGGCGGACGAACTTGGGGACGGGACTTTCGGGGGCTTATTTTTGGGCGTGGCTGTGCCCGCGGCTTATTTTTGGCATACGGAGGCCGCTCGCAAAGTCTCGCCCCATTCCGAGTCCGGCGGACGAAGTTGGCCAGCCACTCCCCCCAAGGCTATAGCCCACCCGTTTTTTGGGCATTTTTGCGGCGGACTAACTTGGGGACGGGACCTTCGGGGGCTTATTTTTGGGCGTGGCTGTGCCCGCGGCTTATTTTTGGCATACTGAGGCCGCTCGCAAAGTCTCGCCCCATTCCGAGTCCGGCGGACGAAGTTGGCCAGCCACTCCCCCCAAGGCTATAGCCCACCCGTTTTTTGGGCATTTTTGCGGCGGACTAACTTGGGGACGGGACCTTCGGGGGCTTATTTTTGGGCGGAGCTGCGTCCGCGGCCTATTTTTTGCACACGGAGGGTGCTCGCAACGTCTGACCCCATTCCGAGTCCGGCGGACGAAGTTGGCCAGCCCCTCCCCCCAAGGCTATAGCCCACCCATTTTTCGGGCATTTTTGCGGCGGACGAACTTGGGGACGGGACTTTCGGGGGCTTATTTTTGGGCGTGGCTATGCCCGCGGCTTATTTTTGGCACACGGAGGCTGCTCGCAAAGTCTCGCCCCATTCCGAGTCCGGCGGACGAAGTTGGCCAGCCACTCCCCCCAAGGCTATAGCCCACCCGTTTTTTGGGCATTTTTGCGGCGGACTAACTTGGGGACGGGACCTTCGGGGGCTTATTTTTGGGCGGAGCTGCGTCCGTGGCCTATTTTTTGCACACGGAGGGCGCTCGCAACGTCTCGCCCCAATCCGAGTCCGGCGGACGAAGTTGGCCAGCCCCTCCCCCCAAGGCTATAGCCCACCCGTTTTTTGGGCATTTTTGCGGCGGATGAACTTGGGGAGGGGACCTTCGGGGGCTTATTTTTGGGTGCGGCTGTTTCCACGGCCTATTTTTGGCACACGGAGGGTGCTTACAAAATCTCGACCCATTCCGAGTCCGGCGGACGAAGTTGGCCAGCCCCTCCCCCCAAGGCTATAGCCCACCCGTTTTTTGGGCATTTTTGCGGCGGACGAACTTGGGGACGGGACCTTCGGGGGCTTATTTTTGGGCGCGGCTGTGCCCGCGGCCTATTTTTGTCACACGGAGGGCGCTCGCAAAGTCTCGCCCCATTCCGAGTCCGGCGGACGAAGTTGGCCAGGCCCTCCCCCCAAGGCTATAGCCCACCCGTTTTTTGGGCTTTTTTGCGGCGGACGAACTTGGGGACGGGACCTTCGGTGGCTTATTTTTGGGCGCGGCTGTGGCCGCGGCTTATTTTTGGCACACGGAGGGCGCTCGCAAAGTCTCGCCCCATTCCGAGTCCGGCGGACGAAGTTGGCCAGCCCCTCCCCCCAAGGCTATAGCCCACCCGTTTTTTGGGAATTTTTGCGGCGGACGAACTTGGGGATGGGACCTTCGGGGGCTTATTTTTGGGGGCGGCTGTGCCCGCGGCCTATTTTTGGAACACGGAGGGCGCTCGCAACGTCTCGCCCCATTCCGAGTCCGGCGGACGAAGTTGGCCAGCCCGTCCACCCAAGGCTATAGCCCACCCATTTTTTGGGCATTTTTGCGTCGGACGAACATCGGGACGGCACCATCGGGGGCTTATTTTTGGGCGTGGGTGTGCCTGCGGCCTATTTTTGGCACACGGAGTGAGCTCGCAAAGTCTCGCCCCATTCCGAGTCCGGCGGACGATGTTGGCCAGCCCCTCCCCCCAAGTCTATAGCCCACCCGTTTTTTGGGCATTTTTGCTGCGGACGAACTTGGGGACGGGACCTTCGGGGGCTTATTTTTGGGTGCGGCTGTGTCCGCGGCCTATTTTTGCCACATGGAGGGCGCTCGCAAAGTCTCGCCCCATTCCGAGTCCGGCGGACGAAGTTGGCCAGCCCCTCCCCCCAAGCCTATATCCCACCCGTTTTTTGGGCATTTTTGCGGCGGACGGACTTGGGGTCGGGACCTTCGGGGGCTTATTTTTGGGCGTGGCTGTGTCCGTGGCCTATTTTTGGCACACGGAGGGCGCTCGCAAAGTCTCGCCCCATTCCGAGTCCGGCGGACGAAGTTGGGCAGCCCCTCCCCCCAAGGCTATAGCACACCCGTTTTTTGGGCATTTTTGCGGCGGACGAACTTGGGGACGGGACCTTCGGGGGCTTATTTTTGGGCGGAGCTGCGTCCGCGGCCTATTTTTTGCACACGGAGGGCGCTCGCAATGTCTCGCCCCATTCCAAGTCCGGCGGACGAAGTTGGCCAGCCCCTCCCCCCAAGGCTATAGCCCACCCGTTTTTTGGGCATTTTTGCGGCGGATGAACTTGGGGACGGGACCTTTGGGGGCTTATTTTTGGGCGTGGCTGTGCCCGCGGCTTATTTTTGGCACACGGAGGCCGCTCGCAAAGTCTCGCCCCATTCCAAGTCCGGCGGACGAAGTGGGCCAGCCCCTCCCCCCAAGGCTATAGCCCACCCGCTTTTTGGGCATTTTTGCGGTGGACGAACTTGGGGACGGGACCTTCGGGAACTTATTTTTGGGTGCGGCCGTGCCCCCGGCCTATTTTTGGCACACGGAGGGCACTCGTAAAGTCTCGCCCCATTCCGAGTCCGGCGGACGAACTTGGCCAGCCCCTCCCCCCAAGGCTATAGCCCACCCGTTTTTTGGGCATGTTTGCGGCGGACGAACTTGGGGACGGGACCTTGGGGTGCTTATTTTTTGGCGCAGCTGTGCCCGTAGCCTATTTTTTGCATACGGAGGGCGCTCGCAAAGTCTCGCCCCATTCCGAGTCCGGCGGACGAACTTGGCTAGCACCTCCCCCCAAGGCTATAGCCCACCCGTTTTTTCGGCATTTTTGCGGCGGACGAACTTGGGGACGGGACCTTTGGGCACTTATTTTTGGGCGCGGCCGTGCCCCCGGCCTACTTTTGGTACACGGAGGGCGTTCGCAAAGTCTCGCCCCATTCCGAGTCCGGCGGACGAACTTGGCCAGCCCCTCCCCCCAAGGCTATAGCCCACCCATTTTTTGGGCATTTTTGCGGCGGACTAACTCGGGGACGGGACCTTCGGGCGCTTATTTTTGGGCGCACCTGTGCCCGTGGCCTATTTTTGGCACACGGGGGGCGCTCGTAAAGTCTCGCCCCATTCCGTGTCCGGCGGACGAACTTGGCCAGCCCCTCCCCCCAAGGCTATAGCCCACCTGTTTTTTGGCCATTTTTGCGGCGGACGAACATGGGTTCGGGACCTTCGGGCGCTAATTTTTGGGCGTGGCTGTGCCCGCGGCCTATTTTTGGCACACGGGGGGCGCTCGCAAAGTCTCGGCCCATTCCGAGTCCGGCGGACGAACTTGGCCAGCCCCTCCCCCCAAGGCTATAGCCCACCCGTTTTTTGGGCATGTTTGCGGCGGACGAACTTGGGGACGGGACCTTCGGGTGCTTATTTTTTTGTGAGGCTGTGCCCGTGGCCTATTTTTTGCACACGGAGGGCGCTCGCAAAGTCTCGCCCCATTCCGAGCCCGGCGGACGACCTTGGCCAGCCCCTCCCCCCAAGGCTATAGGCCACCCGTTTTTTGGCCATTTTTGCGGCGGACGAACTTGGGGTCGGGACCTTCGGGTGCTTGTTTTTGATCGCGGCTGTGCCCGCGGCCTATTTTTGGCACACGGAGGGCGCTCGCAAAGTCTCGTTCCATTCCGAGTCCGGCGGACGAACTTGCCCAGCCCCTCCCCCCAAGGCTATAGCCCACCCGTTTTTTGGGCATTTTTGCGGCGGACGAACTTGGGGATGGGACCTTTGGATCCTTATTTTTGGGCGCGGTTGTGCCCGTGGCCTATTTTTGGCACACGGAGGGCGCTCGCAAAGTCTCGCCCCATTCCGAGTCCGGCGGACAAACTTGGCCAGCCCCTCCCCCAAGGCTATAGCCCAACCTTTTTTTGGGCATTTTTGCGGCGGACGAACTTGGGGACGGGACCTTTGGGTGCTTATTTTTGGGCGCGGCTGTGACCGTGCCTATTTTTGGCACACAGAGGGTGCTCGCAAAGTCTCGCCCCATTCCGAGTACGGCGGACGAACTTGGCCAGTCCAACCCCCCAAGGCTATAGGCCACCCGTTTTTAGGGCATTTTTGCGGCGGACAAACTTGGGGACCGGACCTTCGGGCGCTTATTTTTGGGAGCGGCTGTGCACACGACCTATTTTTGGCACACGGAGGGCGCTCGCAAAGTCTAGCCCCATTCCGAGTCCAGCGGACGAACTTGGCCGGCCCCTCCCCCAAGGCTATAGCCCACCCGTTTTTTGGACATTTTTGCGGCGGAGGAACTTGGGGACGGGACCTTCGGATGCTTATTTTTGGGCGCTGCAGTGCCCGCGGCATATTTTTGGCACACGGAGGGCGCTCGCAAATTCTCGCCCCATTCCGAGTCCGGCGGACGAACTTGGCCAGCCCCTCCCCCCAAGGCTATAGCCCAACCTTTTTTTGGGCATTTTTGCGGCGGACGAACTTGGGGACGGGACCTTCGGGCGCTTATTTTTGGGCGCGGCTGTGACCGCGGCCTATTTTTGGCACAGAGAGGGTGCTCGCAAAGTCTCGCCCCATTCCGAGTACGGCGGACGAACTTGGCCAGTCCAACCCCCCAAGGCTATAGGCCACCCGTTTTTAGGGCATTTTTGCGGCGGACGAACTTGGGGAACGGACCTTCGGGCGCTTATTTTTGGGCGCGGCTGTGCCCGCGGCCTATTTTTGGTACACGGAGGGCGCTCGAAAGTCTCGCCCCATTCCGAGTCCGGCGGACGAACTTGGCCAGCCCCTCCCCCCAAGGCTATAGCCCAACCTTTTTTTGGGCATTTTTGCGGCGGACGAACTTGGGGACGGGACCTTCGGGCGCTTATTTTTGGGCGCGGCTGTGACCGCGGCCTATTTTTGGCACACAGAGGGTGCTCACAAAGTCTCGCCCCATTCCGAGTCCGGCGGACGAACTTGGCCAGCCCGTCCCCTCAAGGCTATAGCCCACCCGTTTTTTGGGCATTTTTACGGCGGATGAACTTGGGGACGGGACCTTCGGAGGCTTATTTTTGGGCGCGGCTGTGCCCGCGGCCTATTTTTCGCACACGGAGGGCGCTCGCAAAGTCTCGCCCCATTCCGAGCCCGGCGGACCAACTTGGCCAGCCCCTCCCCCAAGGCTATAGCCCACCCGTTTTTTGGACATTTTTACGGCGGATGAACTTGGGTACGGGACCTTCGGATGCTTATTTTTGGGCGCGGCTGTGCCCGCGGCCTATTTTTGGCACACGGAGGGCGCTCGCAAAGTCTCGCCCCATTCCGAGTCCGGCGGACGAACTTGGCCAGCCCCTCCCCCCAAGGCTATAACCCACCCGTTTTTTGGGCATTTTTGCGGCGGACGAACTTGGGGACGGGACCTTCGGGCGCATATTTTTGGGTGCGGCTGTCACCGCGGCCTATTTTTGGCACACAGAGGGTGCTCGCAAAGTCTCGCCCCATTCCGAGAACGGCGGACGAACTTGGCCAGTCCAACCCCCCAAGGCTATAGGCCACCCGTTTTTAGGGCATTTTTGCGGCGGACGAACTTGGGGACCGCACCTTCGGGCGCTTATTTTTGGGAGCGGCTGTGCCCGTGACCTATTTTTGGCACACGGAGGGCGCTCGCAAAGTCTCGCCCCATTCCGAGTCCGGCGGACGAACTTGGCCAGCCCCTCCCCCCAAGGCTATAGCCCACCCGTTTTTTGGGCATTTTTGCGGCGGACGAACTTGGGGACGGGACCTTCGGGCGCTTATTTTTGGGCACGGCTGTGCCCACGGCCTATTTTTGGCACACAGAGGGTGTTCGCAAAGTCTCGCCCCATTCCGAGTCCGGCGGACAAACTTGGCCAGCCCCACCCCCCAAGGCAATAGCCCACCCGTTTTTTCGGCATTTTTGCGGCGGACGAACTTGGGGACGGGTCCTTCGGTTGCCTCTTTTTGGGCGCGGCTGTGCCCGCAGGCTATTTTTGGCACACAGAGGGCGCTCGCAAAGTCTCGCCCCATTCCGAGTCCGGCGGACGAACTTGGCCAGCCCCTCCCCCCAAGGCTATAGCCCACCCGTTTTTTGGCCATTTTTGCGGCGGACGAACTTGGGGACGGGACCTTCGGGCACTTATCTTTTGGTGCGGCTGTGCCCGCGGCCTATTTTTGGCACACGGATGGCGCTCGCAAAGTCTCGCCCCATTCCGAGTCCGGCAGACGAACTTGGCCAGCCCCTCCCCCCAAGGCTATAGCCCACCCGTTTTTTGGGCATTTTTGCGGCGGACGAACATGGGGACGGGACCATCGGGCGCTTATTTTTGGGCGCGGCTGTGCCCGTGGCCTATTTTTGGCACACGGAGGGCGCTCGCAAAGTCTCACCCCATTGCGAGTCCGGCGGACGAACTTGGCCAGCCCCTCCCCCCAAGGCTATAGCCCACTCATTTTTTGGGCATTTTTGCGGCGGACGAACTTGGGGACGGGACCTTCGGGCGCTTATTTTTGGGCGCGGCTGTACCACGGCCTATTTTTGGCACACGGAGGGCGCTCACAAAGTCACACCCCATTCCGAGTCCGGCGGACGAACTTGGCCAGCCCCTCCCCCCAAGGCTATAGCCCACCCGTTTTTTGGGCATTTTTGCGGCGGACGAACTTGGGGACGGGACCTTCGGGCAGTTCTTTTTGGGCACGGCTGTTCCTGCGGCATATTTTTGGTACACGGAGGGCGGTCGCAAAGTCTCGCCCCATTCCGAGTCCGGCGGATGAACTTGGCCAGCCCCTCCCCCCAAGGCAATAGCCCACCCGTTTTTTCGGCATTTTTGCGGCGGACGAACTTGGGGACGGGTCCTTCGGTTGCTTATTTTTGGGCGCGGCTGTGTTCGCAGCCTACTTTTAGCACACGGAGGGTGCTCGCAAAGTCCCGCCCCATTCCGAGTCCGGCGGACGAACTTGGCCAGCCCCTCCCCCCAAGGCTATAGCCCACCCGTTTTTTGGGCATTTTTGCGGCGGACGAACTTGGAGACGGGACCTAAGGGTGCTTATGTTTTGGCTCGGCTGTGCACGCGGCTTATTTTTGGCACTCGGAGGCGCTTGCAAAGTCCCGCCCCTTTCCGAGTCCGGCGGACTTGGCCAGCCCCTCCCCCAAGGCTATAGCCCACCCGTTTTTTGGGCATTTTTGCGGCGGACGAACTTGGGGACGGGACCTTCAGGTGCTTATTTTTGGGCACGGCTGTGCCCGCGGCATATTTTTGGTACGTGGAGGGCGCTCGCAAAGTCTCGCCCCATTCCGAGTCCGGCGGATGAACTTGGCCAGCCCCTCCCCCCAAGGCTATGGCCCACCCGTTTTTTGGGCATTTTTGTGGCGGACGAACATGGGGACGGGACCTTCGGGCACTTATTTTTGGGCGCGGCTGTGCCCGCGGCCTATTTTTGGAACACGGAGGGTGCTCGCAAAGTCTCGCCCTATTCCGAGTCCGGCGGACAAACTTGGCCAGCCCCACCCCCCAAGGCAATAGCCCACCCGTTTTTTCGGCATTTTTGCGGCGGACGAACTTGGGGACGGGTCCTTCGGTTGCCTCTTTTTGGGCGCGGCTGTGCCCGCAGGCTATTTTTGGCACACAGAGGGCGCTCGCAAAGTCTCGCCCCATTCCGAGTCCGGCGGACGAACTTGGCCAGCCCCTCCCCCCAAGGCTATAGCCCACCCGTTTTTTGGCCATTTTTGCGGCGGACGAACTTGGGGACGGGACCTTCGGGCACTTATCTTTTGGTGCGGCTGTGCCCGCGGCCTATTTTTGGCACACGGATGGCGCTCGCAAAGTCTCGCCCCATTCCGAGTCCGGCAGACGAACTTGGCCAGCCCCTCCCCCCAAGGCTATAGCCCACCCGTTTTTTGGGCATTTTTGCGGCGGACGAACATGGGGACGGGACCATCGGGCGCTTATTTTTGGGCGCGGCTGTGCCCGTGGCCTATTTTTGGCACACGGAGGGCGCTCGCAAAGTCTCACCCCATTGCGAGTCCGGCGGACGAACTTGGCCAGCCCCTCCCCCCAAGGCTATAGCCCACTCATTTTTTGGGCATTTTTGCGGCGGACGAACTTGGGGACGGGACCTTCGGGCGCTTATTTTTGGGCGCGGCTGTACCACGGCCTATTTTTGGCACACGGAGGGCGCTCACAAAGTCACACCCCATTCCGAGTCCGGCGGACGAACTTGGCCAGCCCCTCCCCCCAAGGCTATAGCCCACCCGTTTTTTGGGCATTTTTGCGGCGGACGAACTTGGGGACGGGACCTTCGGGCAGTTATTTTTGGGCACGGCTGTTCCTGCGGCATATTTTTGGTACACGGAGGGCGGTCGCAAAGTCTCGCCCCATTCCGAGTCCGGCGGATGAACTTGGCCAGCCCCTCCCCCCAAGGCAATAGCCCACCCGTTTTTTCGGCATTTTTGCGGCGGACGAACTTGGGGACGGGTCCTTCGGTTGCTTATTTTTGGGCGCGGCTGTGTTCGCCGCCTATTTTTAGCACACGGAGGGTGCTCGCAAAGTCCCGCCCCATTCCGAGTCCGGCGGACGAACTTGGCCAGCCCCTCCCCCCAAGGCTATAGCCCACCCGTTTTTTGGGCATTTTTGCGGCGGACGAACTTGGCGACGGGACCTTCGGGTGCTTATTTTTTGGCGCGGCTGTGCCCGCGGCCTATTTTTGGCACTCGGAGGGCGCTTGCAAAGTCCCGCCCCATTCCGAGTCCGGCGGACGAACTTGGCCAGCCCCTCCCCCAAGGCTATAGCCCACCCGTTTTTTGGGCATTTTTTCGGCGGACGAACTTGGGGACGGGACCTTCAGGTGCTTATTTTTGGGCGCGGCTGTGCCCGCGGCCTATTTTTGGTACGTGGAGGGCGCTCGCAAAGTCTCGCCCCATTCCGAGTCCGGCGGATGAACTTGGCCAGCCCCTCCCCCCAAGGCTATGGCCCACCCGTTTTTTGGGCATTTTTGTGGCGGACGAACATGGGGACGGGACCTTCGGGCACTTATTTTTGGGCGCGGCTGTGCCCGCGGCCTATTTTTGGAACACGGAGGGTGCTCGCAAAGTCTCGCCCTATTCCGAGTCCGGCGGACGAACTTGGACAGCTCCTCCCCCCAAGGCTATAGCCCACCCGTTTTTTGGGCATTTTTGCGGCGGTCGAACTTGGGGACAGGACCTTCGGGTGCTTTTTTTTTGGTGCAGCTGTGCCCATGGCTTATTTTTGGCACACGGAGGGCGCTCGCAAAGTCTCGCCCCATTCCGAGTCCGGCGGACGAACTTGGCCAGCCCCTCCCCCCAAGGCTCTAGCCCACCCGTTTTTTGGGCATTTTTGCGGCGGTTGAACTTGGGGACGGGACCTTCGGGTGCTTATTTTTGGGCGTGGCTGCGCCCGCGGCCAATTTTTGGCACACGGAGGGTGATCGCAAAGTCTCGCCCCATTCCGAGTCCGGCGGACGAACTTGGCCAGCCCCTCCCCCCAAGGCTATAGCCCACTCATTTTTTGGGCATTTTTGCGGCGGACGAACTTGGGGACGGGACCTTCGGGCGCTTATTTTTCGGTGCGGCTGTACCCGCGGCCAATAGTTGGGACACGGAGGGCGCTCGCAAAGTCTCGCCCCATTCCGATTCCGGCAGACGAACTTGGCCAGCCCCTCCCCCCAAGGCTCTAGCCCACCCATTTTTTGGGCATTTTTGCGGCGGTTGAACTTGGGGACGGGACCTTCGGGTGCTTATTTTTGGGCCCGGCTGCACCCGCGGCCAATTTTTGGCACACGGAGGGCGCTCGCAAAGTCTCGCCCCATTCCGAGTCCGGGGGACGAACTTGGCCAGCCCCTCCCCCCAAGGCTATAGCCCACTCATTTTTTGGGCATTTTTGCGGCGGACGAACTTGGGGACGGGACCTTCGGGCGCTTATTTTTTGGTGCTGCTGTACCCGCGGCCAATAGTTGGGACACGGAGGGCGCTCGCAAAGTCTCGCCCCATTCCGATTCCGGCGGTCGAACTTGGCCAGCCCCTCCCCCCAAGGCTCTAGCCCACCCGTTTTTTGGGCATTTTTGCGGCGGTTGAACTTGGGGACGGGACCTTCGGGTACTTATTTTTGGGTGCGGCTGCGCCCGCGGCCAATTTTTGGTACACGGAGGGTGCTCGCAAAGTCTCGTCCCATTCCGAGTCCGGCGGACGAACTTGGCCAGCCCCTCCCCCCAAGGCTATAGCCCACTCGTTTTTTGGGCATTTTTGCGGCGGACGAACTTGGGGAAGGGAACTTCGGGAGCTTATTTTTGGGCGCGGCAGTGCCCGCAGCCTAATTTTGTCACACAGAGGGCGGTCGCAAAGTTCCACCCCATTCCGAGTCCGGCGGACGAACTTGGCCCGCTCCTCCCCCCAAGGCTATAGCCCACCCATTTTTTGGGCATTTTTGCGGCGGATGAACATCGGGACGGGACATTCGGGGGCTTATTTTTGGGCACGGCTGTGCCCACGGCCTATTTTTGGCACACGGAGTGAGCTCGCAAAGTCTCGCCCCATTCCGAGTCCGGCGGACAAAGTGGGCCGGCTCCTCCCTCCAAGGCTATAGCCCACCCGTTTTTTGGGCATTTTTGCGGCGGACGAACTTGGGGACGGGACCTTCGGGCAATTATTCTTGTGTGCGGCTGTGCCCACAGCCTATTTTTGGCACACGGAGGGCGCTCGCAAAGTACAGCCCCATTCCGAGTCCGGCGGACGAACTTGGCCAGCCCCTCCCCCCAAGGCTATAGCCCACCCGTTTTTTGGGCATTTTTGCGGAGGACGAACTTGGCAACGGGACCTTCGGGCGCTTATTTTTGGCCGCGGCCATGCCCGCGGCCTATTTTTGGCAAACGGAGGGCGCTCGCAAAGTCCCGCCCCATTCCGAGTCCGGCGGACGAACCTCGCCAGCCCCTCCCCCAAGGCTATAGCCCACCCGTTTTTTGGGCATTTTTGCGGCGGACGAACTTGGGGACGGGACCTTCGGGTGCTTATTTTTGGGTACGGCTGTGCCTGCGGCCTATTTTTGGCACACGGAGGGTGCTCGCAAAGTCTCGCCCCATTCCGAGTCCGGCGGACGAACTTGGCTAGCCCCTCCCCCCAAGGCTATAGCCCACCCGTTTTTTGGCCATTTTTGCGGCGGACGAACTTGGGACGGGACCTTCGGGCGCTTATTTTTGGGTGCAGCTATACCCACGGCCTATTTTTGGTACACCGAGGGTGCTAGCAAAGTCTCGCCCCATTCCGAGTCCGGCGGACGAACTTGGCCAGCCCCTCCGCCGAAGGCTATAGCCCACCCGTTTTTTGGGCATTTTTGCGGCGGACGAACTTGGGGACGGGACCTTCGGGTGCTTATTTTTCGGTGCGGCTGTGCCCGCGGCCAATAGTTGGGACACGGAGGGCGCTCGCAAAGTCTCGCCCCATTCCGATTCCGGCGGTCGAACTTGGCCAGCCCCTCCCCCCAAGGCTCTAGCCCACCCGTTTTTTGGGCATTTTTGCGGCGGTTGAACTTGGGGACGGGACCTTCGGGTACTTATTTTTGGGCGCGGCTGCGCCCGCGGCCAATTTTTGGCACACGGAGGGTGCTAGCAAAGTCTCGCCCCATTCCGAGTCCGGCGGACAAACTTGGGCAGCCCCTCCCCCAATGCTATAGCCCACCCGTTTTTTGGGCATTTTTGCGGCGGACGAACTTGGGGATGGGACCTTAGGGCTGTTATTTTTGCGCACGTTTGTGCCCGCGGCCTATTTTTGGCACACGAAGGGCGCTCGCAAAGTCTCGCCCCATTCCGAGTCCGGCGGACGAACTTGGCACCCCCCTCCCCCAATGCTATAGCCCACCCGTTTTTTGGGCATTTTTGCGGCGGACGAACTTGGGGACGGGACCTTGGGGCTGTTATTTTTGGGCGCGTTTGTGCCCGCGGCCTATTTTTGGCACACGAAGGGCGCTCGCAAAGTCTCACCCCATTCCGAGTCCGGCGGACGAACTTGGCCAGCCCCTCCCCCCAAGGCTATAGCCCACCCGTTTTTTGGGCATTTTTGCGGCGGACGAACTTGGGGACGGGACCTTCCGGTGCTTATTTTTGGGCGCGGCTGTGCCCGCAGCCTATTTTTGGCACATGGAGGGTGCTCGCAAAGTCTCGCCCCATTCCGAGTCCGGCGGACGAACTTGGCCAGCCCCTCCCCCCAAGGCTATAGCCCACCCGTTTTTTGGGCATTTTTGCGGCGGACGAACTTGGGGACGGGACCTTCGGGCTGTTATTTTTGGGCGCGTTTGTGCCCGCGGCCTATTTTTGGCACACGAAGGGCGCTCGCAAAGTCTCACCCCATTCCGAGTCCGGCGGACGAACTTGGCCAGCCCCTCCCCCCAAGGCTATAGCCCACCCGTTTTTTGGGCATTTTTGCGGCGGACGAACTTGGGGACGGGACCTTCCGGTGCTTATTTTTGGGCGCGGCTGTGCCCGCAGCCTATTTTTGGCACATGGAGGGTGCTCGCAAAGTCTCGCCCCATTCCGAGTCCGGCGGACGAACTTGGCCAGCCCCTCCCCCCAAGGCTATAGCCCACCCGTTTTTTGGGCATTTTTGCGGCGGATGAACTTGGGGACGGGACCTTCGGGCGCTTATTTTTGGGTACGGCTGTGTCCGCGGCCTATTTTTGGCACATGGAGGGTGCTCGCAAATTCTCGCCCCATTCCGAGTCCGGGGGACGAACTTGGCCAGCCCCTCCCCCCAAGGCTATAGCCCACCCGTTTTTTGGGCATTTTTGCGGCGGACGAACTTGGGGACGGGACCTTCGGGTGCTTATTTTTGGGCGCGGCTGTGCCCGCGGCCTATTTTTGGCACACGGAGGGTGCTAGCAAAGTCTCGCCCTATTCCGAGTCCGGCGGACGAACTTGGCCAGCCCCTCCGCCGAAGGCTATAGCCCACCCGTTTTTTGGGCATTTTTGCGGCGGACGAACTTGGCGACGGGACCTTTGGGTGCTTATTTTTGGGCGCGGCTGTGCCCGCGGCCTATTTTTGGCACTCGGAGGGCGCTCGCAAAGTCCCGCCCCATTCCGAGTCCGGCGGACGAACTTGGCCAGCCCCTCCCCCCAAGGCTATAGCCCACCTGTATTTTGGGCATTTTTGCGTCGGACGAACTTGGGGACGGGACCTTCGGGCGCTTATTTTTGGGCACGGCTGTGCACGCAGCTTATTTTTGGCACACGGAGGGCATTCGCAAAGTCTCGCCCCATTCCGAGTCCGGCGGACGAACTTGGCCAGCCCCTCCCCCCAAGGCTAAAGCCCACCCGTTTTTTGGGCATTTTTGCGGCGGACGAACTTGGGTACGGGACCTTCGGGCGATTATTTTTGGGCGCAGCTATGCCCGCGGCCTGTTTTTGGCACACGGAGGGTGCTCGCAAAGTCTGGCCCCATTCCGAGTCAGGCCGACTAACTTGGCCAGCCCCTCCCCCCAAGGCTATAGCCCACCCGTTTTTTGGGCATTTTTGCAGCAGACGAACTTGGGGACGGGACCTTCGGGCTCTTATTTTTGGGCGCGGCTGTGCCCGCGGCCTATTTTTGGCACACGGAGGGTGCTAGCAAAGTCTCGCCCCATTCCGAGTCCGGCGGACAAACTTGGCCAGCCCCTCCCCCAATGCTATAGCCCACCCGTTTTTTGGGCATTTTTGCAGCAGACGAACTTGGGGACGGGACCTTCGGGCTCTTATTTTTGGGCGCGGCTGTGCCCGCGGCCTATTTTTGGCACACGGAGGGTGCTAGCAAAGTGTCGCCCCATTCCGAGTCCGGCGGACAAACTTGGCCAGCCCCTCCCCCAATGCTATAGCCCACCCGTTTTTTGGGCATTTTTGCGGCGGACGAACTTGGGGACGGGACCTTCGGGCTGTTATTTTTGGGCACGTTTGTGCCCGCGGCCTATTTTTGGCACACGAAGGGCTCTCGCAAAGTCTCGCCCCATTCCGAGTCCGGCGGACGAACTTGGCCAGCCCCTCCCCCCAAGGCTATAGCCCACCCGTTTTTTGGGCATTTTTGCGGCGGACGAACTTGGGGACGAGACCTTCGGGCGCTTATTTTTGGGTGCGGCTGTGCCCGCGGCCTATTTTTGAAACACGGAGGGCGCTCGCAAAGTCTCGCCCCATTCTGAGTCCGGCGGACGAACTTGGCAAGCCCCTCCCCCCAAGGCTATAGCCAACCCGTTTTTTGGCCATTTTTGCGGCGGACGAACTTGGGGATTGGACCTTCGGGCGCTTATTTTTGGGCGCGGCTGTGCCCACGGCCTATTTTTGGCACACGGAGGACACTCACAAAGTCACGCCCCATTCCGAGTCCGGCGGACAAACTTGGCCAGCCCCTCCCCCCAAGTCTATACCCACCCGTTTTTTGGGCATTTTTGCGGCGGACGAACTTGGGGACGGGACCTTCGGGTGATTATTTTTGGGCGCAGCTGTGCCCGTGGCCTATTTTTGGCACACGGAGGGCGCTCGCAAAGTCTCGGCCCATTCCGAGTCCGGCAGACAAACTTGGCTAGCCCCTCCCCCAATGCTATAGCCCACCCGTTTTTTGGGAATTTTTGCGGCGGACGAACTTGGGGACGGGACATTCGGGCTGTTATTTTTGGGCGTGTTTGTGCCCGCGGCCTATTTTTGGCACACGAAGGGCGCTCGGAAAGTCTCGCCCCATTCCGAGTCCGGCGTACAATCTTGGCCAGCCCCTCCCCCAATGCTATAGCCCACCCGTTTTTTGGGCATTTTTGCGGCGGACGAACTTGGGGACGGGACCTTTGGGCTGTTATTTTTGGGCGCGTTTGTGCCCGCGGCCTATTTTTGGCACACGAAGGGCGCTCGCAAAGTCTCGCCCCATTCCGAGTCAGGCCGACTAACTTGGCCAGCCCCTCCCCCCAAGGCTATAGCCCACCCGTTTTTTGGGCATTTTTGTAGCAGACGAACTTGGGGACGGGACCTTCGGGCGCTTATTTTTGGGGGCGACTGTGCCCGCGGACTATTTTTCGCACAGGGAGGGCGCTAGCAAAGTCTCGCCCCATTCCGAGTCCGGCGGACAAACTTGGCTAGCCCATCCCCCAATGCTATAGCCCACCCGTTTTTTGGGCATTTTTGCGGCGGACGAACTTGGGGACGGGACCTTCGGGCTGTTATTTTTGGGCGCTTTTGTGTCCGCAGCCTATTTTTGGAACACGAAGGGTGCTCACAAAGTCTCGCCTCATTCCGAGTCCGGCGTACAAACTTGGCCAGCCCCTCCCCCAATGCTATAGCCCACCCGTTTTTTGGGCATTTTTGCGGCGGACGAACTTGGGGACGGGACCTTCGGGCCGTTATTTTTGGGCGCGTTTGTGCCCGCGGCCTATTTTTGGCACACGAAGGGCGCTCGCAAAGTCTCACCCCATTCCGAGTCCGGCGGACGAACTTGGCCAGCCCCTCCCCCCAAGGCTATAGCCCACCCGTTTTTTGGGCATTTTTGCGGCGGACGAACTTGGGGATGGGAGCTTCGGGCGCTTATTTTTGGACGCGGCTGTGCCCGTGGCCTATTTTTGGCACACGGAGGGCGCTCGCAAAGTCTCGCCCCATTCCGAGTCCGGCGGACGAACTTGGCCAGCCCCTCCCCCCAAGGCTATAGCCCACCCGTTTTTTGGGCATTTTTGCGGCGGACGAACTTGGGGACGGGACCTTCGGGTGCTTATTTTTGGGCGCGGCTGTGCTGACGGCCTATTTTTTGCACCCGGAGGGTGCTCGGAAAGTCTCGCCCCTTCCGAGTCCGGCGGACGAACTTGGCCAGCCCCTCCCCCCAAGGCTATAGCCCACCCGTTTTTTGGGCATTTTTGCGGCGGACGAACTTGGGGACGGGACCTTCCGGCGCTTATTTTTTATCGTGGCTGTGTCCGCAACCTATTTTTCACACACGGAGGGCGCTCGCCTAGTCTCGCCCCATTCCGAGTCCGGCGGACGAACTTGGCCAGCCCCTCCCCCCAAGGCTATAGCCCACCCGTTTTTTGGGCATTTTTGCGGCGGACGAACTTGGGGACGGGACCTTCGGGCGCTTATTTTTGGGCGCGGCTGTGCCTGCGGCCTAATTTTGGCATACGGAGGGCGCTCGCAAAGTCTCGCCCCATTCCGAGTCCGGCGGACGAACTTGGCCAGCCCCTCCGCCCAAGGCTATATTCACCCGTTTTTTGTGCATTTTTGCGGCGGACGAACTTGGGGACGGGACTTTCGGGGGCTTATTTTTGGGCGCGGCTGTGCCCACGGTCTATTTTTGGCACACGGAGGGCGTTCGCAAAGTCTGGCCCCATTCCGAGTCCAGCGGACGAACTTGGCCAGCCCCTCCCCCCAAGGCTATAGCCCACCCGTTTTTTGGGCATTTTTGCGGCGGATGAACTTGGGGACGGGACCTTCGGGCGCTTATTTTTGGGTACGGCTGTGTCCGCGGCCTATTTTTGGCACATGGAGGGTGCTCGCAAAGTCTCGCCCCATTCCGAGTCCGGGGGACGAACTTGGCCAGCCCCTCCCCCCAAGGCTATATAGCCCACCCGTTTTTTGGGCATTTTTCTGGCGGACGAACTTGGGGACGGGACCTTTGGGTGCTTATTTTTGGGTGCGGCTATGCCCGCGGCCTATTTTTGGCACACAGAGGGCGCTCACAAAGTCTGGCCCCATTCCGAGTCCAGCGGACGAACTTGGCCAGCCCCTCCCCCCAAGGCTTTATAGCCCACCCGTTTTTTGGGCATTTTTCTGGCGGACGAACTTGGGGACGGGACCTTTGGGTGCTTATTTTTGGGTGCGTCTATGCCCACGGCCTATTTTTGGCACACAGAGGGCGCTCACAAAGTCTGGCCCCATTCCGACTCCAGCGGACGAACTTGGCCAGCCCCTCCCCCCAAGGCTATAGCCCACCCGTTTTTTGAGCATTTTTGCGGCAGACGAACTTGGGGACGGGACCTTGGGCGCTTATTTTTGGGTGCGTTTGTGCCCGCAGCATATGTTTGGCACACGGAGGGTGCTCGCAAAGTCTCGGCCCATTCCGAGTCCGGCGGACGAACTTGGCGAGCCCCTCCCCCCAAGGCTATATCCTACCCATTTTTTGGGCATTTTTGCGGCGGACGAACTTGGGGATGGGACCTTTTGGTGCTTATTTTTGGGCGTGGCTGTGCCCACGGCCTATTTTTGGCACACGGAGGGCGATTGCAAAGTCTGGCCCCATTCTGAGTCAGGCCGACTAAGTTGGCCAGCCCCTCCCCCCAAGGCTATAGCCCACCCGTTTTTTGGGCATTTTTGCGGCAGATGAACATGGGGACAGGACCTTCGGGTGCTTGTTTTTGGGCGTGGCTGTGTCTGCGGCCTATATTTGGCACACGGAGGGTGCTCGCAAAGTCGCGCCCCATTCCGAGTCCGGCGGACGAACTTGGCCAGCCCCTCCCCCCAAGGCTATAGCCCACCCGTTTTTTGGGCATTTTTGCGGCGGACGAACTTGGGGACGGGACCTTCGGGTGCTTATTTTTGGGCGCGGCTGTGCGGACGGCCTATTTTTTGCACCCGGAGGGTGCTCGGAATGTCTCGCCCATTCCGAGTCCGGCGGACGAACTTGGCCAGCCCCTCCCCCCAAGGCTATAGCCCACCCGTTTTTTGGGCATTTTTGCGGCGGACGAACTTGGGGACGGGACCTTCGGGCGCTTATTTTTGGGCGCGGCTGTGCCCGCGGCCTAATTTTGGCACACTGAGGGTGCTCGCAAAGTCTCGCCCCATTCCGAGTCCGGCGGACGAACTTGGCCAGCCCCTCCGCCCAAGGCTATATTCACCCGTTTTTTGTGCATTTTTGCGGCGGACGAATTTGGGGACGGGACTTTTGGGGGCTTATTTTTGGGCGCGGCTTTGCCCACGGTCTATTTTTGGCACACGGAGGGCGTTCGCAAAGTCTGGCCCCATTCCGAGTCCAGCGGACGAACTTGGCCAGCCCCTCCCCCCAAGGCTATAGCCCACCCGTTTTTTGGGCATTTTTGCGGCAGACGAACTTGGGGACGGGACCTTCGGGCGCTTATTTTTGGGTGCTGCTGTGCCCGCGGCCTATTTTGGGCACACGGAGGGTGCTAGCAAAGTCTCGCCCCATTCCGAGTCCGGCGGACGAACTTGGCGAGCCCCTCCCCCCAAGGCTATATCCCACCCATTTTTTGGGCATTTTTGCGGCGGACGAACTTGGGGACGGGACCTTTTGGTGCTTATTTTTGGGCGCGGCTGTGACCACGGCCTATTTTTCGCACACGGAGGGCGTTCGCAAAGTCTGGCCCGATTCCAAGTCCGGCGGACAAACTTGGCCAGCCCCTCCCCCCAAGTCTATACCCACCCGTTTTTTGGGCATTTTTGCGGCGGACGAACTTGGGGACGGGACCTTCGGGCGATTATTTTTGGGCGCAGCTGTGCCCGCGGCCTGTTTTTGGCACATGGAGGGTGCTTGCAAAGTCTAGCCCCATTCTGACTCAGGCCGACTAACTTGGCCAGCCCCTCCCCCCAAGGCTATAGCCCACCCGTTTTTTGGGCATTTTTGCGGCAGATGAACTTGGGGATGGGTCCTTCGGGCTCTTATTTTTGGGCGCGGCTGTGTCCGCGGCCTATTTTTGGCACACGGAGGACGCTCGCAAAGTCTCGCCCCATTCCGAGTCCGGCGGACAAACTTGGCCAGCCCCTCCCCCCAAGTCTATACCCACCCGTTTTTTGGGCATTTTTGCGGCGCACGAACTTGGGGACGGGACCTTCGGGCGATTATTTTTGGGCGCAGCTGTGCCCGCGACCTTTTTTTGGCACACGGAGGGTGCTCGCAAAGTCTGGCTCCATTCCGAGTCAGGCCGACTAACTTGGCCAGCCCCTCCCCCCAAGGCTATAGCCCACCCGTTTTTTGGGCATTTTTGCGGCAGACGAACTTGGGGACGGAACCTTCGGGCGCTTATTTTTGGGCGCGGCTGTGCCTGCGGCCTATTTTGGGCACACGGAGGGTGCTAGCAAAGTCTCGCCCCATTCCGAGTCCGGCGGACGAACTTGGCCAGCCCCTCCCCCAATGCTATAGCCCACCCGTTTTTTGGGCATTTTTGCGGCGGACGAACTTGGGGACGGGACCTTCGGGCTGTTATTTTTGGGCGCGTTTGTGCCCGCGGCCAATTTTTGGCACTCGAAGGGCGCTCGCAAAGTCTCGACCCATTCCGAGTCCGGCGGACGAACTTGGCCAGCCCCTCCCCCCAAGGCTATAGCCCACCCGTTTTTTGGGCTTTTTTGCGGCGGACGAACTTGGGAACGGGACATTCGGGGGCTTATTTTTGGGCGCGGCTGTGCCCGCGGCCTATTTTTGGCACACGGAGGGCGCTCGCAAAGTCTCGCCCCATTCCGAGTCAGGCGGACGAACTTGGCAAGCCCCTCCCCCCAAGGCTATAGCTAACCCGTTTTTTGGGCATTTTTGCGGCAGACGAACTTGGGGACGGGACCTTCGGGCGCTTATTTTTGGGCGCGGCTGTGCCCGCGGCCTATTTTTGGCACACGGAGGACACTCACAAAGTCTCGCCCCATTCCGAGTCCGGCGGACAAACTTGGCCAGCCCCTCCCCCCAGGTCTATACCCACCCGTTTTTTGGGCATTTTTGCGGCGGACGAATTTGGGGACGGGACCTTCGGGCAATTATTTTTGGGCGCAGCTGTGCCCGCGGCCTGCTTTTGGCACACAGAGGGCGCTCGCAAAGTCTGGCTCCATTCCGAGCCTGGCCGACAAACTTGGCCAGCCCCTCCCCCCACGGCTATAGCCCACCCGTTTTTTGGGCATTTTTGTAGCAGACGAACTTGGGGACGGGACCTTCGGGCGCTTATTTTTGGGGGCGACTGTGCCCGCGGACTATTTTTCGCACAGGGAGGGCGCTAGCAAAGTCTCGCCCCATTCCGAGTCCGGCGGACAAACTTGGCTAGCCCCTCCCCCAATGCTATAGCCCACCCGTTTTTTGGGCATTTTTGCGGCGGACGAACTTGGGGACGGGACCTTCGGGCTGTTATTTTTGGGCGCGTTTGTGTCCGCAGCCTATTTTTGGAACACGAAGGGTGCTCGCAAAGTCTCGCCTCATTCCGAGTCCGGCGTACAAACTTGGCCAGCCCCTCCCCCAATGCTATAGCCCACCCGTTTTTTGGGCATTTTTGCGGCGGACGAACTTGGGGACGGGACCTTCGGGCTGTTATTTTTGGGCGCGTTTGTGCCCGCGGCCTATTTTTGGCACACGAAGGGCGCTCGCAAAGTCTCACCCCATTCCGAGTCCGGCGGACGAACTTGGCCAGCCCCTCCCCCCAAGGCTATAGCCCACCCGTTTTTTGGGCATTTTTGCGGCGGACGAACTTGGGGACGGGACCTTCGGGCGCTTATTTTTGGGAGCGGCTGTGCCCATGGCCTATATTTGGCACACGGAGGGCGCTCGCAAAGTCTCTCCCCATTCCGAGTCCGGCGGACGAACTTGGCCAGCCCCTCCCCCCAAGGCTATAGCCCAACCTTTTTTTGGGCAATTTTGCGGCGGACGAACTTGGGGACGGGACCTTCGGGCTGTTATTTTGTGGCGTGTTTGTGCCCGCGGCCTATTTTTGGCACACGAAGGGCGCTCGCAAAGTCTCACCCCATTCCGAGTCCGGCGGACGAACTTGGCCAGCCCCTCCCCCCAAGGCTATAGCCCACCCGTTTTTTGGGCATTTTTGCGGCGGACGAACTTGGGGACGGGACCTTCGGGCGCTTATTTTTAGGCGCGGCTGTGCCCGTGGCCTATTTTTGGCACACGGAGGGCGCTCGCCAAGTCTCGCCCCATTCCGAGTCCGGCGGACGAACTTGGCCAGCCCCTCCCCCCAAGACTATAGACCACCCGTTTTTTGGGCATTTTTGCGGCGGATGAACTTGGGGACGGGACCTTCGGGTGCTTATTTTTGGGCGCGGCTGTGCTGACGGCCTATTTTTGGCACCCGGAGGGTGCTCGGAAAGTCTCGCCCCATTCCGAGTCCGGCGGACGAACTTGGCCAGCCCCTCCCCCCATGGCTATAGCCCACCCTTTTTTTGGGCATTTTTGCGGCGGACGAACTTGGGGACGGGACCTTCAGGCGCTTATTTTTTATCGCGGCTGCGCCCGCGAACTATTTTTCGCACACGGAAGGCGCTCGCCTAGTCTCACCCCATTCCGGGTCCGGCGGACGAACTTGGCCAGCCCCTCCCCCCAAGGCTATAGCCCACCCCGTTTTTGGGCATTTTTGTGGCGGACGAACTTGGGGACTGGACCTTCGGGCACTTATTTTTGGGCGGGGCTGTGCCCGCAGCATATTTTTGGCACACGGAGGGTGCTCGCAAAGTCTGGCCCCATTCCGAGTCAGGCCGACTAACTTGGCCAGCCCCTCCCCCCAAGGCTATAGCCCACCCGTTTTTTGGGCATTTTTGCGGCAGACGAACTTGGGGACAGAACCTTCGGGCGCTTATTTTTGGGCGCGGCTCTGCCCGCAGCCTATTTTTGGCACACGGAGGGTGCTCGCAAAGTCTCGCCCCATTCCGAGTCCGGCGGACGAACTTGGCCAGCCCGTCCCACCAAGGCTATAGCCCACCCGTTTTTTGGGCATTTTTATAGCGGACGAACTTGGGGACGGGACCATCGGGCGTTTATTTTTGGGTGCGGCTGTGCCCGCTGTCTATTTATGGCACACGGATGGCACTTGAAAAGTCTCGCCCCATTCCGAGTCCGGCGGACGAACTTGGCCGGCCCCTTCCCCCAAGGCTATAGGCCACCCGTTTTTTGGGCATTTTTGCGGCGGACGAACTTCGGGACGGGACCTTCGGGAGCTTATTTTTGGTCGCGGCTGTGACCGCGGCCTTTTTTTGGCACACGGAGGGCGCTCGCAAAGTCTCGGCCCATTCCGAGTCCGGCGGACGAACTTGGCGAGCCCCTCCCCCCAAGGCTATATCCCACCCATTTTTTGGGCATTTTTGCGGCGGACGAACTTGGGGACGGGACCTTCAGGCGCTTATTTTTTATCGCGGCTGCGCCCGCGACCTATTTTTTGCACACGGAGGGCGCTCGCCTAGTCTCACCCCATTCCGAGTCCGGCGGACGAACTTGGCCAGCCCCTCCCCCCAAGGCTATAGCCCACCCCGTTTTTGGGCATTTTTGTGGCGGACGAACTTGGGGACGGTACCTTCGGGCACATATTTTTGGGCGCGGCCATGCCCGCAGCATATTTTTGGCACACGGAGGGTGCTCGCAAAGTCTGGCCCCATTCCGAGTCAGGCCGACTAACTTGGCCAGCCCCTCCCCCCAAGGCTATAGCCCACCTGTTTTTTGGGCATTTTTGCGGCAGACGAACTTGGGGACGGAACCTTCGGGCTTATTTTTGGGCGCGGCTCTGCCCGCGGCCTATTTTTGGCACATGGAGGGCGCTCGCAGAGTCTCGCCCCATTCCGAGTCCGGCGGACGAACTTGGCCAGCCCCTCCCCCCAAGACTATAGCCCACCCGTTTTTTGGGCATTTTTGCGGCGGATGAACTTGGGGACGGGACCTTCGGGTGCTTATTTTTGGGTGCGGCTGTGCCGACGGCCTATTTTTGGTACCCGGAGCGTGCTCGCAAAGTCTCGCCCCATTCCGAGTGCGGCGGACGAACTTGGCCAACCCCTCCCCCCAAGGCTATAGCCCACCCGTTTTTTGGGCATTTTTGCGGCGGACGAACTTGGGGACGGGACCTTCGGGCTGTTATTTTTGGGCGCGTTTGAGCCCGCGGCCTATTTTGGCACACGAAGGCGCTTGCAAAGTCTCACCCCATTCCGAGTCCGGCGGACGCACAGCCCCTCCCCCAAGGCTATAGCCCACCCGTTTTTGGGCATTTTTGCGGCGGACGAACTTGGGGACGGGACCTTGACCTCTTATTTTTGGCGCGGCTGTGCCCCTGGCACACGAAGGGCACTCGCCAAGTCTCGCCCCATTCCGAGTCCGGCGGACGAACTTGGCCAGCCCCTCCCCCCAAGACTATAGCCCACCCGTTTTTTGGGCATTTTTGCGGCGGATGAACTTGGGGACGGGACCTTCGGGCTGTTATTTTTTGGCGCGTTTGTGCTCGCAGCCTATTTTTGGAACACGAAGGGTGCTTGCAAAGTCTCGCCCCATTCCGAGTCCGGCGTACAAACTTGGCCAGCCCCTCCCCCAATGCTATAGCCCACCCGTTTTTTGGGCATTTTTGCGGCGGACGAACTTGGGGACGGGACCTTCGGGCTGTTATTTTTGGGCACGTTTGTGCCCGCGGCCTATTTTTGGCACGCGAAGGGCGCTCGCAAAGTCTCACCCCATTCCGAGTCCGGCGGACGAACTTGCCAGCCCCTCCCCCCAAGGCTATAGCCCACCCGTTTTTTTGGCATTTTTGCGGCGGACAAACTTGGGGACGGGACCTTCGGGCGCTTATTTTTGGGAGCGGCTGTGCCCGTGGCCTATTTTTAGCACACGGAGGCCGCTCGCAAGGTGTCGCCCCATTCCAAGTCCGGCGGACGAACTTGGCCAGCCCCTCCCCCCAAGGCTATAGCCCAACCTTTTTTTGGGCATTTTTGCGGCGGACGAACTTGGGGATGGGACCTTCGGGAACTTATTTTTGGGCGCGGCTGTGACCGCGGCCTATTTTTGGCACACGGAGGGTGCTCGCAAAGTCTCGCCCCATTCCGAGTCCGGCGGACGAACTTGGCCATCCCCTCCCCCCAAGGCTATAGCCCACCCGTTTTTTGGGCATTTTTGCGGCGGACGAACTTGGGGACGGGACCTTCGGGCCATTATTTTTGGGAGCGGCTATGCCCACGGCCTATTTTTGGCACACGGACGGTGCTCGCCAAGGCTCGCCCCTTTCCGAGTCCGGCGGATGAACTTGGCCAGCCCCTCCCCCCAAGGCTATAGCCCACCCGTTTTTTGGGTATTTTTGCGGCGGACGAACTTGGGGACGGGACCTTCGGGGGCTTATTTTCGGGCGCGGCTGTGCCTGCGGCCTATTTTTGGCACATGGAGGGCGCTCGCAAAGTCTCGCCCCATTCCGAGTCAGGCGGACGAAGTTGGCCAGCCCCTCCCCCCAAGGCTATAGCCCACCCGTTTTTTGGGCATTTTTGTGGCGGACGAACTTGGGGACGGGACTTTCGGGCGCTTATTTTTGGACGCGGCTGTGCCTGCGGCCTATTTTTAGCACACGGAGGGCGCTCGCAAAGTTTCGCCCCATTCCGAGGCCGGCGGACGAACTTGGCCAGCCCCTCCCCCCAAGGCTATAGCCCACCCGTTTTTTGGGCATTTTTGCGGCAGACGAACTTGGGGACCGGACCTTCGGGCGCTTATTTTTGGGCGCGGCTGTGCCCGCGGCCTATTTTTGGCACACGGAGGGTGCTCACCAAGTCTCGTCCCATTCCGAGTCCGGCGGACGAATTTGGCCAGCCCCTCCCCCCAAGGCTATAGCCCACCCATTTTTTGGCATTTTTGCGGCGGACGAACTTGGGGACGGGACCTTCGCATGCTTATTTTTGGGTACGACTGTGCCCGCGGCCTATTTTTGGCACACGGAGGGCTCTCGTAAAGTCTCGCCCCATTCTGATCCGGCGGACGAACTTAGCCAGCCCCTCCTCCCAAGGCTATAGCCCGCCCGTTTTTTGGGCATTTTTTCGGCGGACGAACTTTGGGACGGGACCTTCGGGCGCTTATTTTTAGGTGCGGCTGTGTCCGCGGCCTAATTTTTACACACGGAGGGCACTCGCAAAGTCTCGCCCCATTCCGAGTCCGGCGGACGAACTTGGCCAGCCCCTCCCCCCAAGGCTATAGCCCACCCGTTTTTTGGGCATTTTTGCGGCCGACGAACTTGGGGACCGGACCTTCGGGCGCTTATTTTTGGGCACGGCTGTGCCCACGGCCTATTTTTGGCACACGGAGGGTGCTCGCCAAGTCTCGCCCCATTCCGAGTCCGAGGCGGAGCAGCCAGCCCCTCCCCCCAAGGCTATACCCCACCTGTATTTTGTGCATTTTTACGGCGGACGAACAAGGGGACGGGACCTTCGGGCACTTATTTTTGGGCGCGGCTGTGACCACGGCCTATTTTTGGCACACGGAGGGTGCTCGCCAAGTCTCGCCCCATTCCGAGTCCGGCGGACGAACTTGGCCAGCCCCTCCCCCCAAGGCTATACCCCACCTGTATTTTGTGCATTTTTACGGCGGACGAACAAGGGGACGGGACCTTCGGGCACTTATTTTTAGGCGCGGCTGTGACCACGGCCTATTTTTGGCACATGGAGGGCGCTCGCAAAGTCTCGTCCCATTCCTAGTCCGGCGGACGAACATGGCCAGCCCCTCCCCCCAAGGCTATAGCCCACCCGTTTTTTGGGCATTTTTGCGGCGGACGAACTTGGGGACGGGACCTTCGGGGTCTTATTTTTGGTCGCTGCTGTGACCTCGGCCTATTTTTGGCACACAGAGGCCGCTCGCAAAGTGTCGCCCCATTCCGAGTCCGGCGGACGAAGTTGGCCATCCCCTCCCCCCAAGGCTATAGCCCACCCGTTTTATGGTCATTTTTGCGGCGGACGAACTTGGGGACGGGACCTTCGGGGGCTTATTTTTGGGCGCGGCTGTGCCCACGGCCTATTTTGGCACACGGAGTGCGCTCGCAAAGTCTCGCCCCATTCCGTGTCCGGCGGACGAAGTTGGCCAGCCGCTCCCCCCAAGGCTATAGCCCACCCGTTTTTTGGGCAATTTTGCGGCGGACGAACTTGGGGACGGGACCTTCGGGGGCTTATTTTTGGGAGCAGCTGTGACCGTGGCCTATTTTTGGCACACGGAGGCCGTTCGCAGAGTCTCGCCCCCTTCCGAGTCCGGCGGACGAAGTTGGCCAGCCCCTCCCCCCAAGGCTATAGCCCACCCATTTTTTGGGCATTTTATCGGCGAACGAACTTGGGGACGGGACCTTCGGGGGCTTATTTTTGGGCGCGGCTCTGACCGCGGCCTATTTTTAGCACACGGAGGGCACTCTCAAAGTCTCGTCCCATTCCGAATCCGGCGGACGAAGTTGGCCAGCCCCTCCCCCAAGGCTATAGCCCACCCGTTTTTTGGGCATATTGCGGCGGACGAACTTGGGGACGGGACCTTCGGGGGCTTATTTTTGGGCGCAGCTGTGCCCGCGGCCTATTTTTGGCGCACAGAGGGCGCTCGCCAAGTCTCGCCCCATTCCGAGTCCGGCGGACGAACTTGGCCAGCCCCTCCCCCCGAGGCTATACCCCACCTGTATTTTGTGCATTTTTACGGCAGACGAACTAGGGAACGGGACCTTCGGGCGCTTATTTTTGGGCGCGGCTGTGCCCGCGGCCTATTTTTGGCACACGGAGGGCGCTCGCAAAGTCTCGTCCGATTCCGAGTCCGGCGGACGAACATGGCCAGCCCCTCCCCCCAAGGCTATAGGCCACCCATTTTTTGGGCATTTTTGCGGCGGACGAACTTGGGGACGGGACTTTCGGGGGCTTATTTTTGGGCGCAGCTGTGCCTGTGGCCTATTTTTGGCACACGGAGGGCGCTCGCAAAGTCTCGCCCCATTCCGAGTCCGGCGTACGAACTTGGCCAGCCCCTCCCCCCAAGGCTATAGCCCACCCGTTTTTTGGGCATTTTTGCGGCAGACGAACTTGGGGACCGGACCTTCGGGCGCTTATTTTTGGGCGCGGCTGTGCCCGCGGCCTATTTTGGCACACAGAGGGCGCTCGCAAAGTCTCGCCCCATTCCGAGTCCGGCGGACGAAGTTGGCCAGCCGCTCCCCCCAAGGCTATAGCCCACCCGTTTTTTGGGCAATTTTGCGGCGGACGAACTTGGGGACGGGACCTTCGGGAGCTTATTTTTGGGAGCAGCTGTGACCGTGGCCTATTTTTGGCACACGGAGGCCGTTCGCAGAGTCTCGCCCCATTCCGAGTCCGGCGGACGAAGTTGGCCAGCCCCTCCCCCCAAGGCTATAGCCCACCCATTTTTTGGGCATTTTATCGGCGAACGAACTTGGGGACGGGACCTTCGGGGGCTTATTTTTGGACGCGGCTATGACCGTGGCCTATTTTTGGCACACGGAGGGCACTCGCAAAGTCTCGTCCCATTCCGAATCCGGCGGACGAAGTTGGCCAGCCCCTCCCCCAAGGCTATAGCCCACCCGTTTTTTGGGCATATTTGCGGCGGACGAACTTGGGGACGGGACCTTTGGGGCCTTATTTTTGGGCGCGGCTGTTCCCGCGGCCTATTTTTGGCACACGGAGGGCGCTCGCCAAGTCTCGCCCCATTCCGAGTCCGGCGGACGAACTTGGCCAGCCCCTCCCCCCAATGCTATACCCCACCTGTATTTTGTGCATTTTTACGGCGGACGAACAAGGGGACGGGACCTTCGGGCACTTATTTTTGGGCGCGGCTGTGACCGCGGCCTATTTTTGGCACACGGAGGGCGCTCGCAAAGTCTCGTCCCATTCCGAGTCCGGCGGACGAACATGGCCAGCCCCTCCCCCCAAGGCTATAGCCCACCCATTTTTTGGGCATTTTATCGGCGAACGAACTTGGGGACGGGACCTTCGGGGGCTTATTTTTGGGCGCGGCTATGCCCGCGGCCTATTTTTTGCACACGGAGGCCGCTCACAAAGTGTCGCCCCATTCCGAGTCCGGCGGACGAAGTTGGCCAGCCCCTCCCCCCAAGGCTATAGCCCACCCGTTTTATGGTCATTTTTGCGGTGGACGAACTTGGGGACGGGACCTTCGGGGGCTTATTTTTGGGCGCGGCTGTGCCCGCAGCCTAATTTTGGCACACGGAGTGCGCTCGCAAAGTCTCGCCCCATTCCGAGTCCGGCGGACGAAGTTGGCCAGCCGCTCCCCCCAAGGCTATAGCCCACCCGTTTTTTAGGCAATTTTGCGGCGGACGAACTTGGGGACGGGACCTTCGGGGGCTTATTTTTTTTGAGCGGCTGTGACCGCGGCCTATTTTTGGCAGACGGAGGCCGTTCGCAGAGTCTTGCCCCATTCCGAGTCCGGCGGACGAAGTTGGCCAGCCCCTCCCCCCAAGGCTATAGCCCACCCATTTTTTGGGCATTTTATCGGCGAACGAACTTGGGGACGGGACCTTCGGGGGCTTATTTTTGGGCGCGGCTATGACCGTGGCCTATTTTTGGCACACAGAGGGCACTCGCAAAGTCTTGTCCCATTCCGAATCCGGCGGACGAAGTTGGCCAGCCCCTCCCCCAAGGCTATAGCCCACCCGTTTTTTGGGCATATTTGCGGCGGACTAACTTGGGGACGGGACCTTCGGGTGCTTATTTTTGGGCGCGGCTGTGCCCGCGGCCTATTTTTGGTACATGGAGGCCGCTCGCAAAGTCTCGGCCCATTCCGAGTCCGGCGGATGAACTTGGCCAACCCCTCCCCCCAAGGCTATAGCCCACCCGTTTTTTGGGCATTTTTGCAGCGGACGAACTTGGGGACGGGACCTTCGGGCGTTTATTTTTGGGCGCGACTGTACCCGTGGCCTATTTTTGGCACACGGAGGGCGCTCGTAATGTCTCGCCCCATTCCGAGTCCGGCGGACGAACTTGGCCATCCCCTCCACCCAAGGCTATAGCCCACCCATTTTTTGGGCATTTTTGCGGCGGACGAACTTGGGGACGGGACCTTCGGGCGATTATTTTTGGGAGCGGCTATGCCCGCGGCCTATTTTTGGCACACGGACGGCGCTCGCCAAGTCTCACCCCATTCCGAATCCGGCGGACGAAGTTGGCCAGCCCCTCCCCCAAGGCTATAGCCCACCCGTTTTTTGGGCATATTTGCGGCGGACGAACTTGGGGACGGGACCTTTGGGGCCTTATTTTTGGGCGCGGCTGTTCCTGCGGCCTATTTTTGGCACACGGAGGGCGCTCGCCAAGTCTCGCCCCATTCCGAGTCCGGCGGACGAAGTTGGCCAGCCCCTCCCCCCAAGGCTATACCCCACCTGTATTTTGTGCATTTTTACGGCGGACGAACAAGGGGACGGGACCTTCGGGCACTTATTTTTGGGCGCGGCTGTGACCGCGGCCTATTTTTGGCACATGGAGGGCGCTCGCAAAGTCTCGTCCCATTCCGAGTCCGGCGGACGAACATGGCCAGCCCCTCCCCCCAAGGCTATAGCCCACCCGTTTTTTGGGCATTTTTGCGGCGGACGAACTTGGGGACGGGACCTTCGGGGGCTTATTTTTGGACGCAGCTGTGCCCGCAGCCTATTTTTGGCACACGGAGGCCGCTCACAAAGTGTCGCCCCATTCCGAGTCCGGCGGACGAAGTTGGCCAGCCCCTCCCCCCAAGGCTATAGCCCACCCGTTTTTTGGGCATTTTTGCGGCGGACGAACTTGGGGACGGGACCTTCGGGGGCTTATTTTTGGGCGCGGCTGTGCCCGCAGCCTAATTTTGGCACACGGAGTGCGCTCGCAAAGTCTCGCCCCATTCCGAGTCCGGCGGACGAAGTTGGCCAGCCGCTCCCCCCAAGGCTATAGCCCACCCGTTTTTTGGGCAATTTTGCGGCGGACGAACTTGGGGACGGGACCTTCGGGGGCTTATTTTTGGGAGCGGCTGTGACCGCGGCCTATTTTTCGCAGACGGAGGCCGTTCGCAGAGTCTCGCCCCATTCCGAGTCCGGCGGACGAAGTGGGCCAGCCCCTCCCCCCAAGGCTATAGCCCACCCATTTTTTGGGCATTTTATCGGCGAACGAACTTGGGGACGGGACCTTCGGGGGCTTATTTTTGGGCGCGGCTATGACCGCGGCCTATTTTTGGCACACAGAGGGCACTCGCAAAGTCTTGTCCCATTCCGAATCCGGCGGACAAAGTTGGCCAGCACCTCCCCCAAGGCTATAGCGCACCCGTTTTTTGGGCATATTTGCGGCGGACTAACTTGGGGACGGGACCTTCGGGTGCTTATTTTTGGGCGCGGCTGTGCCCGCGGCCTATTTTTGGTACATGGAGGCTGCTCGCAAAGTCTCGGCCCATTCCGAGTCCGGCGGATGAACTTGGCCAACCCCTTCCCCCAAGGCTATAGCCCACCCGTTTTTTGGGCATTTTTGCAGCGGACGAACTTGGGGACGGGACCTTCTGGCGTTTATTTTTGGGCGCGACTGTACCCGTGGCCTATTTTTGGCACACGGAGGGCGCTCGCAATGTCTCGCCCCATTCCGAGTCCGGCGGACGAACTTGGCCATCCCCTCCACCCAAGGCTATAGCGCACCCGTTTTTTGGGCATATTTGCGGCGGACTAACTTGGGGACGGGACCTTCGGGTGCTTATTTTTGGGCGCGGCTGTGCCCGCGGCCTATTTTTGGTACATGGAGGCCGCTCGCAAAGTCTCGGCCCATTCCGAGTCCGGCGGATGAACTTGGCCAACCCCTTCCCCCAAGGCTATAGCCCACCCGTTTTTTGGGCATTTTTGCAGCGGATGAACTTGGGGACGGGACCTTCGGGCGTTTATTTTTGGGCGCGACTGTACCCGTGGCCTATTTTTGGCACACGGAGGGCGCTCGTAATGTCTCGCCCCATTCCGAGTCCGGCGGACGAACTTGGCCATCCCCTCCACCCAAGGCTATAGCCCACCCATTTTTTGGGCATTTTTGCGGCGGACGAACTTGGGGACGGGACCTTCGGGCGATTATTTTTGGGAGCGGCTATGCCCGCGGCCTATTTTTGGCACACGGACGGCGCTCGCCAAGTCTCACCCCATTCCGAATCCGGCGGACGAAGTTGGCCAGCCCCTCCCCCAAGGCTATAGCCCACCCGTTTTTTGGGCATATTTGCGGCGGACGAACTTGGGGACGGGACCTTTGGGGCCTTATTTTTGGGCGCGGCTGTTCCTGCGGCCTATTTTTGGCACACGGAGGGCGCTCGCCAAGTCTCGCCCCATTCCGAGTCCGGCGGACGAAGTTGGCCAGCCCCTCCCCCCAAGGCTATAGCCCACCCGTTTTTTGGGCATTTTTGCGGCGGAAGAACTTGGGGACGGGACCTTCGGGGGCTAATTTTTGGGAGCGGCTGTGACCGTGGCCTATTTTTGGCACACGGAGGCCGTTTGCAAAGTCTCGCCCCATTCCGAGTCCGGCGGACGAAGTTGGCCAGCCCCTCCCCCCAAGGCTATAGCCCACCCATTTTTTGGGCATTTTATCGGTGAACGAACTTGGGGACGGGACCTTCGGGGTCTTATTTTTGGGCGCGGCTATGACCGCGGCCTATTTTTGGCACACGGAGGGCACTCGCAAAGTCTCGTCCCATTCCGAGTCCAGCGGACGAAGTTGGCCAGCCCCTCCCCCAAGGCTATAGCCCACCCGTTTTTTGGGCATTTTTGCGGCGGACGAACTTGGGGACGGGACCTTCGGGTGCTTATTTTTGGGCGCGGCTTTGCCCGCGGCCTATTTTTGGCACATGGAGGCCGCTCGCAAAGTCTCGGCCCATTCCGAGTCCGGCGGACGAAGTTGGCCCGCCCCTCCCCCCCAGGCTATAGCCCACCCGTTTTTTGGGCATTTTTGCGGCGGACGAACTTGGGGACGGGACCTTCGGGGGCTTATTTTTGGGCGCGGCTGTGCCCACGGCCTATTTTTGGCACACGGAGGCCGCTCGCAAAGTCTCGCGCCATTCCGAGTCCGGCGGACGAAGTGGGCTAGCCCCAGCCCCCAAGGCTATAGCCCACCCGTTTTTGTGGCCTTTTTCCGCTGGGCGAACTTGGCGCCCCAGCCTTCGTGCGGTTATTTTTGGGCGCGGCTGTGCCCGCGGCCTATTTTTGGCACACGGAGGCCGCTCGCAAAGTCTCGTGCCATTCCGAGTCCGGCGGACGAAGTTGGCCAGCCCCACCCCCCAAGGCTATAGCCCACCCGTTTTGGTGGCCTTTTTCCGCAGGACGAACTTGACGCCCCGGCCTTCGGGTGGTTATTTTTGGGCTTTGGCACACGGAGGCCGCTCGCAAAGTCTTGCGCCATTCCGAGTCCGGCGGACGAAGTCGGCAAGCCCCACCCCCCAAGGCTATAGCCCACCCGTTTTTGTGGCCTTTTTCCGCTGGACGAACTAGGCGCCCCGGCCTTCGGGCGGTTATTTTTTAGCACGGCTGTGCCCGCGGCCTATTTTTGGCACACGGAGGCCGCTCGCAAAGTCTCGCGCAATTCCGAGTCCGGCGGACGAAGTTGGCCAGCCCCACCCCCAAGGGTAGAGCCCACCCGTTTTTGTGGCCTTTTTCCGCTGGACAAACTTGGCGCCCCAGACTTCGGACGGTTATTTTTGGGTGCGGCTGTGCCCACAGCCTATTTTTGGCACACGGAGGCCGCTCGCAAAGTCTCGCGCCATTCCGAGTCCGGCGGACGAAGTTGGCCAGCCCCACCCCCCAAGGCTATAGCCCACCCGTTTTTGTGGCCTTTTTCCGCTGGACGAACTTGGCGCCCTAGCCTTCGGGCTGTTATTTTTTGTTGCGGCTGTGCCCGGGGCCTATTTTTGGCACACGGAGGCCGCTCGCAAAGTCTCGTGCCATTCCGAGTCCGGCGGACGAAGTTGGCCAGCCCCACCCCCCAAGGCTATAGCCCACCCGTTTTTGTGGCCTTTTTCCGCTGGACGAACTTGGCGCCCCGGCCTTCGGGCGGTTATTTTTGGGCGCGGCTGTGCCCGCGGCCCATTTTTGGCACACGGAGGCGGCTCGCAAAGTCTCGCGCCATTTCGAGTCCGGCGGACGAAGTTGGCCAGCCCCACCCCCAAAGGCTATAGACCACCCGTTTTTGTGGCCTTTTTCCGCTGGACGAACTTGGCGCCCTAGCCTTCGGGCTGTTATTTTTGGTTGCGGCTGTGCCCGGGGCCTATTTTTGGCACACGCAGGCCGCTCGCAAAGTCTTGCGCCATTCCGAGTCCGGCGGACGAAGTTGGCCAGCCCATCCCCCCAAGGCTATAGCCCACCCGTTTTTCTGGCCTTTTTCCGCTGGACGAACTTGGCGCCCCGGCCTTCGGGCGGTTATTTTTTTCCGCACCTGTGCCCGCGGCCTATTTTCCGTACACGGAGGCCGCTCGCAAAGTCTCGCGCCATTCTGATTCCGGCGGACGAAGTTGGCCAGCCCAACCCCCCAAGGCTATAGCCCACCCGTTTTTCTGGCCTTTTTCCGCTGGACGAACTTGGCGCCCCGGCCTTCGGGCGGTTATTTTTGGGCGCACCTGTGCCCGCGGCCTATTTTCAATACACGGAGGCCGCTCACAAAGTCTCGCGCCATTCCGAGTCCGGCGGACGAAGTTGACCAGCCCCACCCCCCAAGGCTATAGCCCACCCGTTTTTGTGGCCTTTTTCCGCTGGACGAACTAGGCGCCCCGGCCTTCGGGCGGTTATTTTTTAGCACGGCTGTGCCCGCGGCCTATTTTTGGCACATGGAGGCCGCTCGCAAAGTCTCGCGCAATTCCGAGTCCGGCGGACGAAGTTGCCCAGCCCCACCCCCAAGGGTATAGCCCACCCGTTTTTGTGGCCTTTTTCCGCTGGACAAACTTGGCGCCCCAGACTTCGGGCGGTTATTTTTGGGTGCGGCTGTGCCCACAGCCTATTTTTGGCACACGGAGGCCGCTCGCAAAGTCTCGCGCCATTCCGAGTCCGGCGGACGAAGTTGGCCAGCCCCACCCCCCAAGGCTATAGCCCACCCGTTTTTGTGGCCTTTTTCCGCTGGACGAACTAGGCGCCATGGCCTTCGGGCGGTTATTTTTTAACACGGCTGTGCCCGCGGCCTATTTTTGGCACACGGAGGCCGCTCGCAAAGTCTCGCGCAATTCCGAGTCCGGCGGACGAAGTTGGCCTGCCCCACCCCCAAGGGTATAGCCCACCCGTTTTTGTGGCCTTTTTCCGCTGGACAAACTTGGCGCCCCAGACTTCGGGTGGTTATTTTTGGGTGCGGCTGTGCCCACAGCCTATTTTTGGCACACGGAGGCCGCTCGCAAAGTCTCGCGCCATTCCGAATCCGGCGGACGAAGTTGGCCAGCCCCACCCCCAAAGGCTATATAGCCCACCCGTTTTTGTGGCCTTTTTCCGCTGGACGAACTTGGCGCCCTAGCCTTCGGGCGGTTATTTTTGGTTGCGGCTGTGCCCGCGGCCTATTTTTGGCACACGGAGGCCGCTCGCAAAGTCTCGCGCAATTCCGAGTCCGGCGGACGAAGTTGGCCTGCCCCACCCCCAAGGGTATAGCCCACCCGTTTTTGTGGCCTTTTTCCGCTGGACAAACTTGGCGCCCCAGACTTCGGGTGGTTATTTTTGGGTGCGGCTGTGCCCACAGCCTATTTTTGGCACACGGAGGCCGCTCGCAAAGTCTTGCGCCATTCCGAGCAGGGCGGACGAAGTTGGCCAGCCCCACCCCCCAAGGCTATAGCCCACCCGTTTTTGTGGCCTTTTTCCGCTGGACGAACTTGGCGCCCCGGACTTCGGGCGGTTATTTTTGGGCGCGGCTGTGCCCGCGGCCTATTTTTGGCACACGGAGGCCGCTCGCAAAGTCTCGCGCAATTCTGAGTCCGGCGGACGAAGTTGGCCAGCCCAACCCCCCAAGTCTATAGCCCACCCGTTTTTCTGGCCTTTTTCCGCTGGACGAACTTGGCGCCCCGGCCTTCGGGTGGTTATTTTTGGGCGCACCTGTGCCCGCGGCCTATTTTCGGTACACGGAGGCCGCTCGCAAAGTCTCGCGCCATTCCGAGTCCGGCGGACGAAGTTGACCAGCCCCACCCCCAAGGGTATTGCCCACCCGTTTTTGTGGCCTTTTTCCGCTGGACAAACTTGGCGCCCCAGACTTCGGGCGGTTATTTTTGGGTGCAGCTGTGCGCGCAGCCTATTTTTGGCACACGGAGGCCGCTCGCAAAGTCTCGCGCCATTCCGGGTCCGGCGGACGAAGTTGACCAGCCCCAACCCCAAAGGCTATAGCCCACCCGTTTTTGTGGCCTTTTTCCGCTGGACGAACTTGGCGCCCCGGACTTCGGACGGTTATTTTTGGGCGCGGCTGTGCCCGCGTCCTATTTTTGGCACACGGAGGCCGCTCGCAAAGTCTCGCGCAATTCCGAGTCCGGCGGACGAAGTTGGCCTGCCCCACCCCCAAGGGTATAGCCCACCCGTTTTTGTGGCCCTTTTCCGCTGGACAAACTTGGCGCCCCAGACTTCGGGCGGTTATTTTTGGGTGCGACTGTGCCCCCAGCCTATTTTTGGCACACGGAGGCCGCTCGCAAAGTCTCGCGCCATTCCGAGTCCGGCGGACCAAGTTGGCCAGCCCCACCCACCAAGGCTATAGCCCACCCGTTTTTGTGGCATTTTTCCGCTGGACGAACTTGGCGCCCCGGCCTTCGGGCTGTTATTTTTTGGCGCGGCTGTGCCTGCTGCCTATTTTTGGCACACGGAGGCCACTCGCAAAGTCTCGCGCCATTCCGAGTCCGGCGGACGAAGTTGGCCAGCCCCACCCCCCAAGGCTATAGACCACCCGTTTTTGTGGCCTTTTTCCGCTGGATGAACTTGGCGCCCTAGCCTTCGGGCTGTTATTTTTGGTTGCGGCTTTGCCCGGGGCCTATTTTTGGCACACGGAGGCCGCTCGCAAAGTCTTGCGCCATTCCGAGTCCGGCGGACGAAGTTCGCCAGCCCAACCCCCCAAGGCTATAGCCCACCCGTTTTTCTGGCCTTTTTCCGCTGGACGAACTTGGCGCCCCGGCCTTCGGGCGGTTATTTTTGGCCGCACCTGTGCCCGCGGCCTATTTTCGGTACACGGAGGCCGCTCGCAAAGTCTCGCGCCATTCCGAGTCCGGCGGACGAAGTTGGCCAGCCCAACCCCCCAAGTCTATAGCCCACCCGTTTTTCTGGCCTTTTTCCGCTGGACGAACTTGGCGCCCCGGCCTTCGGGTGGTTATTTTTGGGCGCACCTGTGCCCACGGCCTATTTTCGATACACGGAGGCCGCTCGCAAAGTCTCGCGCCATTCCGAGTCCGGCGGACGAAGTTGACCAGCCCCACCCCCCAAGGCTATAGCCCACCCGTTTTTGTGGCCTTTTTCCGCTGGACGAACTAGGCGCCCCGGCCTTCGGGCGGTTATTTTTTAGCACGGCTGTGCCCGCGGCCTATTTTTGGCACACGGAGGCCGCTCGCAAAGTCTCGCGCAATTCCGAGTCCGGCGGACGAAGTTGGCCAGCCCCACCCCCAAGGGTATAGCCCACCCGTTTTTGTGGCCTTTTTCCGCTGGACAAACTTGGCGCCCCAGACTTCGGGTGGTTATTTTTGGGTGCGGCTGTGACCACAGCCTATTTTTGGCACACGGAGGCCGTTCGCAAAGTCTTGCGCCATTCCGAGCAGGGCGGACGAAGTTGGCCAGCCCCACCCCCCAAGGCTATAGCCCACCCGTTTTTGTGGCCTTTTTCCGCTGGACGAACTTGGCGTCCCGGACTTCGGGCGGTTATTTTTGGGCGCGGCTGTGCCCGCGGCCTATTTTTGGCACACGGAGGCCGCTCGCAAAGTCTCGCGCAATTCCTAGTCCGGCGGACGAAGTTGGCCTGCCCCACCCCCAAGGGTATAGCCCACCCGTTTTTGTGGCATTTTTCCGCTGGACAAACTTGGCGCCCCAGACTTCGGGCGGTTATTTTTGGGTGCGGCTGTGCCCACAGCCTATTTTTGGCACACGGAGGCCGCTCGCAAAGTCTCGCGCCATTCCGAGTAGGGCGGACGAAGTTGGCCAGCCCCACCCCCCAAGGCTATAGCCCACCCGTTTTTGTGGCCTTTTTCCGCTGGACGAACTTGGCGCCCCGGACTTCGGGCGGTTATTTTTGGGCTCGGCTGTGCCCGCGGCCTATTTTTTGCACACGGAGGCCGCTCGCAAAGTCTCGCGCCATTCCGAATCCGGCGGACGAAGTTGGCCAGCCCCACCCCCCAAGGCTATAGCCCACCCGTTTTTGTGGCCTTTTTCCGCTGGACGAACTTGGCGCCCTAGCCTTCGGGCGGTTATTTTTGGTTGCGGCTGTGCCCGCGGCCTATTTTTGGCACACGGAGGCCGCTCGCAAAGTCATACGCCATTCCGAGTCCGGCGGAGGAAGTTGGCCAGCCCAACCCCCCAAGGCTATAGCCCACCCGTTTTTCTGGCCTTTTTCCGCTGGACGAACTTGGCGCCCCGGCCCTCGGGCGGTTATTTTTGGGCGCACCTGTTCCTGCGGCCTATTTTCGGTACACGGAGGCCGCTCGCAAAGTCTCGCGCCATTCCGAGTCCGGCGGACGAAGTTGACCAGCCCCACCCCCCAAGGCTATAGCCCACCCGTTTTTGTGGCCTTTTTCCGCTGGAAGAACTAGGCGCCCCGGCCTTCGGGCGGTTATTTTTTGGCACGGCTGTGCCCGTGGCCTATTTTTGGCACATGGAGGCCGCTCGCAAAGTCTCGCGCAATTCCGAGTCCGGCGGACGAAGTTGGCCAGCCCCACCCCCAAGGGTATAGCCCACCCGTTTTTGTGGCCTTTTTCCGCTGGACAAACTTGGCGCCCCAGACTTCGGGCGGTTATTTTTGGGTGCAGCTGTGCGCGCAGCCTATTTTTGGCACACGGAGGCCGCTCGCAAAGTCTCGCGCCATTCCGAGTCCGGCGGACGAAGTTGACCAGCCCCACCCCCAAAGGCTATAGCCCACCCGTTTTTGTGGCCTTTTTCCGCTGGACGAACTTGGCGCCCCGGCCTTCGGGCTGTTATTTTTTGGCGCGGCTGTGCCTGCTGCCTATTTTTGGCACACGGAGGCCACTCGCAAAGTCTCGCGCCATTCCGTGTCCGGCGGACGAAGTTGGCCAGCCCTACCCCCCAAGGCTATAGCCCACCCGTTTTTGTGGCCTTTTTCCGCTGGACGAACTTGGCGCCCCGGCCTTCGGGCGGTTATTTTTGGGTACGGCTGTGCCCGCGGCCTATTTTTGGCACATGGAGGGCGCTCGCAAAGTCTCGTGCCATTCCGAGTCCGGCGGATGAAGTTGTCCAGCCCCATCCCCCAAGGCTATAGCCCACCCGTTTTTGTGGCCTTTTTCCGCTGGACGAACTTGGCGCCCCGGCCTTCGGGCTGTTATTTTTGGGCGTGTCTGTGCCCGCGGCCTCTTCATGGCACACGGAGGCCACTTACAAAGTCTCGCGCCTTTCCGAGTCCGGCGGACGAAGTTGGCCAGCCCCACCCCCCAAGGCTATAGCCTACCCGTTTTTGTGGCCTTTTTCCGCTGGACGAACTTGGCGCCCCGGCCTTCGGGCGGTTATTTTTGGGCGCGGCTGTGTCTGCGGCCTCTTCTTGGCACGCGGAGGCCGCTCGAAAATTCTCACCCCATTCCGAGTCCGGCGGACGAAGTTGGCCAGCCCCACCTCCCAAGTCTATAGCCCACCCGTTTTTGTTGTCTTTTTCCGCTGGACGAACTTGCCGCCCCGGCCTTCGTGCGGTTATTTTTGGGCGCGGCTGTGCCTGTGGCCTATTTTTGGCACACGGAGGCCGCTCGTAAAGTCTCGCGCCATTCCGAGTCCGGCATACGAAGTTGGCCAGCCCCACCCCCCAAGGCTATAGCCCACCCGTTTTTGTGACCTTTTTCCGCTGGACGAACTTGGCGCCCCGGCCTTCGGGCAGTTATTTTTGGGCGTGACTGTGCCTGCAGCCTATTTTTGGCACACGGAGGCCGCTCGCAAAGTCTCGCTCCATTCCGAGTCCGGCGGACGAAGTTGGCCATCCCCACCCCCCAATGCTATAGCCCACCCGTTTTTGTGTTCTTTTTCCGCTGGACGAACTTGCCGCCCCGGCATTCGGGCTGTTTTTTTTGGGCGCGGCTGTGCCCGCGGCCTCTTCTTGACACACGGAGGCTGCTCACAAAGTCTCGCGCCATTCCGTGTCCGGGGGACGAAGTTGGCCAGCCCCACCCCCCAAGGCTATAGCCCACCCGTTTTTGTGGCTTGTTTCCGCTGGACGAACTTGGCGCCCTGGCCTTCGGGCAGTTATTGTTGGGCCCAGCTGTGCCCGCGGCCTATTCTTGGCACACGGAGGCCGTTCGCAAAGTCTCGCGCCATTTCGAGTCCGGCGAACGAAGTTGGCCAGCCCCACCCCCCAATGCTATAGCCCACCCGTTTTTGTGGCCTTTTTCCGCTGGACGAACTTGGCGCCCCGGCCTTCGGGCTATTATTTTTGGGCGCGGCTGTGCCCGCGGCCTCTTCTTGGCACACGGAGGCCGCTCGCAAAGTCTCGCGCCCTTCCGAGTCCGGCGGACGAAGTTGGCAAGCCCCACCCCCCAAGGCTATAGCCCACCCGTTTTTGTGTTCTTTTTCCGCTGGACGAACTTGGGGCCCGGCCTTCGGGCAGTTATTTTTGGGCACGGCTGTTCCCGCGGCCTATTTTTGGCAGACGGAGGCCGCTCGCAAAGTCTCGCTCCATTCCGAGTCCGGCGGACGAAGTTGGCCATCCCCACCCCCCAAGGCTATAGCCCACCCGTTTTTGTGGCATTTTTCAGCTGGACGAACTTGGCGCCCCGGCCTTCGGGCTGTTATTTTTTGGTGCGGCTGTGCCTGCTGCCTATTTTTGGCACACGGAGGCCACTCGCAAACTCTCGCGCCATTCCGTGTCCGGCGGACGAAGTTGGCCAGCCCTACCCCCCAAGGCTATAGCCCACCCGTTTTTGTGGCCTTTTTCCGCTGGACGAACTTGGCGCCCCGGCCTTCAGGCGGTTATTTTTGGGTGCGGCTGTGCCCGCGGCCTCTTTTTGGCACACGGAGGGCGCTCGCAAAGTCTCGCGGCATTCCGAGTACGGTGGACGAAGTTGGCCAGCCCCACCCCCCAAGGCTATAGCCCACCCGTTTTTGTGGCCTTTTTCCGCTGGACGAAATTGGCGCCCCGGCCTTCGGGCTGTTATTTTTGGGCGCGGCTGTGGCCGCGGCCTCTTCATGGCACACGGAGGCCGCTTGCAAAGTCTCGCGCCATTCCGAGTCCGGCGGACGAAGTGGGCCAGCTCCACCCCCCAAGGCTATAGCCCACCCGTTTTTGTGGCCTTTTTCCGCTGGACGAACTTGGTGCCCCGGCCTTCGGGCTGTTATTTTTGGGCGCGGCTGTGCCCGCGGCCTCTTCTTGGCACACGGAGGCCGCTCGCAAAGTCTCGCACCATTCTGAGTCAGGCGGACGAAGTTGGCCAGCCCCACCCCCCGAGGCTATAGCCCACCCGTTTTTGTGGCCTTTTTCCGCTGTACGGACTTGGCGCCCCAGCCTTCGGGCGGTTATTTTTGGGCGCGGCTGTGCCCGCGGCCTATTTTTGGCACACGGAGGCCGCTCACAAAGTCTCGCGCCATTCCGAGTCCGGCGGACGAAGTGGGCCAGCCCCACCCCCCAAGGCTATAGCCCACCCGTTTTTGAGGCCTTTTTCCGCTGGACGAACTTGGCGCCCCAGCCTTCGGGCTATTATTTTTGGGCGCGGCTGTTCCCGCGGCCTATTTTTGTCAGACGGAGGCTGCTCGCAAAGTCTTGCTCCATTCTGAGTCCGGCGGACGAAGTTGGCCATCCCCACCCCCCAAGGCTAGAGCCCACCCGTTGTTGTGGTCTTTTTCCGCTGGACGAACTTGGCGCCCCGGCCTTCGGGCGGTTATTTTTGGGCGCGGCTGTGACCGCAGCCTATTTTTGGCACACGGAGGCCGCTCGCAAAGTCTCGCGCCATTCCGAGTCCGGCGGACGAAGTGGGCCAGCCCCACCCCCCAAGGCTATAGCCCACCCGTTTTCGTGGCCTTTTTCCGCTGGACGAACTTGGCGCCCCGGCCTTCTGGCGGTTATTTTTGGGCGCGGCTGTGCCAGCGGCCTATTTTTGGCACACGGAGGCCGCTCGCAAAGTCTCGCGCCATTCCGAGTCCGGCGGACGAAGTTGGCCAGCCCCACCCCCCAAGGCTATAGCCCACCCGTTTTCGTGGCCTTTTTCCGCTGGACGAACTTGGCGCACCGGCCTTCGGGCGGTTATTTTTGGGCGCGGCTATGCCTGCGCCCTATTTTTGGCACACGGAGGGCGCTCACAAAGTCCCGCCCCATTCCGAGTCCGGCGGACGAAGTTGGCCAGCCCCTCCCCCCAAGGCTATAGCCCACCCGTTTTTTGGGCATTTTTGCGGCGGACGAACTTGGGGACGGGACCTTCGGGGGATTATTTTTGGGCGCAGCTGTGCCCACAGCCTATTTTTGGCACACGGAGGGCGCTCGCAAAGTCTCATCCCATTCCGAGTCCGGCGGACGAAGTTGGCCACCCCCTCCCCCCAAGGCTATAGCCCACCCGTTTTTTGGGCATTTTTGCGGCGGACGAACTTGGGTACGGGACCTTCGGGGGATTATTTTTTTGCGTGGCTGTACCCGCGGCCTATATTTTGCACACGGAGGGCGCTCGCAAAGTCTCGCCCCATTCTGAATCCGGCGGACGAAGTTGGCCCGCCCCTCCCCCCAAGGCTATAGCCCACCCATTTTTTGGGTATTTTTGCGGCGGACGAAGTTGGGGACGGGACTTTCGGGGGCTTTTTTTTGGGCGCGGCTGTGCCCATGGCCTATTTTTGGTACACGGAGGGTGGTCACAAAGTCTTGCCCCATTCCAATTCCGGCGGACGAAGTTGCCCAGCCCCTTCCCCCAAGGCTATAGCCCACCCGTTTTTTGGGCATTTTTGCGGCGGACGAACTTGGGGACGGGACCTTCGGGGGCTTATTTTTGGGTGCGGCTGTGCCCGCGGCCAATTTTTGGCACACGGAGGGAGGTCGCAAAGTCTCACCCCATTCCGAGTCCGGCGGACGAAGTTGGCCAGCCCCTCCCCCCAAGGCTATAGCCCACCCGTTTTTTGGGCATTTTTGCGGCGGATGAACTTGGGGACGGGACCTTCGGGTGCTTATTTTTGGGCGCAGCTGTGCCCGCAGCCTAGTTTTGGCACACGGAGGGCGCTCACAAAGTCTCGCCCCATTCCGAGTCCGGCGGACGAAGTTGGCCAGCCCCTCCCCCCAAGGCTATAGCCCACCCGTTTTCGTGGCATTTTTGCGGCGGACGAACTTGGGTACGGGACCTTCGGGGGATTATTTTTTGGCGTGGCTGTGCCCGCGGCCTATATTTTGCACACGGAGGGCGCTCGAAAAGTCTCGCCCCATTCCGAGTCCGGTGGACGAACTTGGGTACGGTACTTTCGGGGGCTTATTTTTTGACGTGGCAGTGCCGCGGCCTATTTTTGGCACACGGAGGGCGGTCGCAAAGTCTCGCCCCATTCCGAGTCCGGCGGACGAAGTCGGCCAGCCCCTCCCCCCAAGGCTATAGCCCACCCGTTTTTTGGGCATTTTTGCGGCGGACGAAGTTGGGGACGGGACCTTCGGGGGATTATTTTTGGGCGCGGCTGTGCCCGCGACCTATTTTTGGCACATGGAGGGCGCTCGCAAGGTCTCACCCCATTCCGAATCCGGCGGACGAAGTTGGCCAGCCCCTCCCCCCAAGGCTATAGCCCACCCGTTTTTTGGGCATTTTTGCGGCGGACGAAGTTGGGGACGGGACCTTCGGGCGCTTATTTTTGGGCGCGGCTGTGGCCGTGGCCTATTTTTGGCACACAGAGGGTGCTCGCAAAGTCTCGCCCCATTCCGAGTCCGGCGGACGAAATTCGCCCGCCCCTCCCCCCAAGGCTATAGCCCACCCGTTTTTTGGGCATTTTTGCGGCGGACGAACATGGGGACGGGACCTTCGGGGGCTTATTTTTTGGCATGGCTGTTCCCACAGCCTATTTTTGGCACACGGATGGTGCTCGCAAAGTCTCGCCCCATTCCGAGTCCGGCGAACGAAGTTGGCCAGCCCCTCCCCCCAAGGCTATAGCCCACCCGTTTTTTGGGCATTTTTGCGGCGGACGAAATTGGGGACGGGACCTTCGGGGGCCTATTTTTGGGCGTGGCAGTGCCCGCAGTCTATTTTTGGACCACGGAGGGCGCTCGCAAAGTCTCGACCCATTCCGAGTCCGGCGGACGAAGTTGGCCTGCCCCTCCCCCCAAGGCTATAGCCCACCCGTTTTTTGGGTATTATTGCAGCGGACGAACTTGGGGACGGGACCTTCGGGCGCTTATTTTTGGGCGCGGCTGTGCCCGCAGCCTATTTTTGGCACACGGATGGCGTTCACAAAGTCTCACCCCATTCCGAGTCCGGCGGACGAACTTGGCCAGCCCCTCCCCCCAAGGCTATAGCCCACCCGTTTTTTGGGCATTTTTGCGGCGGACGAGCTTGGGGACGGGACCTTCGGGGGCTTATTTTTGGGCGCGGTTGTGCCCACAGCCTATTTTTGGCACACGGAGGGCAGTCACAAAGTCTCGCCCCATTCCGAGTCCGGCGGACGAAGTTGGCCAGCCCCTCCCCTCAAGGCAATAGCCCACCCGTTTTTTGGGCATTTTCGCGGAGACGAACTTGGGGACGGGACCTTCGGGGGCTTATTTTTTGGTGTGGCTGTGTCCGCAGCCTATTTTTGGTACATGGAGGGTGCTCGTAAAGTCTCGCCCCATTCCGAGTCCGGCGGACGAAGTTGGCCAGCCCCTCCCCCCAAGGCTATAGCCCACCCGTTTTTTGGGCATTTTTGCGGCGGACGAACTTGGGGACGCGACCTTCGGGGGCTTATTTTTGGGCGCTGCTGTGCCCGCGGCCTATTTTTGGCACACGGATGGCGGTCGCAAAGTCTCGGCCCATTCCGAGTCCGGCAGACGAATTGGGCCAGCCCCACCCCCCAAGGCTATAGCCCACCCGTTTTTTGGGCATTTTTGCGGCGGACGAACTTTGAGACTGGACCTTCGGGGGGTTATATTTGGCCGCGGCTGTGCCCGCGGCCTATTTTTGGCACACGGAGGGCGCTCGCAAAGATTCGCCCCATTCCGAGTCCGGCGGACGAAGTTGGCCAGCCCCTCCCCCCAAGGCTATAGCCCACCCGTTTTTTGGGCATTTTTACGGCGGACGAACTTTGGGACGGGCCAATCGCGGGCTTATTTTAGGGTGCGGCTGTACCCGCAGCCTATTTTTGGCTCACGGAGGACGCTCGCAAAGTTTCGCCCCATTCCGAGTCCGGCGGACAAAGTTGGCCAGCCCCTCCCCCCAAGGTTATAGCCCACCCGTTTTTTGGGCATTTTTGCGGCGGACGAACATGGGGACGGGACCTTCGGTGGCTTATTTTTGGGCGCGGCTGTGCCCGCGGCCTATTTTTGGCACACGGAGGGCGCTCGGAAAGTCTCGCCCCATTCCGAGTCCGGCGGACGAAGTTGGCCCGCCCCTCCCCCTAAGGCTATAGCCCACCTGTTTTTTGGGCATTTTTGCGGCGGACGAACTTGGGGACGGGACCTTCGGGGCTTATTTTTGGGTGCGGCTGTGTCTGCGGTCTATTTTTCGCACACGGAGGGCGCTCGCAAAGTCTCGCCCCATTCCGAGTCCGGCGGACGAAGTTGGCCAGCCCCTCCCCCCAAGCCTATAGCCCTCCCGTTTTTTGGGCTTTTTTGCGGCGGACGAACTTGGGGACGCGACCTTCGGGGGCTTATTTTTGGGCGCTGCTGTGCCCGCGGCCTATTTTTGGCACACGGATGGCGGTCGCAAAGTCTCGCCCCATTCCGAGTACGGCGGACGAAGTTGGCCAGCCCCTCCCCTCAAGGCAATAGCCCACCCGTTTTTTGGGCATTTTCGCGGCGGACGAAATTGGGGACGGGACCTTCGGGGGCTTATTTTTTGGTGTGGCTGTGTCCGCGGCCTATTTTTGGTACACGGAGGGCGCTCGTAAAGTCTCGTCCCATTCCGAGTCCGGCGGACGAAGTTGGCCATCCCCTCCCCCGAAGGCTATAGCCCACCCGTTTTTTGGGCATTTTTACGGCGGACGAACTTGGGGACGGGACCTTCGTGGGCTTATTTTTGGGCGCACCTGTGCCCGCGGCCTAGTTTTGGCACACGGAGGGTGCTTGGAAAGTCTCGCCCCATTCCAAGTCCGCCGGACGAAGTTGGCCAGCCCCTCCCCCCAAGGCTATAGCCCACCCGTTTTTTGGGCATTTTTGCGGCGTACGAACTTGGGGACGGGACCTTAAGGGGCTTATTTTTGGGCGCGGCTGAGCCCGCGGCCTATTTAGGGCACACGGAGTGCGCTCGCAAAGTCTCGCCCCATTCCGAGTCCGGCGGACGAAGTTGGCCAGCCCCTCCCCCCAAGGCTATAGCCCACCCGTTTTTTGGGCATTTTTGCGGCGGACGAACATGGGGACGGGACCTTCGGGGGCTTATTTTTGGGCGTGGCTATGTCCGCGGCCTATTTTTGGCACACGGAGGCCGCTCGCAAAGTCTCGCCCCATTCCGAGTCCGGCGGACGAAGTTGGCCAGCCCCTCCCCCCAAGGCTACAGCCCACCCGTTTTTTGGGCATTTTTGCGGCGGATGAACTTGGGGACGGGACCTTCGGGGGACTATTTTTGGATGCGGCTTTGCCTGCAGCCTATTTTTGGCACACGGAGGCCGCTCGTAAAGTCTCGCCCCATTCCGAGTCCGGCGGACGAAGTTGGCCAGCCCCTCCCCCCAAGGCTATAGCCCACCCGTTTTTTGGGCATTTTTGCGGCGGACGAACTTGGGGACGCGACCTTCGGGGGCTTATTTTTGGGCGCTGCTGTGCCCGCGGCCTATTTTTGGCACACGGATGGCGGTCGCAAAGTCTCGGCCCATTCCGAGTCCGGCAGACGAAGTGGGCCAGCCCCACCCCCCAAGGCTATAGCCCACCCGTTTTTTGGGCATTTTTGCGGCGGACGAACTTTGAGACTGGACCTTCGGGGGGTTATATTTGGGCGCGGCTGTGCCCGCGGCCTATTTTTGGCACACGGAGGGTGCTCGCAAAGATTCGCCCCATTCCGAGTCCGGCGGACGAAGTTGGCCAGCCCCTCCCCCCAAGGCTATAGCCCACCCGTTTTTTGGGCATTTTTGCAGTGGAGGAACTTGGGGACGGGACCTTCGGGGGCTTATTTTTGGGCGCGTCTGTGCCCGTGGCCTATTTTTGTCACACGGAGTCCGCTCGCAAAGTCTCGCCCCATTCTGAGTCCGGCGGACGAAGTTGGCCAGCCCCTCCCCCCAAGGCTATAGCCCACCCGTTTTTTGGGCATTTTTGCGGCGGACGAACTTGGGGACGGGACCTTCGGGGGCTTATTTTTGGGCGCGGCTGTGTCCACGGCCTATTTTTGGTACACGCAGGGCGCTCGCAAAGTCTCGCCCCATTCCGAGTCCGGCGGACGAAGTCGGCCAGCCCCTCCCCCCAAGGCTATAGCCCACCCATTTTTTGGTCATTTTTGCGGCGGGCGAACTTGGGGACGGGACCTTCGGGGGCTTATTTTTGGGCGCGGCTGTGTCCACGGCCTATTTTTGGTACACGCAGGGCGCTCGCAAAGTCTCGCCCCATTCCGAGTCCGGCGGACGAAGTCGGCCAGCCCCTCCCCCCAAGGCTATAGCCCACCCATTTTTTGGTCATTTTTGCGGCGGACGAACTTGGGGACGGGACCTTCGGGGGCTTATTTTTGGGCACGGCTGTGCCCGTGGCCTATTTTTGGCACACGGAGGGCGCTCGTAAAGTCTCGCCCCATTCCGAGTCCGGCGGACGAAGTGGGCCAGCCCCTCCCCCCAAGGCTATAGCCCACCCGTTTTTTGGGCATTTTTGCGGCGGACGAACTTGGGGACGGGACCTTCGGGGGCTTATTTTGGGATACGGCTGTGCCCGCGGCCTATTTTTGGCACACGGAGTGCGCTCGTAAAGTCTCGTCCCATTCCGAGTCCGGCGGACGAAGTTGGCCAGCCCCTCCCCCCAAGGCTATAGCCCACCCGTTTTTTGGGCATTGTTGCGGCGGACGAACTTGGGGACGGGACCTTAGGGGGCTTATTTTTGGGCTCGGCTATGCCCGCGGCCTATTTAGGGTACACGGAGAGCGCTCGCAAAGTCTCGCCCCATTTCGAGTCCGGCGGACGACGTTGGCCAGCCCCTGCTATAGCCCGCCCATTTTTGGGCATTTTTTGACGAACTTGGGGACGGGACCTTCGGGGCTTATTTTTGGGCGCGGCTGTGCTCGGCCTATTTTTGGCACACGGAGGCAAAGTCTCGCCCCATTACGAGTCCGGCCGACGAAGTTGGCCAGCCCCTCCCCCCAAGGCTATAGCCCACCCGTTGTTTGGGCATTTTTACGGCGGATGAACTTGGGGACGGGACCTTCTGGGGCTTATTTTTAGGCGCGGCTGTGCCCATGGCCTATTTTTGGCACACGGAGGGCGCTCGCAAAGTCTCGCCCCATTCCGAGTCCGGCGGACGAAGTTAGCCAGCCCCTCCCCCCAAGGCTATAGCCCACCCATTTTTTGGTCATTTTTGCGGCGGACGAACTTGGGGACGGGACCTTCGGGGGCTTATTTTTGGGCGCGGCTGTGCCCGCGGCCTATTTTTGGCACACGGAGGCAGCTCGCAAAGTCTCGCCCCATTACGAGTCCGGCCGACGAAGTTGGCCAGCCCCTCCCCCCAAGGCTATAGCCCACCCGTTGTTTGGGCATTTTTACGGCGGATGAACTTGGGGACGGGACCTTCGGGGGCTTATTTTTGGGCGCGGCTGTGTCCACGGCCTATTTTTAGTACACGCAGGGTGCTCGCAAAGTCTCGCCCCATTCCGAGTCCGGCGGACGAAGTCGGCCAGCCCCTCCCCCCAAGGCTATAGCCCACCCATTTTTTGGTCATTTTTGCGGCGGACGAACTTGGGGACGGGACCTTCGGGGGCTTATTTTTGGGCGCGGCTGTGCCCGCGCCTATTTTTGGCACACAGAGGCAGCTCGCAAAGTCTCGCCCCATTACGAGTCCGGCCGACGAAGTTGGCCAGCCCCTCCCCCCAAGGCTATAGCCCACCCGTTGTTTGGGCATTTTTACGGCGGATGAACTTGGGGACGGGACCTTCGGGGGCTTATTTTTGGGCGCGGCTGTGCCCATGGCCTATTTTTGGCACACGGAGGGCGCTCGTAAAGTCTCGTCCCATTCCGAGTCCGGCGGACGAAGTGGGCCAGCCCCTCCCCCCAAGGCTATAGCCCACCCGTTTTTTGGGCATTTTTGCGGCGGACGAACTTGGGGACGGGACCTTAGGGGGCTTATTTTTGGGCGTGGCTATGCTCGCGGCCTATTTAGGGCACACGGAGGGCGCTCGCAAAGTCTCGCCCCATTACGAGTCCAGCGGACGAAGTAGGCCAGCCCCTCCCCCCAAGGCTATAGCCCACCCGTTGTTTGGGCATTTTTACGGCGGATGAACTTGGGGACGGGACCTTCGGGGGCTTATTTTTGGGCGCGGCTGTGCCCGTGGCCTCTTTTTGGCACACAGAGGGCGCTCGTAAAGTCTCGCCCCATTCCGAGTCCGGCGGACGAAGTGGGCCAGCCCCTCCCCCCAAGGCTATAGCCCACCCGTTTTTTGGTCATTTTTGCGGCGGACGAACTTGGGGATGGGACCTTCGGGGGCTTATTTTTGGGCGCGGCTGTGCCCGCGGCCTATTTTTGGCACACGGAGGCAGCTCGCAAAGTCTCGTCCCATTACGAGTCCGGCCGACGAAGTTGGCCAGCCCCTCCCCCCAAGGCTATAGCCCACCCGTTGTTTGGGCATTTTTACGGCGGATGAACTTGGGGACGGGACCTTCGGGGGCTTATTTTTGGGCGCGGCTGTGTCCACGGCCTATTTTTAGTACACGCAGGGCGCTCGCAAAGTCTCGTCCCATTCCGAGTCCGGCGGACGAAGTCGGCCAGCCCCTCCCCGCAAGGCTATAGCCCACCCATTTTTTGGTCATTTTTGCGGCGGACGAACTTGGGGACGGGACCTTCGGGGGCTTATTTTTGGGCGCGGCTGTGCCCACGGCCTATTTTTGGCACACGGAGGCAGCTCGCAAAGTCTCGCCCCATTACGAGTCCGGCGGACGAAGTTGGCCAGCCCCTCCCCCCAAGGCTATAGCCCACCCGTTGTTTGGGCATTTTTACGGCGGATGAACTTGGGGACGGGACCTTCGGGGGCTTATTTTTGGGCGCGGCTGTGCCCATGGCCTATTTTTGGCACACGGAGGGCGCTTGTAAAGTCTCGTCCCATTCGGAGTCCGGCGGACGAAGTTGGCCAGCCCCTCCCCCCAAGGCTATAGCCAACCCGTTTTTTGGGCATTTTTGCGGCGGACGAACTTGGGGACGGGACCTTCGGGGGCTTATTTTTGGGCGCGGCTGTGCCCGTGGGCTATTTTTGGCACACGGAGGCGGCTCGCAAAGTCTCGCCCCATTCCGAGTCCGGCGGACGAAGTGGGCCAGCCCCTCCCCCCAAGGCTATAGCCCACCCGTTTTTTGGGCATTTTTGCGGCGGACGAACTTGGGGACGGGACCTTCGGGGACTTATTTTGGGATACGACTGTGCCTGCGGCCTATTTTTGGCACACGGAGTGCGCTCGTAAAGTCTCGTCCCATTCCGAGTCCGGCGGACGAAGTTGGCCAGCCCCTCCCCCCAAGGCTATAGCCCACCCGTTTTTTGGGCATTTTTGCGGCGGACGAACTTGGGGACGGGACCTTAGGGGGCTTATTTTTGGGCGCGGCTATGCCCGCGGCCTATTTAGGGCACACGGAGGGCGCTCGCAAAGTCTCGCCCCTTTCCGAGTCCGGCGGACGAAGTTGGCCAGCCCCTCCCCCCAAGGCTATAGCCCACCCATTTTTTGGGCATTTTTGCGGCGGACGAACTTGGGGACGGGACCTTCGGGGGCTTATTTTTGGGCGCGGCTGTGCCCGCGGCCTATTTTTGGCACACGGAGGCAGCTCGCAAAGTCTCGCCCCATTACAAGTCCGGCCGACGAAGTTGGCCAGCCCCTCCCCCCAAGGCTATAGCCCACCCGTTGTTTGGGCATTTTTACGGCGGATGAACTTGGGGACGGGACCTTCGGGGGCTTATTTTTTGGCGTGGCTGTGTCCGTGCCCTATTTTTGGCACACGGAGGGCGCTCGCAAAGTCTCGCCCCATTCCGAGTCCGGCGGACGAAGTTAGCCAGCCCCTCCCGCCAAGGCTATAGCCCACCCGTTTTTTGGGCATTTTTGCGGCGGACGAACTTGGGACGGGACCTTCGGGGGCTTATTTTTGGGTGCGGCTGTGCCCGCGGCCTATTTTTAGAACACGGAGGCCGCTCGCAAAGTCTCTCCCCATTCCGAGTCTGGCGGAGGAAGTGGGCCAGCCCCTCCCCCCAAGGCTATAGCCCACCCGTTTTTTGGGCATTTTTGCGGTGGACGAACTTGGGGACGGGACCTTCGGGGGCTTATTTTTGGGCGCGGCTGTGCCCGCGGCCTATTGTTGGCACACGGAGTCCGCTCGCAAAGTCTCGCCCCATTCTGAGTCCGGCGGACGAAGTGGGCCAGCCCCTCCCCCCAAGGCTATAGCCCACCCGTTTTTTGGGCATTTTTGCGGCGGACGAACGTGGGGACGGGACCTTCGGGGGCTTATTTTTGGGTGCGGCTGTGTCCACGGCCTATTTTTGGTACACGTAGTGCGCTTGCAAAGTCACGCCCCATTCCGAGTCCGGCGGACGAAGTCGGCCAGCCCCTCCCCCCAAGGCTATAGCCCACCCATTTTTTGGTCATTTTTGCGGCGGACGAACTTGGGGACGGGACCTTCGGGGGCTTATTTTTCGGCGCGGCTGTGCCCGCGGCCTATTTTTGGCACACGGAGGCAGCTCGCAAAGTCTCGCCCCATTACGAGTCCGGCGGACGAAGTAGGCCAGCCCCTCCCCCCAAGGCTATAGCCCACCCGCTGTTTGGGCATTTTTACGGCGGATGAACTTGGGGACGGGACCTTTGGGGGCTTATTTTTGGGCGCGGCTGTGCCCGTGGCCTCTTTTTGGCACACGGAAGGCTCTCGTAAAGTCTCGCCCCATTCCGAGTCCGGCGGACGAAGTGGGCCAGCCCCTCCCCCCAAGGCTATAGCCCACCCGTTTTTTGGGCATTTTTGCGGCGGAAGAACTTGGGGACGGGACCTTCGGGGGCTTATTTTGGGATGCGGCTGTGCCTGCGGCCTATTTTTGGCACACGGAGTGCGCTCGTAAAGTCTCGTCCCATTCCGAGTCCGGCGGATGAAGTTGGCCAGCCCCTCCCCCCAAGGCTATAGCCCACCCGTTTTTTGGGTATTTTTGCGGCGGACGAACTTGGGGACGGGACCTTAGGGGGCTTATTTTTGGGCGTGGCTGTGCCCGCGGCCTATTTAGGGCACACGGAGGGCGCTCGCAAAGTCTCGCCCCATTCCGAGTCCGGCGGACGAAGTTGGCCAGCCCTCCCCCCAAGGCTATAGCCCACACCCGTTTTTTGGGCATTTTTGCGGCGGACGAACATGGGGACGGGACCTTCGGGGGCTTATTTTTGGACGCGGCTGTGTCCGCGGCCTTTTTTTGGCACACGGAGGCCGCTCGCAAAGTCTCGTCCCATTCCGAGTCCGGCGGACGAAGCGGGCCAGCCCCTCCCCCCAAGGCTATAGCCCACCCGTATTTTGGGCATTTTTGCGGCGGACGAACATCGGGACGGGACCTTCGGGGGTTTATTTTTGGGCGCGGCTGTGCCCGCGGTCTATTTTTGGCACACGGATGGTGCTCGCAAAGTCTCGCCCCATTCCGCGTCCGGCGGACGAAGTTGGCCAGCCCCTCCCCCCAAGGCTATAGCCCACCCGTTTTTTGGGCATTTTTGCGGCGGGCGAACTTGGGGACGGGACCTTCGGGGGCTTATTTTTGGGTGCGGCTGTTCCCACGGCCTATTTTTGGCACACGGATGGCTCTCGCAAAGTCTCGTCCCATTCCGAGTCCGGCGGACGAAGTGGGCCAGCCCCTCCCCCCAAGGCTATAGCCCACCCGTTTTTTGGGCATTTTTGCGGCGGACGAACTTGGGGACGGGACCTTCGGGGGCTTATTTTTGGGCGCGGCTGTGCCCACGGCCTATTTTTGGAACACGGAGGGCGCTCAGAAGTCTCGTCCCATTCCGAGTCCGGGCGGAAGTGGGCCAGCCCGTCCCCCAAGGCTATAGCCCACCCGCTTTTGGGCATTTTTGCGGCGGATGAAGTTGGGGACGGGACCTTAGGGGCTTATTTTTGGGCGCGGCTTTGACCGCGGCCTATTTAGGCACACGGAGGGCGCCGCAAAGTCCTGCCCCATTCCGAGTCCGGCGGACGGAGTTGGCCAGCCCCTCCCCCCAAGGCTATAGCCCACCCGTTTTTTGGGCATTTTTGCGGCGGACGAACTTGGGGCCGGGAGCTTCGGGGGCTTATTATATGGCGCGACTGTGCCCACGGCCTATTTTTGGCACACAGAGGGCGCTCGCAAAGTCTCGCCCCATTCCGAGTCCGACGGACGAAGTAGGCCAGCCCCTCCCCCCAAGGCTATAGCCCACCCGTTTTTTGGGCATTTTTGCGGCGGACGAACTTGGGGACGGGACCTTCGGGGGCTTATTTTTGGGCGCGGCTGTGCCCGCGGCCTATTTTTGGCACACGGAGGGCGCTCACAAAGTCTCGCCCCATTACGAGTCCGGCGGACGAAGTTGGCCAGCCCCTCCCCCCAAGGCTATAGCCCACCCATTTTTTGGGCATTTTTGCGGCGGTCGAACTTGGGGACGGGATCTTCGGAGGTTTATTTTTGGGCGTGGCTGTGCCCGCGGACTATTTTTGGCACACGGAGGGCGCTCGCAAAGTCTCGCCCCATTCCTAGTCCGGCGGACGAAGTGGGCCAGCCCCTCCCCCCAAGGCTATAGCCCACTGTTTTTTGGGCATTTTTGCGGCGGACGAACTTGGGGACGGGACCTTCGGGGGATTATTTTTGGGCGCGGCTATACCCGCGGCCTATTTTTGGTACACGAAGGCCGCGCGCAAAGTCTCGCCCCATTCCGAGTCCGGCGGACAAAGTTGGCCATCCCCTCCCCCCAAGGCTATAGCCCACCCGTTTTTTGGGCATTTTTGCGGCGGACGAACTTGGGGATGGGACCTTCTGCGGCTTATTTTTGGGCGTGACTGTGCCCGCGGCCTATTTTTGGTACACGGAGGGCGCTCGCAAAGTGTCGCCCCATTCCGAGTCCGGTGGACGAAGTTGTCCAGCCCCTCCCCCCAAGGCTATAGCCCACCCGTTTTTTGGGCATTTTTGCGGCGGACGAACTTGGGGACGGGACCTTCGGGGGCTTATTTTTGGGCGCGGCTGTGCCCACGGCCTATTTTTGGAACACGGAGGGCGCTCGTAAAGTCTCGTCCCATTCCGAGTCCGGCGGACGACGTGGGCCAGCCCGTCCCCCCAAGGCTATAGCCCACCCGTTTTTTGGGCATTTTTGCGGCGGATGAAGTTGGGGACGGGACCTTAGGGGGCTTATTTTTGGGCGCGGCTTTGCCCGCGGCCTATTTAGGGCACACGGAGGGCGCTCGCAAAGTCCTGCCCCATTCCGAGTCCGGCGGACGAAGTTGGCCAGCCCCTCCCCCCAAGGCTATAGCCCACCCGTTTTTTGGGCATTTTTGCGGCGGACGAACTTGGGGACGGGAGCTTCGGGGGCTTATTATATGGCGCGACTGTGCCCACGGCCTATTTTTGGCACACAGAGGGCGCTCGCAAAGTCTCGCCCCATTCCGAGTCCGACGGACGAAGTAGGCCAGCCCCTCCCCCCAAGGCTATAGCCCACCCGTTTTTTGGGCATTTTTGCGGCGGACGAACTTGGGGACGGGACCTTCGGGGGCTTATTTTTGGGCGCGGCTGTGCCTGCGGCCTATTTTTGGCACACGGAGGGCGCTCACAAAGTCTCGCCCCATTCCGAGTCCGGCGGACGAAGTTGGCCAGCCCCTCCCCCCAAGGCTATAGCCCACCCATTTTTTGGGCATTTTTGCGGCGGTCGAACTTGGGGACGGGACCTTCGGAGGTTTATTTTTGGGCGTGGCTGTGCCCGCGGACTATTTTTGGCACACGGAGGGCGCTCGCAAAGTCTCGCCCCATTCCTAGTCCGGCGGACGAAGTGGGCCAGCCCCTCCCCCCAAGGCTATAGCCCACTGTTTTTTGGGCATTTTTGCAGCGGACGAACTTGGGGACGGGACCTTCGGGGGATTATTTTTGGGCACGGCTATACCCGCGGCCTATTTTTGGTACACGAAGGCCGCGCGCAAAGTCTCGCCCCATTCCGAGTCCGGCGGACAAAGTTGGCCATCCCCTCCCCCCAAGGCTATAGCCCACCCGTTTTTTGGGCATTTTTGCGGCGGACGAACTTGGGGACGGGACCTTCTGCGGCTTATTTTTGGGCGTGACTGTGCCCGCGGCCTATTTTTGGTACACGGAGGGTGCTCGCAAAGTGTCGCCCCATTCCGAGTCCGGTGGACGAAGTTGTCCAGCCCCTCCCCCCAAGGCTATAGCCCACCTGTTTTTTGGGCATTTTTGGGGCGGACGAACTTGGGGACAGGACCTTCGGGGGCTTGTTTTTGGGTACGGCTTTGCCCGCGGCCTATTTTTGGCACACGGAGGGCGCTCGAAAAGTCTCGCCCCGTTCCGAGTCCGGCGGACAAAGTTGGCCAGCCCCTCCCCCCAAGGCTATAACCCACCCGTTTTTTGGGCATTTTTGCGGCGGATGAACTTGGGGACGGGACCTTCGGGGGCTTATTTTTGGCCGCAGCTGTGCCCCCGGCCTATTTTTGGCACATGGAGGCCTCTCGCAAAGTCTCGCCCCATTCCGAGTCCCGCGGACGAAGTTGGCCAGCCCCTCCCCCCAAGGCTATAGCCCACCCGTTTTTTGGGCATTTTTGCGGCGGACGAACTTGGGGACGGGACCTTTGGGGACTTATTTTTGGGTGCGGCTGTGCCTGCGGCCTATTTTTGGCAGACGGAGTGCCCTCGCAAAGTCTCGCCCCATTCCGAGTCCGGCGGACGAAGTCGGCCAGCCCCTCCCCCCAAGGCTATATCCCACCCATTTTTTGGGCATTTTTGCGGCGGACGAACTTGGGGACGGGACCTTCGGGGGCTTATTTTTGGGCGCGGCTTTGCCCACGGACTATTTTTTGCACACGGAGGGCGCTCGCAAAGTCTCGCCCCATTCCTAGTCCGGCGGACGAAGTGGGCCAGCCCCTCCCCCCAAGGCTATAGCCCACTGTTTTTTGGGCATTTTGGCGGCGGACGAACTTGGGGACAGGACCTTCGGGGGCTTATTTTTGGGCGCGGCTGTACCCGCGGCCTATTTTTGGCACACGAAGGCCGCTCGCAAAGTCTCGCCCCATTCCGAGTCCGGCGGACGAAGTTGGCCATCCCCTCCCCCCAAGGCTATAGCCCACTCGTTTTTTGGGCATTTTTGCGGCGGATGAACTTGGGGACAGGACCTTCGGGGGCTTATTTTTGGGTGCGGCTGTGCCCGCGGCCTATTTTTGGCACACGGATGGCGCTCGCAAAGTCTCGCCCCATTCCGAGTCCGTCGGACGAAGTTGGTCAGCCCCTCCCCCCAAGGCTATAGCCCACCCGTTTTTTGGGCATTTTTGCGGCGGACGAACTTGGGGACGGGACCTTCGGGGGCTTATTTTTGGGCGCGGCTGTGCCCGCGGACTATTTTTGGCACACGGAGGCTGCTCGCAAAGTCTCGCCCCATTCCTAGTCCGGCAGACGAAGTGGGCCAGCCCCTCCCCCCAAGGCTATAGCCCACCCGTTTTTTGGGCATTTTTGCGGCGGACGAACTTGGGGACGGGACCTTCGGGGGCTTATTTTTGAGCGCGGCTGTGTCCGTGGCCTATTTTTGGCACACGGAGGGCACTCGTAAAGTCTCGCCCCATTCCGAGTCCGGCGGACGAAGTGGGCCAGCCCCTCCCCCCAAGGCTATAGCCCATCCGTTTTTTGGGCATTTTTGCGGCGGACGAACTTGGGGACGGGACCTTCGGGGGCTTATTTTTGGGCGCGGCTGTGCCCACAGCCTATTTTTGGCACAGGAGGGCGCTCGCAAACTCTCGCCCCATTCTGAGTCCGACGGACGAAGTGGGCCAGCCCCTCCCCCCAAGGCTATAGCCCACCCGTTTTTTGGGCATTTTTGTTGCGGACGAACTTGGGGTCGGGACCTTCGGGGGCGTATATTTGGGTGCGGTTGTGCCCACGGCCTATTTTTGGCACAGGAGGGCGCTCGCAAAGTCTCGCCCCATTCCGAGTCCGGCGGACAAAGTGGGCCAGCCCCTCCCCCCAAGGCTATAGCGCACCCGTTTTTTGGGCATTTTTGCGGCGGACGAACTTGGGGACGGGACCTTCGGGGCCTTATTTTTGGGCGCGGGTGTGCCTGCGGTGTATTTTTGGCACACGGAGGGCGCTCGCAAAGTCTCGCCCCATTCCGATTCCAGGGGACGAAGTTGGCCACCCCCTCCCCCCAAGGCTATAGCCCACCCGTTTTTTGGGCATTTTTGCGGCGGACGAACTTGGGGACGGGACCTTCGGGGGCTTATTTTTGGGCACGGCTGTGCCCGTGGATGATTTTTGGCACACGAAGGCCGCTCGCAATGTCTCACCCCATTCCTAGTCCGGCGGAAGGAAGTGGGCCAGCCCCTCCCCCCAAGGCTATAGCCCACTGTTTTTTGGGCATTTTTGCTGCGGACGAACTTGGGGACGGGACCTTCGGGGGCTTATTTTTGGGAGCGGTTGTGCCCGCGGCCTATTTTTGGCACACGGAGGCCGCTCGTAAAGTCTCGCCGCATTCCGAGTCCGGCGGACGAAGTTGGCCAGCCCCTCCCCCCAAGGCTATAGCCCACCCGTTTTTTGGGGATTTTTGCGGCGGACGAAATTGGGGACGGGACCTTCGGGGGCTTATTTTTGGGCGCGGCTGTGCCCGTGGATGATTTTTGGCACACGAAGGCCGCTCGCAATGTCTCACCCCATTCCTAGTCCGGCGGAAGGAAGTGGGCCAGCCCCTCCCCCCAAGGCTATAGCCCACTGTTTTTTGGGCATTTTTGCTGCGGACGAACTTGGGGACGGGACCTTCGGGGGCTTATTTTTGGGAGCAGTTGTGGCCGTGGCCTATTTTTACCACACGGAGGCCGCTCGCAAAGTCTCGCCGCATTCCGAGTCCGGCGGACGAAGTTGGCCAGCCCCTCCCCCCAAGGCTATAGCCCACCCGTTTTTTGGGCATTTTTGCGGCGGACGAACTTGGGGACGGGACCTTCGGGGGCTTATTTTTGGGAGCGGTTGAGCCCGCGGCCTATTTTTGGCACACGAAGGCCGTTCACAAAGTCTCGTCCCATTCCGAGTCCGGCGGACGAAGTTGGCCAGCCCCTCCCCCCAAGGCTATAGCCCACCCGTTTTTTGGGCATTTTTGCGGCGGACGAACTTGGGGACGGGACCTTCGGGGGCTTATTTTTGGGCACGGCTGCGCCCGTGGACTATTTTTGGCACACGAAGGCCGTTCGCAAAGTCTCACCCCATTCCTAGTCCGGCGGAAGGAAGTGGGCTAGCCCCTCCCCCCAAGGCTATAGCCCACTGTTTTTTGGGCATTTTTGCGGCGGACGAACTTGGGGACGGGACCTTCGGGGGCTTATTTTTGGGCGCGGCTGTGCCCGCGGCCTATTTTTGGCACATGGAGGTCGCTCGTAAAGTCTCGCCCCATTCCGAGTCCGGCGGACGAAGTTGGCCAGCCCCTCCCCCCAAAGCTATAGCCCACCCGTTTTTTGGGCATTTTTGCGGCGGACGAACTTGGGGACGGGACCTTCGGGGGCTTATTTTTGGAAGTGACTGTGCCCATGGTCTATTTTTGGCACACAGAGGGCACTCGCAAAGTGTCGCCCCATTCCGAGTCCGGCGGACGAAGTTGGCCAGCCCCTCCCACCAAGGCTATAGCCCACCCGTTTTTTGGGCATTTTTGCGGCGGACGAACTTGGGGACGGGACCTTCGGGGGCCTATTTTTGGGCGCGGCTATTCCCGCGGCCTATTTTTGGCACACAGAGGGCACTCGCAAAGTCTCGTCCCATTCCGAGTTCGGCGGACGAAGTTGGCCAGCCCCTCCCCCCAAGGCTATAACCCACCCATTTTTTGGGCATTTTTGTGGCGGACGAACTTGGGGACGGGACGTTCGGGGGCTTATTTTTGGGCGTGGCTGTGCCCGCGGGCTATTTTTGGCACACGGAGGGCACTCACAAAGCCTCGCCCCATTCCGAGTCTGGCGGACGATGTGGGCCAGCCCCTCCCCCCAAGGCAATAGCCCACCCGTTTCTTGGGCATTTTTGCGGCGGACGAACTTGGGGACGGGGCCTTCGGGGGCTTATTTTTGGGCGCGGCTGTGCCCACGGCCTAATATTGGCACATGGAGGGCACTCGTAAAGTCTCGCCGTATTCCGATTCCGGCGGACGAAGTGGGCCAGCCCCTCCCCCCAGGGCTATAGCCCACCCGTTTTTTGGGCATTTTTGCGGCGGACGAACTTGGGGACGGGACCTTCGGGGGCTTATTTTTGGGCGCGGCTGTGCCCGTGGATGATTTTTGGCACACGAAGGCCGCTCGCAATGTCACACCCCATTCCTAGTCCGGCGGAAGGAAGTGGGCCAGCCCCTCCCCCGAAGGCTATAGCCCACTGTTTTTTGGGCATTTTTGCTGCGGACGAACTTGGGGACGGGACCTTCGGGGGCTTATTTTTGGGAGCGGTTCTGCCCGCGGCCTATTTTTGGCACATGGAGGCCGCTCGTAAAGTCTCGCCGCATTCCGAGTCCGGCGGACGAAGTTGGCCAGCCCCTCCCCCCAAGGCTATAGCCCACCCGTTTTTTGGGCATTTTTGCGGCGGACGAACTTGGGGACGGGACCTTCGGGGGCTTATTTTTGGGAGCCGTTTTGCCCGCGGCCTATTTTTGGCACACGAAGGCCGCTCGCAATGTCTCACCCCATTCCTAGTCCGGCGGAAGGAAGTGGGCCAGCCCCTCCCCCCAAGGCTATAGCCCACTGTTTTTTGGGCATTTTTTCGGCGGACGAACTTGGGGACGGGACCTTCGGGGGGTTATTTTTGGGCGCGGCTGTGCCCGCGGCCTATTTTTGGCACACGGAGGCCGTTCGCAAAATCTCGTCCCATTCCGAGTCCGGCGGACGAAGTCGGCCAGCCCCTCCCCCCAAGGCTATAGCCCACCCGTTTTTTGGGCATTTTTGCGGCGGACGAACTTGGGGACGGGACCTTCGGGGGCTTATTTTTGGGCACGGCTGCGCCCGTGGACTATTTTTGGCACACGAAGGCCGTTCGCAAAGTCTCACCCCATTCCTAGTCCGGCGGAAGGAAGTGGGCAAGCCCCGCCCCACAACGCTAAAGCCCACAGTTTTTGGGCATTTTTGCGGACGAACTTGGGGACGGGATCTTCGGGGCTTATTTTTGGGTGCACCTGGGGCCGCGGCCTATTTTTGGTACACGGAGGCCGCTCGCAAAGTCTCGCCCCAATCCGGGTCCGGCGAACGGAGTTGGCCATCCCCTCCCCCCAAGGCTATAGGCCACCCGTTCTTTGGGCATTTTTGCGGCGGACGAACTTGGGGACGGGACCTTCGGGGGCTTATTTTTGGGCGCGGCTGTGCCCGTGGATGATTTTTGGCACACGAAGGCCGCTCGCAATGTCTCACCCCATTCCTAGTCCGGCGGAAGGAAGTGGGCCAGCCCCACCCCCCAAGGCTATAGCCCACTGTTTTTTGGGCATTTTTGCTGCGGACGAACTTGGGGACGGGACCTTCGGGGGCTTATTTTGTGGAGCGGTTGTGCCCGCGGCCTATTTTTGGCACACGGAGGCCGCTCGCAAAGTCTCGCCGCATTCCGAGTCCGGCGGACGAAGTTGGCCAGCCCCTCCCCCCAAGGCTATAGCCCACCCGTTTTTTGGGCATTTTTGCGGCGGACGAACTTGGGGACGGGACCTTCGGGGGCTTATTTTTGGGCGCGGCTGTGCCCGCGGACTATTTTTGGCACACGAAGGACGCTCGCAAAGTCTCACCCCATTCCTAGTTCGGCGGAAGGAAGTGGGCCAGCCCCTCCCCCCGAGGCTATAGCCCACTGTTTTTTGGGCATTTTTTCGGCGGACGAACTTGGGGACGGGACCTTCGGGGGGTTATTTTTGGGCGCGGCTGTGCCCGCGGCCTATTTTTGGCTCACGGAGGCCGTTCGCAAAGTCTCGTCCCATTCCGAGTCCGGCGGACGAAGTTGGCCAGCCCCTCCCCCCAAGGCTATAGCCCACCCGTTTTTTGGGCATTTTTGCGGAGGACGAACTTGGGGACGGGACCTTCGGGGGCTTATTTTTGGGCACGGCTGCGCCTGTGGACTATTTTTGGCACACGAAGGCCGTTCGCAAAGTCTCACCCCATTCCTAGTCCGGCGGAAGGAAGTGGGCTAGCCCCTCCCCCCAAGGCTATAGCCCACTGTTTTTTGGGCATTTTTGCGGCGGACGAACTTGGGGACGGGATCTTCGGGGGCTTATTTTTGGGTACGCCTGTGGCCGCGGCCTAATTTTGGTACACGGAGGCCGCTCGCAAAGTCTCGCCCCATTCCGAGTCCGGCGGACGAAGTTGGCCAGCGCCTCCCCCCAAGGCTATAGCCCACCCGTTTTTTGGGCATTTTTGCGGCGGACGAACTTGGGGACGGGACCTTCGGGGGCTTATTTTTGGACGCGACTGTGCCCGTGGTCTATTTTTGGCACACAGAGGGCACTCGCAAAGTGTTGCCCCATTCCGAGTCCGGCGGACGAAGTTGGCCAGCCCCTCGCACCAAGGCTATAGCCCACCCGTTTTTTGGGCATTTTTGCGGCGGACGAACTTGGGGACGGGACCTTCGGGGGCCTATTTTTGGGCGCGGCTGTTCCCGCGGCCTATTTTTGGCACACGGAGGGCACTCGCAAAGTCTCGTCCCATTCCGAGTTCGGCGGAAGTTGGCCCCTCCCCCAAGGCTATTTCCCACCCATTTTTTGGGCATTTTTGTGGCGGACGAACTTGGGGACGGGACGTTTGGGGGCTTATTTTTGGGCGTGGCTGTGCCCGCGGGCTATTTTTGGCACATGGAGGGCGCTCGCAAAGCCTTGCCCCATTCCGAGTCCGGCGGACGGTGTGGGCCAGCCCCTCCCCCCAAGGCAATAGCCCACCCGTTTTTTGGGCATTTTTCGGCGGACGAACTTGGGGACGGGACCTTCGGGGGCTTATTTTTGGGCGCGGCTGTGCCCGCGGCCTAATATTGGCACATGGAGGGCGCTCGTAAAGTCTCGCCGCATTCCGAGTCCGGCGGACGAAGTGGGCCAGCCCCTCCCCCCAGGGCTATAGCCCACCCGTTTTTTGGGCATTTTTGCGGCGGACGAACTTGGGGACGGGACCTTCGGGGGCTTATTTTTGGGCGCGGCTGTGCCCGTGGATGATTTTTGGCACACGAAGGCCGCTCGCAATGTCACACCCCATTCCTAGTCCGGCGGAAGGAAGTGGGCCAGCCCCTCCCCCGAAGGCTATAGCCCACTGTTTTTTGGGCATTTTTGCTGCGGACGAACTTGGGGACGGGACCTTCGGGGGCTTATTTTTGGGAGCGGTTCTGCCCGCGGCCTATTTTTGGCACATGGAGGCCGCTCGGAAAGTCTCGCCGCATTCCGAGTCCGGCGGACGAAGTTGGCCAGCCCCTCCCCCCAAGGCTATAGCCCACCCGTTTTTTGGGCATTTTTGCGGCGGACGAACTTGGGGACGGGACCTTCGGGGGCTTATTTTTGGGAGCCGTTTTGCCCGCGGCCTATTTTTGGCACACGAAGGCCGCTCGCAATGTCTCACCCCATTCCTAGTCCGGCGGAAGGAACTGGGCCAGCCCCTCCCCCCAAGGCTATAGCCCACTGTTTTTTGGGCATTTTTTCGGCGGACGAACTTGGGGACGGGACCTTCGGGGGGTTATTTTTGGGCGCGGCTGTGCCCGCGGCCTATTTTTGGCACACGGAGGCCGTTCGCAAAGTCTCGTCCCATTCCGAGTCCGGGCGGACGAAGTCGCCAGCCCCTCCCCAAGGCTATAGCCCACCCGTTTTGGGCATTTTTGCGGCGGACGAACTTGGGGACGGACCTTCGGGGCTTATTTTTGGGCACGGCTGCGCCCGTGGACTATTTTTGGCACACGAAGGCCGTTCGCAAAGTCTCACCCCATTCCTAGTCCGGCGGAAGGAAGTGGGCTAGCCCCTCCCCCCAACGCTATAGCCCACTGTTTTTTGGGCATTTTTGCGGCGGACGAACTTGGGGACGGGATCTTCGGGGGCTTATTTTTGGGTGCACCTGTGGCCGCGGCCTATTTTTGGTACACGGAGGCCGCTCGCAAAGTCTCGCCCCATTCCGAGTCCGGCGAACGAAGTTGGCCAGCCCCTCCCCCCAAGGCTATAGGCCACCCGTTCTTTGGGCATTTTTGCGGCGGACGAACTTGGGGACGGGACCTTCGGGGGCTTATTTTTGGGCGCGGCTGTGCCCGTGGATGATTTTTGGCACACGAAGGCCGCTCGCAATGTCTCACCCCATTCCTAGTCCGGCGGAAGGAAGTGGGCCAGCCCCTCCCCCCAAGGCTATAGCCCACTGTTTTTTGGGCATTTTTGCTGCGGACGAACTTGGGGACGGGACCTTCGGGGGCTTATTTTGTGGAGCGGTTGTGCCCGCGGCCTATTTTTGGCACACGGAGGCCACTCGCAAAGTCTCGCCGCATTCCGAGTCCGGCGGAGTTGGCCAGCCCCTCCCCAAGGCTATAGCCCACCCGCTGGGCATTTTTGCGGCGGACGAACTTGGGGACGGTACCTTCGGGGGCTTATTTTTGGGTGCGGCTGTGCCCGCGGACTATTTTTGGCACACGGAGGACGCTCGCAAATTCTCACCCCATTCCTAGTCCAGCGGAAGGAAGTGGGCCAGCCCCTCCCCGAGGCTATAGCCCACTGTTTTTGGGCATTTTTTCGGCGGACGAACTTGGGGACGGACCTTCGGGGTTATTTTTGGGCGCGGCTGTGCCTATTTTTGGCACACGGAGGCTGTTCGCAAAGTCTCGCCCCATTCCGAGTCCGGCGGACGAAGTTGGCCAGCCCCTCCCCCCAAGGCTATAGCCCACCCGTTTTTTGGGCATTTTTGCGGAGGACGAACTTGGGGACGGGACCTTCGGGGGCTTATTTTTTGGCACGGCTGTGTCTGTGGACTATTTTTGGCACACGAAGGCCGTTCGCAAAGTCTCACCCCATTCCTAGTCCGGCAGAAGGAAGTGGGCCAGCCCCTCCCCCCAAGGCTATAGGCCACTGTTTTTTGGGCATTTTTGCGGCGGACGAACTTGGGGACGGGATCTTCGGGGGCTTATTTTTGGGTGCGGCTGTGCCCGCGGCCTAATTTTGGCACACGGAGGCCGCTCGCAAAGTCTCGCCCCATTCCGAGTCCGGCGGACGAAGTTGGCCAGCCCCTCCCCCCAAGGCTATAGCCCACCCGTTTTTTGGGCATTTTTGCGGCGGACGAACTTGGGGACGGGACCTTCGGGGGCTTATTTTTTGGTGCGACTGTGCCCGCGGTCTATTTTTGGCACACAGAGGGCGCTCGCAAAGTGTTGCCCCATTCCGAGTCCGGCGGACGAAGTTGGCCAGCCCCTCGCACCAAGGCTATAGCCCACCCGTTTTTTGGGCATTTTTGCGGCGGACGAACTTGGGGACGGGACCTTCGGGGGCCTATTTTTGGGCGCGGCTGTTCCCGCGGCCTATTTTTGGCACACGGAGGGCACTCGCAAAGTCTCGTCCCATTCCGAGTTCGGCGGACGAAGTTGGCCAGCCCCTCCCCCCAAGGCTATAACCCACCCATTTTTTGGGCATTTTTGTGGCGGACGAACTTGGGGACGGGACGTTTGGGGGCTTATTTTTGGGCGTGGCTGTGCCCGCGGGCTATTTTTGGCACATGGAGGGCGCTCGCAAAGCCTTGCCCCATTCCGAGTCCGGCGGACGGTGTGGGCCAGCCCCTCCCCCCAAGGCAATAGCCCACCCGTTTCTTGGGCATTTTTGCGGCGGACGAACTTGGGGACGGGACCTTCGGGGGCTTATTTTTGGGCGCGGCTGTGCCCACAGCCTATTTTTGGCACAGGAGGGCGCTCGCAAACTCTCGCCCCATTCTGAGTCCGACGGACGAAGTGGGCCAGCCCCTCCCCCCAAGGCTATAGCCCACCCGTTTTTTGGGCATTTTTGTTGCGGACGAACTTGGGGTCGGGACCTTCGGGGGCGTATATTTGGGTGCGGTTGTGCCCGCGGCATATTTTTGGCACAGGAGGGCGCTCGCAAAGTCTCGCCCCATTCCGAGTCCGGCGGACAAAGTGGGCCAGCCCCTCCCCCCAAGGCTATAGCCCACCTGTTTTTTGGGCATTTTTGCGGCGGACGAACTTGGGGACGGGACCATCGGGGCCTTATTTTTGGGCGCGGTTGTGACCGCGGTCTATTTTTGGCACACGGAGGGCAATCGTAAAGTCTCGCCCCATTCCGAGTCCGGCGGACGAAGTGGGCCAGCCCCTCCCCCCAAGGCTATAGCCCACCCGTTTTTTGGGCATTTTTCTTCCGGACGAACTTGGGGTCGGGACCTTCGGGGGCGTATATTTGGGTGCGGTTGTGCCCGCGGCCTATTTTTGGCACAGGAGGGCGCTCGCAAAGTCTCGCCCCATTCCGAGTCCGGCGGACAAAGTGGGCCAGCCCCTCCCCCCAAGGCTATAGCGCACCCGTTTTTTGGGCATTTTTGCGGCGGACGAACTTGGGGACGGGACCTTCGGGGCCTTATTTTTGGGCTCGGGTGTGCCGGGGGAGTATTTTTGGCACACGAAGGGCGCTCGCAAAGTCTCGCCCCATTCCGATTCCAGGGACGGTTGGCCACCCTCCCCAAGGCTATAGCCCACCCGCTTTTTGGGCATTTTTGGCGGACGAACTTGGGGACGGACCTTCGGGGCTTTTTTGGGCTTGGGTGTGTCCGCGGTGTATTTTTGGCACCCGGAGGGCGCTCGCAAAGTCTCGCCCCATTCCGAGTCCGGCGGACGAAGTTGGCCAGCCCCTCCCCCCAAGGCTATAACCCACCCGTTTTTTGGGCATTTTTGCGGCGGACGAATTTGGGGACGGGACCTTCGGGGGCTTATTTTTGGGCGCGGCTGTGCCCGTGGATGATTTTTGGCACACGAAGGCCGCTCGCAATGTCTCACCCCATTCCGAGTCCGGCGGACGAAGTTGGCCACCCCCTCCCCCCAAGGCTATAGCCCACCCGTTTTTTGGGCATTTTTGCGGCGGACGAACTGGGGGACGGCACCTTCGGGTGCTTATTTTTGGGCACGGCTGTGCCCGTGGACTATTTTTGGCACACGAAGGCCGCTCGCAAAGTCTCACCCCATTCCTAGTCCGGCGGAAGGAAGTGGGCCAGCCCCTCCCCCCAAGGCTATAGCCCACTGTTTTTTGGGCATTTTTGCGGCGGACGAACTTGGGGATGGGACTTTCGGGAGCTTATTTTTGGGTGCGGCTGTGCCCGTGGCCTATTTTTGGCACACGGAGGTCGCTCACAAAGTCTCGCCCCATTCCGAGTCCGGCGGACGAAGTTGGCCAGCCCATCCCCCCAAGGCTATAGCCCACCCGTTTTTTGGGCATTTTTGTGGCGGACGAACTTGGGGACGGGACCTTCGGGGGCTTATTTTTGGACACGGCTGTGCCCGCGGACTATTTTTTGCACACGAAGGCCATTCGCAAAGTCTCACCCCATTCCTAGTCCAGCAGAAGGAAGTGGGCCAGCCCCTCCCCCCAAGGCTATAGCCCACTGTTTTTTGGGCATTTTTGCGGCGGACGAACTTGGGGACGGGACATTCAGGGGCTTATTTTTGGGCGTGGCTGTGCCCGCGGCCTAATATTGGCACACGGAGGGCGCTCGTAAAGTCTCGGCCCATTCCGAGTCCGGCGGACGAAGTTGGCCAGCCCCTGCCCCCAAGGCTATAGCCCACCCGTTTTTTGGGCATTTATGCGGCGGACGAACTTGGGGACGGGAACTTCGGGGGCTTATTTATGGGCGAGGCTGTGCCCGTGGCCTATTTTTTGCACACGGAGGGCGCTCGCATATTCTCGCCCCATTCCGAGTCCGGCGGACGAAGTTGGCCAGCCCCTCCCCCCAAGGCTATGGCCCACCCGTTTTTTGGGCATTTTTGCGGCGGACGAACATGGGGACGGGACCTTCGGGGGCTTATTTTTGGGCGCGGCTGTGCCCACGGCCTATTTTTGGCACACGGAGGTTGTTCGCAAAGTCTCGCCCCATTGCGAGTCCGGCGGACGAAGTTGGCCAGTCCCTCCCCCAAGGTTATAGCCCACCCGTTTTTTGGGCATTTTTGCGGGGGAAGAACTTGGGGACGGGACCTTCGGGGGCTTATTTTTGGGCGCGGCTGTACCTGCGGCCTATATTTAGCACACGGAGGGCACTCGCAGAGTCTGGTCCCATTCCGAGTCCGGCGGACGAAGTTGGCCAGCCCCTCCCCCCAAGGCCATAGCCCACCCGTTTTTTGGGCATTTTTGCGGCGGACGAACTTGGGGACGGGACCTTCGGGGGCTTATTTTTGGGTGCGGCTGTGCCCGCGGCCTATATTTAGCACACGGAGGGCGCTCGCAAAGTCTGGCCCCATTCCGAGTCCGGCGGACGAAGTTGGCCAGCCCCTCCCCCCAAGGCCATAGCCCACCCGTTTTTTGGGCATTTTTGCGGCGGACGAACTTGGGGACGGGACCTTCGGGGGCTTATTTTTGGGCGTGGCTGTGCCCGCGGCCTAATATTTGCACATGGAGGGCGCTCAAAAAGTCTCGCCCCATTCCGAGTCCGGCGGACGAAGTTGGCCAGCCCCTCCCCCCAAGGCTATAGCCCACCCGTTTTTTGGGCATTTTTGCGGCGGACGAACTTGGGGACGGGACCTTCGTGGGCTTATTTTTGGGCGCGTCTGTGCCTGTGGCCTATATTTCGTACACGGAGGGCGCTCGCAAAGTCTGGTCCCATTCCGAGTCCGGCGGACGAAGTTGGCCAGCCCCTCCCCCCAAGGCCATAGCCCACCCGTTTTTTTGGCATTTTTGCGGCGGACGAACTTGGGGACGGGACCTTCGGGGGCTTATTTTTGGGTGCGCCTGTGTCCGTGGCCTATTTTTGGCATACGGAGGGCGCTCGCAAAGTCTCGCCCCATTCTGAGTCCGGCGGACGAAGTTGGCCAGCCCCTCCCCCCAAGGCTATAGCTCACCCGTTTTTGTGGCATTTTTGCGGCGGACGAACTTGGGGACGGGACCTTCGGGGGCTTATTTTTGGACGCGGCTGTGCCCGTGGCCTATATTTAGCACACGGAGGGCGCTCGCAAAGTCTGGTCCCATTCCGAGTCCGCCGGACGAAGTTGGCCAGCCCCTCCCCCCAAGGCCATAGCCCACCCGTTTTTTGGGCATTTTTGCGGCGGACGAACTTGGGGACGGGACCTTCGGGGCTTATTTTTGGGTGTGGCTGTGCCCGTGGCCTATTTTTGGCACACGGAGGGCACTCGCAAAGTCACGCCCCATTCCGTGTCGGGCGGACGAAGTTGGCCAGCTCCTCCCCCCAAGGCTGTAGCCCACCCGTTTTTTGTGCATTTTTGCGGCGGACGAACTTGGGGACGGGACCTTCGGGGGCTTATTTTTGGGTGCGGCTGTGCCCGTGGCTCTATTTTTGGCACACGGAGGGCACTCGCAGTCACGCCCATTCCGTGTCGGGCGGACGGTTGGCCAGCTCCTCCCCAAGGCTATAGCCCACCCGTTTTTGTGCATTTTTGGAGGACGAACTTGGGGACGGACCTTCGGGGCTTATTTTTGGGTGCGGCTATGCCCGTGGCCTATGTTTGGCAACCGGAGGGCACTGCAAAGTCTCGCCCCATTCCGAAGTCCGCGGACGAAGTTGGCCAGCCCCTCCCCAAGGCTATAGCCCACCCGTTTTTGGGCATTTTTGGGCGGACGAACTTGGGGACGGACCTTCGGGGCTTATTTTTGGGTGCGGCTATGCCCGTGGCCTATGTTTGGCACCCGGAGGGCGCTCGCAAAGTCTCGCCACATTCCGAGTCCGGCGGATTTGCTGGCCAGCCCTCCCCCAAGGCTATAGCTCACCCGCTTTTTTTGGCATTTTTGCGGACGAACTTGGGGACGGGACCTTCGGGGGCTTATTTTTTGGCGCGGCTGTGCTTGTGGCCTATTTTTGGTACACGGAGGTTGCTCGCAAAGTCTCGCCCCATTCCGAGTCCGGCGGACGAAGTTGGCCAGCCCCTCCCCCCAACGCTATAACCCACCCGTTTTTTGGGCATTTTTGCGGCGGACGAACTTGGGGACGGGACCTTCGGGGGCTTATTTTTGGGCGCGGCTGTGTCCGCGGCCTATTTTTGGCACACAGAGGGCACTCGCAAAGTCTCGCCCCATTCCGAGTCCGGCGGACGAAGTCGGCCAGCCTGTCCCCCAAGGCTATAGCCCACCCGCTTTTGGGCATTTTCGCGGCGGACGAACATGGGGATGGGACCTTCGGGGCTTATTTTTGGGCGCAGCCTTCCCACGGCCTATTTTTGGCACACGGAGGGCGCCGCAAAAGTCTCGCGCCATTCCAAGTCCGCGGACGAAGTTGGCCAGCCCTCCCCAAGGCTATAGCTCACCCGCTTTTTTGGGCATTTTGCGGCGGATGAACTTGGGGACGGACCTTCGGGGCTTATTTTTGGGCGCGGCTGTGCTCGTGGCCTATTTTTGGTACATGGAGGGCGCCGCAAAGTCTCGCCTCATTCCGAGTCCGTGGACGAAGTTGGCCAGCCCCTCCCAACGCTATAACCCACCCGCTTTTGGGCATTTTTTGGCGGACGAACTTGGGGACGGGACCTTCGGGGCTTATTTTTGGGCGCGGCTGTGTTGCGGCCTATTTTTGGCACACAGAGGGCGCTCGCAAAGTCTCGCCCCATTCCGAGTCCGGCGGACGAAGTGGCCAGCCCGCCCCCAAGTCTATAGCCCACCCGCTGGGCATTTTCGCGGGGCGGACGAACATGGGGACGGGACCTTCGGGGCTTATTTTTGGGCGCGGCTGTGCCCACGGCCTATTTTTGGCACACGGAGGGCGCCGCAGTCTCGCCCCATTCCGAGTCCGGCGGAGGAGTTGGCCAGCCCCTCCCAATGCTATAGCCGACCTGCTGTATTTTTTGGACGAACTTGGGGACGGGACCTTCGGGGCTTATTTTGGGCGCGGCTGTGCCCGCAGCCTATTTTTGGCACACGGATGGCGCTTGCAAAGGCTCGCCCCATTCCGAGTCCGGTGGACGGTTGGCCAGCCCTCCCCCAAGGCTATAGCCCACCCGCTTTTTGGGCATTTTGCGCGGACGAACTTGGGGACGGACCTTCGGGGTTATTTTTGGGTGCGACTGTGCCCGTGGCCTAGTTTTGGCACACGGAGGGCGCCGCAAAGTCTCGCCCCATTCCGAGTCCGCGGACGGTTGGCCAGCTCCTCCCCCAAGGCTATAGCCCACCCGCTTTTGGGCATTTTGCGCGGACGAACTTGGGGACGGGACCTTCGGGGCTTATTTTTGTGCATCGGCTGTGCCCGTGGCCTATTTTTGGCACACGGAGGGCGGTTGCAAAGTCTCTCCCATTCCGAGTCCGCGGACGAAGTCGCCAGCCCGTCCCCAAGGCTATAGCCCACCCGCTTTTGGGCATTTTTGCGGATGAACTTGGGGATGGGAGCTTCGGGGGCTTATTTTTGGGCGCGGCTGTGCCCGCGGCATATTTTGTAGACGGAGGGCGCTCAAAGTCTCGCCCCATTCCAAGTCCGGCGGACGAGTTGGCCAGCCCCTCCCCCAAGGCTATAGCCGACCCGCTTTTGGGTATTTTTACGGCGGACGAACTTGGGGACGGACGCCTCGGGGCTTATTTTTGGGTGTGGCTGTGCCCGCGGCCTATTTTTGTCACACGGATGGCGCTAGCAAAGTCTCGCCCCATTCCGAGTCCGGCGGGAAGTTGGCCAGCCCCTCCCCCCAAGGCTATAGCCGACCCGTTTTTTGGGTATTTTTACGGCGGACAAACTTGGGGACGGGACCTTTGGGGGCTTATTTTTGGGCGCGGCTGCGCCCGCAGCCTATTTTTGGCACACGGAGGGCACTCGCAAAGTCTCGCCCCATTCCGAGTCCGGCGGACGAAGTTGGCCAGCCCCTCCCCCCAAGGCTATAGCCCACCCGTTTTTTGGGCATTTTTGCGGCGGACGAACTTGGGGACGGGACCTTCGGGGGCTTCTTTTTGTGCACGGCTGTGCCCGCGGCCTATTTTTGGCACACGGAGGGCGGTTGCAAAGTCTCGCCCCATTCCGAGTCCGGCGGACGAAGTCGGCCAGCCCGTCCCCCCAAGGCTATAGCCCACCCGTTTTTTGGGCATTTTTGCGGCGGACGAACTTGGGGATGGGAGCTTCGGGGGCCTATTTTTGGGCGCGGCTGTGCCCGCGGCATATTTTGCAGACGGAGGGCGCTCGAAAAGTCTCGCCCCATTCCGAGTCCGGCGGACGAAGTTGGCCAGCCCCTCCCCCCAAGGCAATAGCCGACCCGTTTTTTGGGTATTTTTACGGCGGACGAACTTGGGGACGGGACCTTCGGGGGGTTATTTTTGGGCGTGGCTGTGCCCGCGGCCTATTTTTGTCACACGGATGGCGCTCGCAAAGTCTCGCCCCATTCCGAGTCCGGCGGACGAAGTTGGCCAGCCCCTCCCCCCAAGGCTATAGCCGACCCGTTTTTTGGGTATTTTTACGGCGGACAAACTTGGGGACGGGACCTTTGGGGGCTTATTTTTGGGCGCGGCTGCGCCCGCAGCCTATTTTTGGCACACGGAGGGCACTCGCAAAGTCTCGCCCCATTCCGAGTCCGGCGGACGGTTGGCCAGCCCTCCCCCAAGGCTATAGCCCACCCGCTTTTGGGCATTTTTGCGGCGGACGAACTTGGGTCGGACCTTCGGGGCTTATTTTTGGGTGCGGCGCAAGAACCTATTTTTGGCACACGGAGGGTGCTCGCAAAGTCTCGCCCCATTCCGAGTCCGGCAGACGGTTGGCCAGCCCTCCCCCAAGGCTATAGCCCACCCATTTTTGGGCATTTTTGCGGACGAACTTGGGGACGGACCTTCGGGATTATTTTTGGTCGTGCCTGTACCCACGGCCTATTTTTAGCACACGGAGGGTGCTCTGCAAAGTCTCGCCCCATTCCGAGTCCGGCGGACAACGTTGGCACAGCCCCTCCCCCAAGGCTATAGCCCACCCGTTTTTTGGGCATTTTTTCGGCGGACGAACTTGGAGACGGGACATTCGGGAGCTTATTTTGGGGCGTGGTTGTGCCCGCGGCCTAGTTTTGGCACACGGAGGGTGCTCGCAAAGTCTCGCCCCATTCCGAATCCGGCGGACGAAGTTGGCCAGCCCCTCCCCCCAAGGCTATAGCCCACCCGTTTTTTGGGCATTTTTGCGGCGGACGAACTTGGGGACGGAACCTTCGGGGGCTTATTTTTGGGTGCGGCTATGCCCGTGGCCTATGTTTGGCACCCGGAGGGCGCTCGCAAAGTCTCGCCACATTCCGAGTCCGGCGGACGAAGTTGGCCAGCCCCTCCCCCCAAGGCTATAGCTCACCCGTTTTTTTGGCATTTTTGCGGCGGACGAACTTGGGGACGGGACCTTCGGGGGCTTATTTTTTGGCGCGGCTGTGCTTGTGGCCTATTTTTGGTACACGGAGGTTGCTCGCAAAGTCTCGCCCCATTCCGAGTCCGGCGGACGAAGTTGGCCAGCCCCTCCCCCCAACGCTATAACCCACCCGTTTTTTGGGCATTTTTGCGGCGGACGAACTTGGGGACGGGACCTTCGGGGGCTTATTTTTGGGCGCGGCTGTGTCCGCGGCCTATTTTTGGCACACAGAGGGCACTCGCAAAGTCTCGCCCCATTCCGAGTCCGGCGGACGAAGTCGGCCAGCCCGTCCCCCCAAGGCTATAGCCCACCCGTTTTTTGGGCATTTTCGCGGCGGACGAACATGGGGATGGGACCTTCGGGGGCTTATTTTTGGGCGCAGCCTTTCCCACGGCCTATTTTTGGCACACGGAGGGCGCTCGCAAAAGTCTCGCGCCATTCCAAGTCCGGCGGACGAAGTTGGCCAGCCCCTCCCCCCAAGGCTATAGCTCACCCGTTTTTTGGGCATTTTTGCGGCGGATGAACTTGGGGACGGGACCTTCGGGGGCTTATTTTTGGGCGCGGCTGTGCTCGTGGCCTATTTTTGGTACATGGAGGGCGCTCGCAAAGTCTCGCCCCATTCCGAGTCCGGTGGACGAAGTTGGCCAGCCCCTCCCCCCAACGCTATAACCCACCCGTTTTTTGGGCATTTTTGCGGCGGACGAACTTGGGGACGGGACCTTCGGGGGCTTATTTTTGGGCGCGGCTGTGTCTGCGGCCTATTTTTGGCACACAGAGGGCGCTCGCAAAGTCTCGCCCCATTCCGAGTCCGGCGGACGAAGTCGGCCAGCCCGTCCCCCCAAGTCTATAGCCCACCCGTTTTTTGGGCATTTTCGCGGCGGACGAACATGGGGACGGGACCTTCGGGGGCTTATTTTTGGGCGCGGCTGTGCCCACGGCCTATTTTTGGCACACGGAGGGCGCTCGCAAAGTCTCGCCCCATTCCGAGTCCGGCGGAGGAAGTTGGCCAGCCCCTCCCCCCAATGCTATAGCCGACCCGTTTTTTGGGTATTTTTACGGCGGACGAACTTGGGGACGGGACCTTCGGGGGCTTATTTTTGGGCGCGGCTGTGCCCGCAGCCTATTTTTGGCACACGGATGGCGCTTGCAAAGGCTCGCCCCATTCCGAGTCCGGTGGACGAAGTTGGCCAGCCCCTCCCCCCAAGGCTATAGCCCACCCGTTTTTTGGGCATTTTTGCGGCGGACGAACTTGGGGACGGGACCTTCGGGGGATTATTTTTGGGTGCGGCTGTGCCCGCGGCCTAGTTTTGGCACACGGAGGGCGCTCGCAAAGTCTCGCCCCATTCCGAGTCCGGCGGACGAAGTTGGCCAGCCCCTCCCCCCAAGGCTATAGCCCACCCGTTTTTTGGGCATTTTTGCGGCGGACGAACTTGGGGACGGGACCGTCGGGGGCTGCTTGGTGTGCACGGCTGTGCGCGTGGCCGATTTTTGGCACACGGAGGGCGGTTGCAAAGTCTCTCCCCATTCCGAGTCCGGCGGACGAAGTCGGCCAGCCCGTCCCCCCAAGGCTATAGCCCACCCGTTTTTTGGGCATTTTTGCGGCGGACGAACTTGGGGATGGGAGCTTCGGGGCTTATTTTTGCGCGGCTGTGCCCGCGGCATATTTTGCAGACGGAGGGCGCTCGAAAAGTCTCGCCCCATTCCAAGTCCGGCGGAGTTGGCCAGCCCTCCCCAAGGCTATAGCCGACCCGCTGGGTATTTTTACGGCGGACGAACTTGGGGACGGGACGCTCGGGGCTTATTTTTGGGTGTGGCTGTGCCCGCTGCCTATTTTTGTCACACGGATGGCGCCGCAAAGTCTCGCCCCATTCCGAGTCCGCGGACGAAGTTGGCCAGCCCTCCCCCAAGGCCTATAGCCGACCCGCTTTTGGGTATTTTTACGGCGGACGAACTTGGGGACGGGACCTTTGGGGCTTATTTTTGGGCGCGGCTGTGCCCGCAGCCTATTTTTGGCACACGGAGGGCACTCGCAGTCTCGCCCCATTCCGAGTCCGCGGACGAGTTGGCCAGCCCTCCCCCAAGGCTATAGCCCACCCGCTTTTGGGCATTTTTGCGGCGGACGAACTTGGGGACGGGACCTTCGGGGCTTCATTTTGTGCACGGCTGTGCCCGCCTATTTTTGGCACAAGGAGGGCGGTTGAAAAGTCTCGCCCCATTCGGAGTCCGGCGGACGAAGTCGGCCAGCCCGTCCCCCCAAGGCTATAGCCCACCCGTTTTTTGGGCATTTTTGCGGCGGACGAACTTGGGGATGGGAGCTTGGGCCTATTTTTGGGCGCGGCTGTGCCCAGGTATATTTTGCAGACGGAGGGCGCTCGAAAGTCTCGCCCCATTCCGAGTCCGGCGGACGGTTGGCCAGCCCCTCCCCCAAGGCAATAGCCACCTGCTGGGGTATTTTTACGGCGGACGAACTTGGGGACGGGACCTTCGGGGTTATTTTGGGCGTGGCTGTGCCGCGGCCTATTTTTGTCACACGGATGGCGCCGCAAAGTCTCGCCCCATTCCGAGTCCGCGGACGAAGTTGGCCAGCCCCTCCCCCAAGGCTATAGCCGACCCGTTTTTTGGGGATTTTTACGGCTGACAAACTTGGGGACGGGACATATGGGGGATGTTTTTGGGTGGCGGCTGCGCCCGCAGCCTATTTTTGGCACACGGAGGGCACTCGCAAAGTCTCGCCCCATTCCGAGTCCGGCGGACGAAGTTGGCCAGCCCCTCCCCCCAAGGCTATAGCCCACCCGTTTTTTGGGCATTTTTGCGGCGGACGAACTTGGGTCGGGACCTTCGGGGGCTTATTTTTGGGTGCGGCTGTGCGCGCAACCTATTTTTGGCACACGGAGGGTGCTCGCAAAGTCTCGTCCCATTCCGAGTCCGGCAGACGAAGTTGGCCAGCCCTCCCCCCAAGGCTATAGCCCACCCATTTTTTGGGCATTTTTGCGGCGGACGAACTTGGGGACGGGACCTTCGGGGGATTATTTTTGGTCGTGCCTGTACCCACGGCCTATTTTTAGCACACGGAGGGTGCTCGAAGTCTCGCCCATTCCGAGTCCGGCGGACAACGTTGGCACAGCCCTCCCCCAAGGCTATAGCCCACCCGTTTTTTGGGCATTTTTTCGGCGGACGAACTTGGAGACGGGACATTCGGGAGCTTATTTTGGGGCGTGGTTGTGCCCGCGGCCTAGTTTTGGCACACGGAGGGTGCTCGCAAAGTCTCGCCCCATTCCGAATCCGGCGGACGAAGTTGGCCAGCCCCTCCCCCCAAGGCTATAGCCCACCCGTTTTTTGGGCATTTTTGCGGCGGACGAACTTGGGGACGGAACCTTCGGGAGCTTATTTTTGGGCACGGCTGTGCCCGCGGCCTATTTTTGGCACACGGAGGGCGCTCACCAAGTCTCGCCCCATTCCGAGTCCGGCGGACGAAGTTGGCCAGCCCCTCCCCCCAAGGCTATAGCCCACCCGCTTTTGGGCATTTTGCGGCGGACGAACTTGGGGACGGAACCTTCGGGGCTTATTTTTGGCACGGCTGTGCCCGCGCCTATTTTTGGCACACGGAGGGCGCTCGCAAAGTCTCGCCCCATTCCGAGTCCGCGGATTTGCGAAGTTGGCAAGCCCTCCCCTAAGGCGCAAGGCCACCCGGGGCATTTTGCGGCGGATGAACTTGGGGACGGGACGCTCGGGGCTTATTTTTGCGCGCTGTGCCGCTGCCAAATTTTGGCACACGGAGGGCGCTGCAGTGTCGCCCCATTCGAATCCGCGGCCGAAGTTGTCAAGCCCCTCACCCAAGGCTATAGCCCACCCGGGCATTTTTGGGCGGACGAACTTGGGGACGGACCTTCGGGGGCTTATTTTTGGGCGGATGTGGCTGCATATTTTTGGTACACCGAGACCGCTCGCAAAGTCTCGCCCCATTCCGAGTCCGCGGATTTAGTTGGCCAGCCCTCCCCCAAGGCTATAGCCCACCCGCTTGGGCATTTTGCGGCGGACGAAGTTGGTGACGGGACCTTCGGGGGCTTCTTTTAGGGCGCGGCTGTGTCCGCGGCATATTTTTGCAACACGGAGGGCGCTCGCAAAGTCTCGCCCCATTCCGAGTCCGGCGGACGAAGTTGGCAAGCCCTTCCCCCCAAGGCTATAGCCCACCTGTTTTTTGGGCATTTTTGCGGCGGACGAACTTGGGGACGGGACCTTCGGGGCTTAGTTTTGGGCGCGGCTGTGTCCGCGGCCTATTTTTGGCACACGGAGGGCGCTCGCAAAGTCTCGCCCCATTCCGAGTCCGGCGGACGAAGTTGGCAAGCCCCTCCCCCTAAGGCGCAAGGCCACCCGTTTTTTGGGCATTTTTGAGGCGGATGAACTTGGGGACGGGACGTTCGGGGGCTTATTTTTGGGCGCGGCTGTGCCCGAGGCCAAATTTTTGGCACACGGAGGGCGCTCGCAAAGTCTCGCCCCATTCCGAGTCCGGCGGACGAAGTTGGCCAGCCCCTCCCCCCAAGGCTATAGCCCACCCATTTTTTGGGCATTTTTGCGGCGGACAAACTTGGGGACGGGACCTTCGGGGGCTTATTTTTAGGCGCGGCTGTGCCCGCGGCCTATTTTTGGTACACGGAGGGCGCTCGCAAAGTCTCGCCCCATTCCGAGTCCGGCGGACGAAGTGGGCCAGCCCCTCCCCCCAAGGCTATAGCCCACCCATTTTTTGGGCATTTTTGCGGCGGACAAACTTGGGGACGGGACCTTCGGGGGCTTATTTTTGGGCGCGGCTGTGCCCACGGCCTATTTTTGGCACACGGAGGGTGCTCGCAAATTCTCGCCCCATTCCGAGTCCGGCGGACGAAGTTGGCCCGCCCCTCCCCCCAAGGCTATAGCCCACCCGTTTTTTGGGCATTCCTGCGGGGGACGAACTTGGGGACGGGACCTTCGGGGGCTTATTTTTTGGCGCGGCTGTGCCCACAGTATATTTTTGGCACACGAAGGGCGCTCGCAAAGTCTCACCCCATTCCGAGTCCGGCGGACGAAGTTGGCCAGCCCTTCCCCCCAAGGCTATAGCCCACCCGTTTTTTGGGCATTTTTGCGGCGGACGAACTTGGGGACGGGACCTTCGGGGGCTTATTTTTGGGCGCGGCTGTGCCCGTGGCCTATTTTTGGCACACGGAGGTCGCTCGCAAAGTCTCGCCCCATTCCGAGTCCGGCGGACGAAGTTGGCCAGCCCTTCCCCCCAAGGCTAAAGCCCACCCGTTTTTTGGGCATTTTTGCGGAGGACGAACTTGGGGCCGGGACCTTATTTTTGGCGCGGCTGCGCCCGCACCTATTTTTGGGCACACGGACGGCGCTAGCAAAGTTTCCCCATTCCGAGTCCGGCGGAGTGGGCCAGCCCCTCCCCAAGGCTATAGCCCACCCGCTTTTGGGCATTTTTGCGCGGACGAACTTGGGGACGGGACCTTCGGGGCATCTTTTGGGCGCGGCTGTGGCCGCGCTCATTTTTGGCACACGGAGGGCGCCGCAAAGTCTCTCCCGATTCCGAGTCCGGCGGACGGTTGGCCAGCCCTCCCCCAAGGCTATAGCCCACCCGCTTTTTGGGCATTTTTGGGGATGAACTTGGGGACGGGACCTTCGGGGGCTTATTTTTGGGCGCGGCTGCGCCCGCACGCTATTTTTGGCACACAGAGGGCGCCGGCGGACGAAGTTGGCCAGCCCCTCCCCCCAAGGCTATAGCCCACCCGTTTTTTGGGCATTTTTGCGGCGGACGAAGTTGGGGACGGGACCTTCGGGAGCTTATTTTTGGGCGCGGCTCTGCCCGCGGCCTATTTTTGGCACACGGAGGGCGCTCGCAAAGTCTCGCCCCATTCCGAGTCGGGCGGACGAAGTTGGCCAGCCCGTCCCACCAAGGCTATAGCCCACCCGTTTTTTGGGCATTTTTGCGGCGGACGAACTTGGGGACGGGACCTTCGGGGCTTTGTTTTGGGCGCGGCTGTGTCCGCGGCCTATTTTTGGCACACGGAGGGCGCTCGCAAAGTCTCGCTCGATTCCGAGTCGGGCGGAGTTGGCAAGCCCTCCCCCTCAGGCGCAAGGCCACCCGTTTTTTGGGCATTTTTGAGGCGGATGAACTTGGGGACGGGACGTTCGGGGGCTTATTTTTGGGCGCGGATGTGCCCGAGGCCAAATTTTTGGCACACGGAGGGCGCTCGCAAAGTCTCGCCCCATTCCGAGTCCGGCGGACGAAGTTGGCCAGCCCCTCCCCCCAAGGCTATAGCACACCCATTTTTGGGCATTTTTGCGGACAAACTTGGGGACGGACTCGGGGCTTATTTTTAGGCGCGGCTGTGCCGCGGCCTATTTTTGGTACACGGAGGGCGTCGCAAAGTCTCGCCCCATTCCGAGTCCGCGGAAGTGGGGCAGCCCCTCCCCCAAGGCTATAGCCCACCCATTTTTTGGGCATTTTTGCGGCGGACAAACTTGGGGACGGGACCTTCGGGGGCTTATTTTTGGGCGCGGCTGTGCCCGCGGACTATTTTTGGCACACGGAGGGTGCTCGCAAAGTCTCGCCCCATTCCGAGTCCGGCAGACAAAGTTGGCCAGCCCGTCCCCCCAAGGCTATAGCCCACCCGTTTTTTGGGCATTTTTGCGGCGGACGAACTTGGGGACGGGACCTTCGGGGGCTTATTTTTGGGTGCGGTTGTGCCCGTGGCCTATTTTTGGTACACGGAGGCCGCTCGCAAAGTCTAGCCCCATTCCGAGTCTGGCGGACGAAGTTGGCCAGCCCCTCCCCCCAAGGCTATAGCCCACCCGTTTTCTAGGCATTTTTGCGGCGGACGAACTTGGGGACGGGACCTTCGGGGGCTTATTTTTTGGCGCGGCTGTGCCTGCGGCCTATTATTTGACCTCGGAGGGCGCTCGCAAAGTCTCGCCCCATTTCGAGTCCGGCGGACGAAGTGGGCCAGCCCCTCCTCCCAAGGCTATAGCCCACCCGTTTTTTGGCCATTTTTGCGCGGAACTTGGGGACGGGACCGCTGGGGCTTATTTTGGGCCCGGCTGTGTCCGCGGCCTATTTTTGGCACACGGAGGGAGTTCGCAGTCTCACCCCATTCCGAGTCCGGCGGACGTGTTGGCCAGCCCTCCCCAAGGCTATAGCCCACCCGCTTGGGGCATTTTGCGGCAAGGACGAACTTGGGGAGGGGACCTTCGGGGACTTATTTTTGAGCGCGGCTATGCTCCCAGCCTAGTTTTGGCACACGGAGGGTGTTCGCAAAGTCGCGCCCCATTCCGAGTCCGGCGGACGAAGTTGGCCAGCCCCTCCCCCCAAGGCTTTAGCCCACCCGTTTTTTGGGCATTTTTTCGGCGGTCGAAATTGGGGGCGGGACCTTTGGGGGCTTATTTTGGGTGCGGCTGTGCTCGCCTATTTTTAGCACACACGGAGGATGCTCACAAAGTCACGCCCATTTCGAGTCCGCACGGTTGGCCAGCCCTTCCCCAAGGCTATAGCCCACCCGCTTTTGGGCATTTTTGCGCGGACGGTTGGTGACGGACCTTCGGGGCTTTAGGGCGGCTGTGTCGCGGTATATTTTTGCAACACGGAGGGCGCTGCAAAGTCTCGCCCCATTCCGAGTCCGGCGGATTTGGCAAGCCCTTCCCCAAGGCTATAGCCCACCTGTTTTTGGGCATTTTTATGGGACGAACTTGGGGACGGACCTTCGGGCTTAGTTTTGGGCGCGGCTGTGTCCGGCCTATTTTTGGCACACGGAGGGCGCTGCAAAGTCTCGCCCCATTCCGAGTCCGCGGATTTGTTGGCAAGCCCTCCCTAATGCGCAAGGCCACCCGTTTTTTGGGCATTTTTGAGGCGGATGAACTTGGGGACGGGACGTTCGGGGGCTTATTTTTGGGCGCGGCTGTGCCCGAGGCCAAATTTTTGGCACACGGAGGGCGCTCGCAAAGTCTAGCCCCATTCCGAGTCCGGCGGACGAAGTTGGCCAGCCCCTCCCCCCAAGGCTATAGCCCACCCATTTTTTGGGCATTTTACATGGACAAACTTGGGGACGGGACCTTCGCTTATTTTTAGGCGCGGCTGTGCCCGCGGCCTATTTTTGGTACACGGAGGGCGCGCAAAGTCTCGCCCCATTCCGAGTCCGCGGGATTTGGTTAGCCCCTCCCCCCAAGGCTATAGCCCACCCATTTTTGGGCATTTTGCGGCGGACAAACTTGGGGACGGGACCTTGGGGCTTATTTGGGCGGCTGTGCCCACGGCCTATTTTTGGCACACGGAGGGTGCTCGAAATTCCCGCCCCATTCCGAGTCCGGCGGACGGTTGGCCCGCCTCCCCCAAGGCTATAGCCCACCCGCTTGGGCATTCCCTGGGGACGAACTTGGGGACGGACCTTCGGGGCTTATTTTTGGCGCGGCTGTGCCTACAGTATATTTTTGGCACACGAAGGGCGCGCAAAGTCTCACCCCATTCCAGTCCGGCGGACGGTTGGCCAGCCCTTCCCCAAGGCTATAGCCCACCCGCTGGGCATTTCGCGGACGAACTTGGGGACGGACCTTCGGGGCTTATTTTTGGCTGTGCCTGGCCTATTTTTGCACACGGAGGTCGCCGCAAAGTCTCGCCCATTCCCGAGTCCGGCGGACGAAGTTGGCCAGCCCTTCCCCCCAAGGCTAAAGCCCACCCCTTTTTTGGGCATTTTTGCGGCGGACGAACTTGGGGACGGGACCTTCGGGGGCTTTTTTTTGGGCGCGGCTGCGCCCGCGCCCTATTTTTGGCACACGGACGGCGCTCGCAAAGTTTCCCCATTCCGAGTCCGCGGATTTAGTGGCCAGCCCTCCCCCAAGGCTATAGCCCACCCGCTTTTGGGCATTTTGCGGCGCTCTAACTTGGGGACGGGACCTTTGGGGGCTTATTTTGGGTGCGGCTGTGCCTATTTTTAGCACACGGAGGATGCTCACAAAGTCACGCCCCATTTCGAGTCCGCGCAGTTGGCCAGCCCTCCCCAAGGCTATAGCCCACCCGCTTTTTTGGGCATTTTTTGCGGACGAACTTGGGGATGGGACCTCGGGGCTTATTTTGGGCGCGCTGTGCCCGTGGCTTATTTTTGGTACACGGAGGGTGCTCGCAGTCTCGCCCCATTTCGAAGTCTGGCGGACGGTCGCCATCCCTCCCCAAGGCTATAGCCCACCCATTTTTGGGCATTTTTGACGAACTTGGGGACGGGACCTTAGGGGGCTTATTTTTGGGCCTGGCTGTGCCCACGACCTATTTTTGGCACACGGAGGGCACTCGCAAAGTCTCGCCCCATTCCGAGTCCGCGGACGAGTTGGCCAGCCCTCCCCATGGCTATAGCCCACCCATTTTTGGGCATTTTTATGGACGAACATGGGGACGGGACCTTCGGGCTTATTTTTGGCGCGGCTGTGCTCAAGGACTATTTTTGGCACACGGAGGGTGCTCGCAAAGTCTCGCCCCATTCCGAGTCCGCAGACAAGTTGGCCAGCCCCTCCTCCAAGGCTATAGCCCACCCGCTTTTTGGGCATTTTGCGGCGGGCGAACTATGGACGGGACCTTCGGAGCTTATTTTTGCGGCTGTGCCCACGGCCTATTTTTGGTACATGGAGGCGCCGCAAAGTCTCGCCCCATTCCGAGTCCGCGGACAAAGTTGGCCAGCCCTCCCCAAGGCTATAGCCCACCCGTTTTTTGGGCATTTTTGCGGCGGACGAACTTGGGGACGGGACCGTCGGGGGCTTATTTTTGGTCGTGGCTGTGCCCGAGGACTATTTTTGGCACACGGAGGGCGGTCGCAAAGTCTCGCCCCATTTCGAGTCTGGCGGACGAAGTCGGCCATCCCCTCCCCCCAAGGCTATAGCCCACCCATTTTTTGGGCATTTTTGCGGCGGACGAACTTGGGGACGGGACCTTAGGGGGCTTATTTTTGGGCCTGGCTGTGCCCGCGACCTATTTTTGGCACACGGAGGGCACTCGCAAAGTCTCGCCCCATTCCGAGTCCGGCGGACAAAGTTGGCCAGCCCCTCCCCCCAAGGCTATAGCCCACCCGTTTTTTGGGCATTTTTGCGGCGGACGAACTTGGGGATGGGACCTTCGGGGGCTTATTTTTGGGCGCGGCTGTGCCCGTGGCTTATTTTTGGTACACGGAGGGTGCTCGCAAAGTCTCGCCCCATTTCGAGTCTGGCGGACGAAGTCGGCCATCCCCTCCCCCCAAGGCTATAGCCCACCCATTTTTTGGGCATTTTTGCGGCGGACGAACTTGGGGACGGGACCTTAGGGGGCTTATTTTTGGGCCTGGCTGTGCCCGCGACCTATTTTTGGCACACGGAGGGCACTCGCAAAGTCTCGCCCCATTCCGAGTCCGGCGGACGAAGTTGGCCAGCCCCTCCCCCCATGGCTATAGCCCACCCATTTTTTGGGCATTTTTGCGGCGGACGAACATGGGGACGGGACCTTCGGGGGCTTATTTTTGGGCGCGGCTGTGCCCGCGGACTATTTTTGGCACACGGAGGGTGCTCGCAAAGTCTCGCCCCATTCCGAGTCCGGCAGACAAAGTTGGCCAGCCCCTCCCTCCAAGGCTATAGCCCACCCGTTTTTTGGGCATTTTTGCGGCGGGCGAACTTGCGGACGGGACCTTCGGGAGCTTATTTTTGGGCGCGGCTGTGCCCACGGCCTATTTTTGGTACATGGAGTGCGCTCGCAAAGTCTCGCCCCATTCCGAGTCCGGCGGACAAAGTTGGCCAGCCCCTCCCCCCAAGGCTATAGCCCACCCGTTTTTTGGGCATTTTTGCGGCGGACGAACTTGGGGACGGGACCGTCGGGGGCTTATTTTTGGTCGTGGCTGTGCCCGAGGACTATTTTTGGCACACGGAGGGCGGTCGCAAATTCTCGCCCCATTCCGAGTCCGGCGGACGAAGTTGGCCAGCCCCTCCCCCCAAGGCTATAGCCCACCCGTTTTTTGGGCATTTTTGCGGCGGACGAACTTGGCGACGGGACCTTCTGGGGCGTATTTTTGGGAGAGGCTGTGCCCGCTCTATTTTGGCACACGGAGGGCGCTCGCAAAGTCTCGCCCCATTCCGAGTCCGGCGGAAGAAGTTGGCCAGCCCCTCCCCCCAAGGCTATAGCCCACCCGTTTTTTGGGCATTTTTGCGGCTGACGAACTTGGCGACGGGACCTTCTGGGGCTTATTTTTGGGCGTGGCTGCGTTCGCGGCCTATTTTTGGCACAGGGAGGGCGCTCGCAAAGTCTCGCCCCATTCCGAGTCCGGCGGACGAATTTGGCCAGCCCCTCCCCCCAAGGCTATAGCCCACCCATTTTTTGGGCATTTTTGCGGCGGACGAACTTGGGGACGGGACCTTAGGGGGCTTATTTTTGGGCCTGGCTGTGCCCGCGACCTATTTTTGGCACACGGAGGGCACTCGCAAAGTCTCGCCCCATTCCGAGTCCGGCGGACGAAGTTGGCCAGCCCCTCCCCCCATGGCTATAGCCCACCCGTTTTTTGGGCATTTTTGCGGCGGACGAACATGGGGACGGGACCTTCGGGGACTTATTTTTGGGCGCGGCTGTGCCCGTGGACTATTTTTGGCACACGGAGGGTGCTCGCAAAGTCTCGCCCCATTCCGAGTTCGGCAGACAAAGTTGGCCAGGCCCTCCCTCCAAGGCTATAGCCCACCCGTTTTTTGGGCATTTTTGCGGCGGGCGAACTCATGCGGACGGACCTTCGGGGCTTATTTTTGGGCGCGGCTGTGCCCACGGCCTATTTTTGGTACATGGAGGGCGCCGCAGTCTCGCCCCATTCCGAGTCCGCGGACAAAGTTGGCCAGCCCTCCCCCAAGGCTATAGCCCACCCGTTTTTTTGGCATTTTTGCGGCGGACGAACTTGGGGACGCGACCGTCGGGTGCGTAATTTAGGGGGTGGCTGAGCCCGAGGACTATTAGTGGCACACGGAGGGCGGGCGCAAAGTCTCGCCACATTCCGAGTCCGCGGAGGCCAGCCCCTCCCCCAAGGCTGTAGCCCACCCATTTTGGGAATTTTTGCGCGGACGAACTTGGCGACGGGACCTTCGGGGCTTATTTTTGGGTGCGGCTGTGCCCGCGGCCTATTTTTGGCACACGGAGGGCGCTCGCAAAGTCTCGCCCCATTCCGAGTCCGGCAGACAAAGTTGGCCAGCCCCTCCCCCCAAGGCTATAGGCCACCCGTTTTTTGGCATTTTTACGGCGGACGAACTTGGGGACGGGACCATCGGGGGCTTATTTTTGGGCGCGGCTGTGGCCGCGGCCTATTTTTGGCACTCGGCGGGCGCTGGCAAAGTCTCGCCCCATTCCGAGTCCGCGGACGGTTGGCCAGCCCTCCCCCAAGGCTATAGGCCACCCGTTTTTTGGGCATTTTTGCGGCGGACGAACTTGGGGACGGGGCCTTCGGGGGCTCATTTTTGGGCGCGCATGTGTCCGCAGCCTATTTTTGGCACACGGAGGGCACTCGCAAAGTCTCGCCCCATTCGGAGTCCGGCGTACGAAGTTGGCAATCCCCTCCCTCCAAGGCTATAGCCCACGCGTTTTTTGGGCATTTTTGCGGCGGACGAACTTGGGTACGGGACCTTCGGGGGCTTATTTTTGGGCGCGGCTGCGCCAGCGGCCTATTTTTTGCACACGGAGGGCACTCACAAAGTCTCACCCCATTCCGAGTCCAGCGGACGAAGTCGGCCAGCCCCTCCCCCCAAGGCTATAGCCCACCCGTTTTTTGGGCATTTTTGCGGCGGACGAACTTGGGGAAGGGACCTTCGGGGGCTTATTTTTGGGCGCGGCTGTGCCCGTGGCCTATTTTTGGCACACGGAGAGCGGTCACAAAGTCTCGCCCCATTCCGAGTCCGGCGGACGAAGTGGGCCAGCCCCTCCCCCCAAGGCTATAGCCCACCCGTTTTTTGGGCATTTTTGCGGCGGACGAACTTGGGGACGGGACCTTCGGGGGCTTATTTTTGGGCGCGGCTCTGGCCGCGGCCTATTTTTGGCACTCGGCGGGCGCTGGCAAAGTCTCGCCCCATTCCGAGTCCGCGGACGAGTTGGCCAGCCCTCCCCCAAGGCTATAGCCCACCCGCTTTTTTGGGCATTTTTGCGTTCACTAACTTGGGGACGGGACCTTCGGGGCTTATTTTTGGGCGCGGCTGTGCCTATTTTTGGCACACGGAGGGCGCTCGTAAAGTCTCGCCCCATTCCGAGTCCGCGGACGAAGTTGGCCAGCCCTCCCCAAGGCTATAGCGCACCTCGCTTTTGGGCATTTTGCGGCGGACGAACTTGGGGACGGACCTTCGGGGCTTATTTTTGGGTGCGGCTGTGCCCGCGGCCTATTTTTAGAACACGGAGGATGCTCGCAAAGTCACGCCGCATTTCGAGTCCGGCGATGGTTGGCCAGCCCTCCCCAAGGCTATAGCCCACCCGCTTTTGGGCATTTTTGCGGCGGACGAACTTGGGGATGGGACCTTCGGGGGCTTATTTTTGGGCGCGGCTGTGCCCGCGGCCTATTTTTGGTACACGGAGGGTGCTCGCAAAGTCTCGCCCCATTTCGAGTCTGGCGGACGAAGTCGGCCATCCCCTCCCCCCAAGGCTATAGCCCACCGATTTTTTGGGCATTTTTGCGGCGGACGAACTTGGGGACGGGACCTTAGGGGGCTTATTTTTGGGCCTGGCTGTGCCCGTGACCTATTTTTGGCACACGGAGGGCACTCGCAAAGTCTCGCCCCATTCCGAGTCCGGCGGACGAAGTTGGCCAGCCCCTCCCCCCATGGCTATAGCCCACCCGTTTTTTGGGCATTTTTGCGGCGGATGAACTTGGGTACGGGACCTTCGGGGGCTTATTTTTGGGCGCGGCTGTGCCCGCGGACTATTTTTGGCACACGGAGGGTGCTTGCAAAGTCTCGCCCCATTCCGAGTCCGGCAGACAAAGTTGGCCAGCCCCTCCCTCCAAGGCTATAGCCCACCCGTTTTTTGGGCATTTTTGCGGCGGGCGAAATTGCGGACGGGACCTTCGGGGGCTTATTTTTGGGCGCGGCTGTGCCCACGGCCTATTTTTGGTACATGGAGGGCGCTCGCAAAGTCTCGCCCCATTCCGAGTCCGGCAGACAAAGTTGGCCAGCCCCTCCCTCCAAGGCTATAGCCCACCCATTTTTTGGGCATTTTTGCGGCGGGCAAACTTGCGGACGGGACCTTCGGGAGCTTATTTTTGGGCGCGGCTGTGCCCACGGCCTATTTTTGGTACATGGAGGGCGCTCGCAAAGTCTCGCCCCATTCCGAGTCCGCGGACAGTTGGCCAGCCCTCCCCAAGGCTATAGCCCACCCGCTTTTGGGCATTTTTGCGGCGGATTTAACTTGGGGACGGGACCGCCGGGGTTTATTTTTGGTCGTGGCTGTGCCCGAGGACTATTTTTGGCACACGGAGGGCGGTCGCAAAGTCTCGCCCATTCCGAGTCCGCGGACGGTTGGCCAGCCCTCCCCAAGGCTATAGCCCACCCGCTTTTTGGGCATTTTTGCGGACGAACTTGGGGACGGGACCGTCGGGGGTTTATTTTTGGTCGTGGCTGTGCCCGAGGACTATTTTTGGCACACGGAGGGCGGTCGCAAAGTCTCGCCCCATTCCGAGTCCGGCGGACGAAGTTGGCCAGCCCCTCCCCCCAAGGCTATAGCCCACCCGTTTTTTGGGCATTTTTGCGGCGGACGAACTTGGGGACGGGACGTTCGGGGGCTTATTTTTGTGCGCAGCTGTGCCCGCAGCCTTTTTGTGGTACACGGAGGCTGCTCGCAAAGCCTCGCCCCATTCCGAGTCCGGCGGACAAAGTTGGCCAGCCCCTCCCCCCAAGGCTATTGCCCACCCGTTTTTTGGGCATTTTTACGGCGGACGAAATTGGGGAAGGGACCTTCGGGGGCTTATTTTTGGGCGCGGCAGTGCCCGTGGCCTATTTTTGGTACACGGAGGGCGCTCGCAAAGTCTCGCCTCATTCCAAGTCCGGCGGACGAAGTTGGCCAGCCCCTCCCCCCACGGCTATAGCCTACCCGTTTTTTGGGCATTTTTGCGGCGGACGAACTTGGGGACGGGACCTTCCGGGGCTTATTTTTGGGAGCGGCGGTGCCCGCGGCCCAATTTTGGTACACGGAGGGCGCACGCAAAGTGTCGCCCCATTCCGAGTCCGGCGGACGAAATTGTCCAGCCCCTCCCCCCAAGGCTATAGTCCACCCGTTTTTTGGGCATTTTTGCGACGGACGAACTTGGGGACGGGACCTTCGGGGGCTTATTTTTGGGCGCGGCTGTGTCTGCAGCCTATTTTTGGCACATGGAGGGCGATGGCAAAGTCTCGCCCCATTCCGAGTCCGGCGGACGAAGTTGGCCAGCCCCTCCCCGCAAGGCTATAGCCCACCCGTTTTTTGGGCATTTTTGCGGCGGACGAACTTGGGGACGGGCCCTTCGGGGGCTTATTTTTGGGCGTAGCTTTGCCCGCGACCTATTTTTGGCACACGGAGGGCGCTCACAAAGTCTCGCCCCATTCCGAGTCCGGCGGACGAAGTTGGCCAGCCCCTCCCCCCAAGGCTATAGCCCACCCATTTTTTGGGCATTTTTGCGGCGGACGAACTTGGGGACGGGACCTCCGGGAGCTCATTTTTGGGCGTGGCTGTGGCCACGGCCTTTTTGTGGTACACGGTGGCCGCTCGCAAAGCCTCGCCCCATTCCGAGTCCGGCGGACGAAGTGGGCCGGCCCCTCCCCCCAAGGCTATAGCCCACCCGGTTTTTGGGCATTTTTTTGGAGGACGAACTTGGGGACGGGACCTTCGGGAGCTAATTTTTGGGCGCGGCTGTGCCTGCGGCCTATTTTTTGCACACGGAGGGCGCTCGGAAAGGCTCACCCCATTCCGAGTCCGGCGGACGAAGTTGGCCAGCCCCTCCCCCCAAGGCTATAGCCCACCCGTTTTTTGGGCATTTTTGCGGCGGACGAACTTGGGGACGGGACCTTTGGGGCCTTATTTTTGGGCCCGGCTGTGCCCGCGGCCTATTTTTGGCACACAGAGGGCACTCGTAAAGTCTCGTCCCATTCCGAGTCCAGCGGACGAAGTTGGCCGGCCCCTCCCCCCAAGGCTATAGCCCACCCGGTTTTTGGGCATTTTTGCGGCGGACGAACTTGGGGAGGGGACCTTTGGGGCTTTTTTTTGGGCGCGGATGTGTCCGCGGCCTATTTTTGGCACACGGAGGGTGCTCGCAAAGTCTCGTCCCATTCCGAGTCCGGCGGACGAAGTTGGCCAGCCCCTCCCCCCAAGGCTATAGCCCACCCGTTTTTTGGGCATTTTTGCGGCGGACAAACTTGGGGACGGGACCGTCGGGGGCTTATTTTTGGTCGTCGCTGTGCCCGAGGACTATTTTTGGCACACGGAGGGCGGTCGCAAAGTCTCGCCCCATTCCGAGTCCGGCGGACGAAGTTGGCCAGCCCCTCCCCCCAAGGCTATAGCCCACCCGTTTTTTGGGCATTTTTGCGGCGGACGAACTTGGGAACGGGACGTTCGGGGGCTTATTTTTGTGTGCAGCTGTGCCCGCGGCCTTTTTGTGGTACACGGAGGCTGCTCGCAAAGCCTCGCCCATTCCGAGTCCGCGGACAAGCCAGCCCTCCCCAAGGCTATTGCCCACCCGCTTTTGGGCATTTTTGCGGCGGACGAAATTGGGGAAGGGACCGTCGGGGGCTTATTTTTGGGCGCGGCAGTGCCCGTGGCCTATTTTTGGTACACGGAGGGCGCCGCAAAGTCTCGCCTCATTCCAAGTCCGCGGACGAGTTGGCCAGCCCCTCCCACGGCCTATAGCCCACCCGCTTTTGGGCATTTTTGCGGCGGACGAACTTGGGTACGGGACGTTCGGGGGCTTATTTTTGGGAGCGGCGGTGCCCGCGGCCCAATTTTGGTACACGGAGGGCGCACGCAAAGTGTCGCCCCATTCCGAGTCCGCGGACGAAATTGGCCAGCCCCTCCCCAAGGCTATAGTCCACCCGCTTTTGGGCATTTTTGCACGGACGAACTTGGGGACGGGACCTTCGGGGCTTATTTTGGGCGCGGCTGTGTCCGCCGCCTATTTTTGGCACATGGAGGGCGATCGCAGTCTCGCCCCATTCCGAGTCCGGCGATTTAGTTGGCCAGCCCCTCCCCGCAAGGCTATAGCCCACCCGTTTTTTGGGCATTTTTGCGGCGGACGAACTTGGGGACGGGACCTTCGGGGGCTTATTTTTGGGCGTAGCTTTGCCCGCGACCTATTTTTGGCACACGGAGGGCGCTCACAAAGTCTCGCCCCATTCCGAGTCCGGCGGACGAAGTTGGCCAGCCCCTCCCCCCAAGGCTATAGCCCACCCGTTTTTTGGGCATTTTTGCGGCGGACGAACTTGGGGACGGGACCTTTGGGGCCTTATTTTTGGGCCCGGCTGTGCCCGCGGCCTATTTTTGGCACACGGAGGGCACTCGTAAAGTCTCGTCCCATTCCGAGTCCAGCAGACGAAGTTGGCCGGCCCCTCCCCCCAAGGCTATAGCCCACCCGGTTTTCGGGCATTTTTGCGGCGGACGAACTTGGGGACGGGACCTTTGGGGCTTTTTTTTGGGCGCGGATGTGTCCGCGGCCTATTTTTGGCACACAGAGGGTGCTCGCAAAGTCTCGCCCCATTCCGAGTCCGGCGGACGAAGTTGGCCAGCCCCTCCATCCAAGGCTATAGCCCACCTGCTGGGCATTTTTTGCGGCGGACGAACTTGGGGACGGGACATTCGGGGCTTATTTTTGTGCGCAGCTGTGCCCGCGTCTTTTTGTGGTACACGGAGGCTGCTCGCAGCCTCGCCCATTCCGAGTCCGGCGGACAAAGTTGGCCAGCCCTCCCCAAGGCTATAGCCCACCCGGCTGGGCATTTTTGCGCGGACGAACTGGGGGACGGGACCTTCGGGGCTTATTTTTGGGCGCGGCTGTGCCCGCGCCTATTTTTGGCACGCGGATGGCGCTCGCAAAGTCTCGCCCCATTCCGAGTCCGGCGGACGAACTTGGCCAGCCCCTCCCCCCAAGGCTATAGCCCACCCGCTTGGGAATTTTGCGGACGAACTTAGGGACGGAACTTCGGGGCTTATTTTTGGGCGCGGCTGTGCCCGCGGCCTATTTTTGGCACACGGAGGGCGCCGCAAAGTCTCACCCCATTCCGAGTCCGACGGACGAGTTGGCCGCCCTCCCCAAGGCTATCGCCCACCCGTTTTTGGGGCATTTTTGCGGCGGACGAACTAGGGGAAGGCACCTTTGGGGCTTTTTTTTGGGTGCGGAAGTGACCGCGGCCTATTTTTGGCACACGGATGGCGCTCACAAAGTCTCGCCCCATTTTGAGTCCGGCGGACGAAGTTGGCACCCCCTCCCCCCAAGGCTATAGGCCACCCGCTTGGGGCATTTTGGGCGGACGAACTTGGGGACGGGACCTTCGGGGCTTATTTTGGGCGCGCTCTGCCTGCTGCCTATTTTTCGCACACGGAGGGTGCTCGCAAAGTCTTGCCCCATTCCGAGTCCGGCGACGAGTTGGCTACCCTCCCCCAAGGCTATAGGCCACCCGTTTTTTGGGAATTTTTGCGGCGGACGAGCTTGGGGACGGGACCTTCGGGAGCTTACTTTTCGGCGCGGCTGTGCCCGCGGCCTATTTTTGGCACACGGAGGGCGCTCGCAAAGTCTCACCCCATTCCGAGTCCGACGGACGAAGTTGGCCAGCCCCTCCCCCCAAGGCTATAGCCCACCCGTTTTTTGGGCATTTTTGCGGCGGACGAACTTGGGGACGGGACCTTTGGGGCTTTTTTTTGGGCGCGGCTGTGTCCACGGCCTATTTTTGGCACACGGAGGGCGCTCGCAAAGTCTCGCCCCATTCTGAGTCCGGCGGACGAAGTTGGCTACCCCTCCCCCCAAGGCTATAGCCCACCCGTTTTTTGGGCATTTTTGCGGCGGACGAACTTGGGGACGGGACCTTCGGGGGTTTATTTTTGGGCGCAGCTCTGACCGCGGCCTATTTTTCGCACACGGAGGGTGCTCGCAAAGTCTCGCCCCATTCCGATTCCGTCGGACGAAGTTGGCCAGCCCCTCCCCCCAAGGCTATAGCCCACCCGTTTTTTGGGCATTTTTACGGCGGACGAACTTGGGGACGGGACCTTCGGGGGCTTACTTTTGGGCGCGGCTGAGCCCGAGTCCTATTTTTGGCAGACGAAGGGCGCTCACAAAGTCTCGCCCCATTCCGAGTCCGGCGGACGAAGTCGGCCAGCCCCTCCCCCCAAGGCTATTGCCCACCCGTTTTTTGGGCATTTTTGCGGCGGACGAACTTGGGGACGGGACCTTCGGGGGCTTATTTTTTGACGTGGCTGTGGCCGCGGCCTATTTTTGGCACACGGAGGGCGCTCGCAAAGTCTCGCCCCATTCCGAGTCCGGCGGACGAACTTGGCCAGCCCCTCCCCCCAAGGCTATAGCCCACCCGTTTTTTGGGCATTTTTACGGCGGACGAACTTGGGGACGGGACCTTCGGGGGCTTACTTTTGGGCGTGGCTGAGCCCGAGTCCCATTTTTGGCAGACGAAGGGCGCTCACAAAGTCTCGCCCCATTCCGAGTCCGGCGGACGAAGTTGGCCAGCCCCTCCCCCCAAGGCTATTGCCCACCCATTTTTTGGGCATTTTTGCGGAGGACGAACTTGGGGACGGGACCTTCGGGGGCTTATATTTGGGCGCGGCTGTGGCCGCAGCCTATTTTTTGCACACGGAGGGCGGTCGCAAATTCTCGCCCCATTCCGAGTCCGGCGGACGAAGTTGGCCAGCCCCTCCCCCCAAGGCTATAGCCCACCCGTTTTTTGGGCATTTTTGCGGCGGATGAACTTGGGGACGGGACCTTCGGGGGCTTATTTTTGGGCAAAGCTGTGCCCCCGGCATATTTTTGGCCCACGGAGGACGCTCGCAAAGTCTCGCCCCATTCCGAGCCCGGCGGATTTGGCCAGCCCTCCACCAAAGGCTATAGCCCACCCGCTTTTGGGCATTTTTGCGGACGAACTTGGGTACGGGTCCTTCGGGGCTTATTTTTGGGCGCGGCTGTGCCCGCAGCCTATTTTTGGCACACGGAGGGCGCCGTAAATTCTCGCCCCATTCCGAGTCCAGCGGACGAAGTTGGCCAGCCCCTCCCCCCAAGGCTATAGCCCACCCGTTTTTTGGGCATTTTTGCGGCGGACGAACTTGGGGACGGGACCTTCGGGGGCTTATTTTATGCAAAGCTGTGCCCGCGGCCTATTTTTGGCACACGGAGGGTGCTCGCAAAGTCTCGCCCCATTCCGAGTCCGGCGGGCGAAGTTGGCCAGCCCCTCCCCCCAAGGCTATTGCCCACCCATTTTTTGGGCATTTTTGCGGCGGACGAACTTGGGGACGGAACCTTCGGGGGCTTATTTTATGCAAAGCTGTGCCCGCGGCCTATTTTTAGCACACGGAGGCCGCTCGCAAAGTCTCGCCCCATTCCCTGCCCGGCGGACGAAGTTGGCCAGCCCCTCCCCCCAAGGCTATAGCCCACACCCGTATTTTGGGCATTTTTGCGGCGAAAGAACTTGGGGACGGGACCTTCGGGCACTTATTTTTGGGCGCGGCTGTGTCCGTGGCCTATTTTCGGCACACGGAGGGCGCTCGCAAAGTCTCGCCCCATTCCGTGTCCGGCGGACGAACTTGGCCAGCCCCTCCCCTCAAGGCTATAGCCCACCCGTTTTTTGGGAATTTTTGCGGCGGACGAGCTTGGGGACGGGACCTACGGGGGCTTATTTTCTGGCGCGGCTGTGGCCGCGGCCTATTTTTGGCACACGGAGGGCGCTCGCAAAGTCTCACCCCATTCCGAGTCCGACGGACGAAGTAGGCCAGCCCCTCCCCCCAAGGCTATAGCCCACCCATTTTTTGGGCATTTTTGCGGCGGACGAACTTGGGGACGGGACCATCGGGGTTTATTTTTGGGCGCAGCTCTGATCAAGGCCTATTTTTTCGCACACGGAGGGTGCTCGCAGTCTCGCCCCATTCCGATTCCGCGGACGAAGTTGGCAGCCCTTTCCCCAAGGCTATAGCCCACCCATTTTTGCGCATTTTTGCGCGGACGAACTTGGGACGGGACCTTCGGGGCTTATTTTTGGGGGCGGCTGTGCCCGGGCCCATTTTTGGCACGCGGAGGGCGCCGCAGTCTCGCCCCATTCCGAGTCCGCGGAAGTTTGCCAGCCCTCCCCAAGACTATAGCCCACCCGTTTTTGGGCATTTTCGGACGAACTTGGGAACGGGACCTCGGGCACTTATTTTTGGCGCGGCTGTGTCCGCGTCTATTTTGGCACACGGAGGGCGTTCGCAAAGTCTCGCCCCATTCCGAGTCCGCGGAAGTTGGCCAGCCCTCCCCAATGCCGTAGCCCACCCGCTTGGGCATTTTTGGACGAACTTAGGGGACGTGGAGCTTCGGGCGCTTATTTTTGCGGCTGTGCCGCCTATTTTAGGTACACGGAGGGCGCCGCAAAGTCCGCCCCATTCCGAGTCCGCGGACGATTTGCTAGCCGCTCCCCAAAGTATATAGCCCACCCTGCTGTATTTTTGCGGCGGACGAACTTGGGGACGGGACCTTCGGGAGCTTATTATTGGGCGCGCTGTGCCCGCAGCCTATTTTTGGCACACGGAGGGCGCCGCAAAGTCTCGCCCCATTCCGAGTCCGGCGACGAGTTGGCCCTCCCCCAAGGCTATAGCCCACCCCTGGGCATTTTTGCAAGGACGAACTTGGGGATGGGACCTTCGGACGCTTATTTTTGGCGCGGCTGTGCCTGCGGGCCTATGTTTGGCACACGGAGGGCGCTCGCAGTCTCGCCCATTCCGAGTCCGCGGACGGTTGGCCAGCCCTCCCCGTGCTATAGCCCACCCGCTTTTTTGGGCATTTTTGCGGACGAACTTGGGGACGGGGCCTTCGGGCGCTATTTTTGGGCGCGGGCTGTGTCCGCAGCTTATTTTTGGCACACGGAGGGCGCGCAATGTCTCGCCCCATTCCGAGTCCGGGCGAGTGGGCCAGCCCCTCCCCAAGGCTATAGCCCACCTGCTTTTTGGGCATTTTTGCGGACGAACTTGGGGACGGGACCTTCGGGGCTTATTTTGGGCGTGGTTGTGCCGTGGCCTATTTTTGGTACACGGAGTACGCTGCAAAGTCTCGCCCATTCCGAGTCCGCGGACGGTTGGCCAGCCCTCCCCCAAGGCTATAGCCCACCCGCTTGGGGAATTTCGGCGGATGAACTTGGGGACGGGACCTTCGGGGCTTATTTTGACGCGCTGTGCCTCAAGGCCTATTTTTGCCGTGACGGAGGGCGCTTTTGCAAAGTCTCGCCCATTCCGAGTCCGGCGGATTTAGGGCAAGCCCTCCCCAAGGCTATAGCCCACCCGTTTTTTGTGCATTTTTGCGGCGGACGAACTTGGGGACGGGACCTTCGGGGGCTAATTTTTGGGCGCGGCTGTGCCCACGGCCTATTTTTTGCACACGGAGGGCGCTCACAAAGTCTCGCCCCATTTCGAGTCTGGCGGACGAAGTGGGTCAGCCCCTCCCCCCAAGGCTATAGCCCACCCGTTTTTTGGCCATTTTTGCGGCGGACGAACTTGGGGACGGTACGTTCGGGGGCTTATTTTTGGGCGCGGCTGTGCCCATGGCCTATTTTTGGCACACGGAGGGAGCTCGCAAAGTCTCACCCCATTCCGAGTCCGGCGGACGAACTTGGCCAGCCCCTCCCCCCTAGGCGATAGCCTACCCATTTTTTGGGAATTTTTGCGGCGGACGAACTTGGGGACGGGACCTTCGGGCGCTTATTTTTGGGCGCGGCTGTGTCCGCGGCCTATTTTTGGTACACGGAGGGCGCTCGCAAAGTCTCGCCCCATTCCGAGTCCGGCGGACGAACTTGGCCAGCCCCTCTCCCCAAGGCTATAGCCCACCCGTTTTTTGGGCATTTTTGCGGCGGACGAACTTGGGGACGGGACATTTGGGTGCTTATTTGTGGGCGCGGCTGTGGCCGTGGCCTATTTTTTGCACACGGAGGGCGCTCGCAAAGTCTCGCCCCATTCTGAGTCCGGCGGACGAACTTGGCCAGTCCCTCCCCCCAAGGCTATAGCCCACACGTTTTTTGGGCATTTTTGCTGCGGACGAACTTGGGGACGGGACCTTCGGGTACTTATTTTTGCACGCGGCTGTGCTCGCGGCCTATTTTTCGCACACGGAGGGTGCTCGTAAAGTCTCGTCCCATTCCGAGTCCGGCGGACGAACTTGGCCAGCCCCTCCCCCCAAGGCTATAGCCCACCCGTTTTTTGGGCATTTTTGCAGCGGACGAACTTGGGGACGGGACCTTCGGGCACTTATTATTGGGAACGGCTGTGCCCGTGGCCTATTTTTGGCACACGGAGGCCGCTCGCATAGTCTCGCCCCATTCCGAGTCCGGCGGACGAAGTTGGCCAACCCCTCCACCCAAGGCTATAGCCCACCCGTTTTTTTGGCATTTTTGCGGCGGACGAACTTGGGGACGGGACCTTCGGGGGGTTATTTTTAGGCGCGGCTGTGCCCACGGCCTATTTTTGGTACACGGAGGGCGCTCGTAAATTCTCGCCCCATTCCGAGTCCGGCGGACGAAGTTGGCCAACCCCTCCACCCAAGGCTATAGCCCACCCGTTTTTTTGGCATTTTTGCGCGGACGAACTTGGCGACGGGACCTTCAAGGTTATTTTTGGGCGTTGCGCGACCTATTTTGGGTACACGGACGGCACTCTTGCAAAGTCTCGACCCATTCCGAGTCCGGCGGACGAGGTTGGCCAGCCCTCCCCCAAGGCTATAGCCCACCCGCTTTTGGGCATTTTTGGCGGACGAACTTGGGGACGGGACCTTCGAGCTTATTTTTGGGCGGCCATGTCCGCTGCCTATTTTTGGCACACGGAGGGCGTCGCAAGTCTCGCCTCATTCCGGAAGTCCGCGGAGTTGGCCAGCCCCTCCCCAAGGCCAGTAGCCCACCCGCTTTTGGGCATTTTTAAGGCGGACGAACTTGGGGACGGGACCTTTGGGGAATTTATTTTGGGCGCGGCTTGCCAAGGCCCTATTTTTTGCACACGGAGGGCGCTCGCAGTCTCGCCCCATTCCGAGTCCGGCGACGAATCCTTGGCAACCCTCCCCAAGGCTATGGCCCATCCGCTTTTGGGCATTTTTGCGGCGGAACTTGGGGACGGGACCTTCGGGTGCTTATTTTTGGTGCTGCTGTGCCCGTGGCTCTATTTTTGGCACACGGAGGGTGCCTCAAAAGTCTCGCCCCATTCCGAGTCCGCGGATCGAACTTGGCCTGCCCCTCCCCAAGGCTATAGCTCACCCGCTGGGGCATTTTTTGCCGGACGAACTTGGGGAGGGAACCATCGGGCGCTTATTTTTTGGCGCGGCTGTTCCCGAGGCCTATTATTGTTGCATGGATGGCGCACGCAAAGTCTAGACCCATTCAGAGTCCAGCGGACGAACTTGGCCAGCCCCTCCCCCCAAGGCTATAGCCCACCCGCTTTTGCATTTTTGCGGCGGACGAACTTGGGGACGGGACTTTCGGGGCTTATTTTTAAGCGCGCTGAGCTCTGCGGCCTATTTTTGTACACGGAGGGCACTCACAAAGTCTCGCCATTCCGAGTCCGCGGACGAAGCACAGCCCGCCCCTCCGAATGCGATAGCCTACCCGCTTTTTTGGGAAATTTTGGCGCGGACGAACTTGGGACGGACCTTCGGGCGCTTTATTTTTGGGCGCGGCTGTGCTCACGTCTATTTTTGGAACACGGAGGGCGTTCGTGAAGTCTCGCCCCATTCCGAGTCCGCTGACGAACTTGGCCAGCCCTCCCCCAAGGCTATAGCCCACCCGCTTTTTGGGGCATTTTTGCAGGACGAACTTGGGGACGGGACCTTCGGGCGCTTATTTTGGGTGCGGCTTTGCCCTGCGCCTATTTTTGGAACACGGAGGGCGTTTGCAAAGTCTCGCCCAATCCGAGTCCGCGGACGAACTTAGCCAGCCCTCCCTCCCAAGGCTATAGCCCACCCATTTTTGGGCATTTTTGCGGCGGACGATTTAACATGGGGACGGGACCTTCGAGCGCTTATTTTGGGAGCTGCTGTGCCCTGCCTATTTTTGGCACACGGAGGGCGCCGAAAGGTCTCGCCCATTCCGAGTCCGGCGGACGAACTTGGCCAGCCCTCCCCAAGGCTATAGCCCACCCGCTTTTTGGGCATTTTTACGGCGGATTTAACTTCGGGACGGGACCTTCGGGTCTTATTTTTGGGTGCGGCTGTGCCCGTGACCCATTTTTTGGAACACAGAGGGCGCTCAAAAGTCTCGCCCCATTCCGAGTCCGCGGACGGTTGGCATCCCCTCCCCAAGGCTATAGCCCACCCGCTTTTGGGCATTTTTGCGCGGACGAACTGGGGACGGGACCTTCGGGGATTATTTTGGCGCGGCTGTGCTCTGCGGCCTATTTTTGGCACACGGAGGGTACTGCAAAGTCTCGCCCCATTCCGAGTCCGGCGGACGGTTGGCCAGCCCTCCCCAAGGCTATAGCCCACCCGCTTTTTTGGGCATTTTTGGCGGACGAACTTGGGGACGGACCTTCGGGGCTTATTTTTGGGTACGGCTGTGCCCGCTGCTCTATTTTTGGCGCACGATGGTGCTCGCAAAGTCACGCCCCATTCCGAGTCCGCGGATTTGTTATTAGCCCTCCCCAAGGCTATTGCCCACCCCTTTTTTAGGCATTTTTGCGGCGGACTAACTTGGGGACGGGACCTTCGGGGGCTTATTTTTGGGTGCTGGTTTGCCCGCGGTCTATTTTGGCACACGGAGGGTGCTCGCAAAGTCTCGCCCCATTCCGAGGCCGCGGATTTGTTGGCACAGCCCTCCCCCCAAGGCTATAGCCCACCCGTTTTTTGGGCATTTTTGCGGCGGACGAACTTGGGGACGGGACCTTCGGGGGCTTATTTTTGGGCGCGGCTGTGCCTGCGGCCTATTTTTGGCACATGGAGGCCACTCGCAAAGTCTCGCGCCATTCCGAGCCCAGCGGACGAAGTTGGCCAGCCCCACCCCCCAAGGCGATAGCCCACCCGTTTTTGTGGCCTTTTTCTGCTGGACGAACTTTGCTCCCCGGCCTTCAGGCCGTTATTTTTGGGTGCGGCTGTGCCAACAGCCTATTTTTGGCACACGGAGGCCACTCGCAAAGTCTCGCGCCATTCCGAGTCCGGTGGACGAAGTTGGCCAGCCCCACCCCCCAAGGCTATTGCCCACCCGTTTTTTGGGCATTTTTGCGGCGGACGCACTTGGGGACGGGACCTTCGGGGGCTTACTTTTGGGCGCGGCTGTGACCGCGGCCTATTTTTGGCACATGGAGGCCACTCGCAAAGTCTCGCGCCATTCCGAGCCCAGCGGACGAAGTTGGCCAGCCCCACCCCCCAAGGCGATAGCCCACCCGTTTTTGTGGCCTTTTTGCGCTGGACGAACTTGGCGCCCCGGCCTTCGGGCGGTTATTTTTTGGCGCTGTGCCAGCTCAAGCGTCTTCTTGGCACACGGAGTCCGCTCGCAGTCTCGCGCCATTCCGTGTCCTGGGCGAAGTTGGCCAGCCCCACCCCCAATGCTATAGCCCACCCGCTTTTGTGGCCTTTTTCCGCTGGACGAACTTGGCGCCCGGCCTCGGATGGTTTTTTTTTCGGCGCGCTGTGTCCGCTCCTATTTATGGCACACTTGAGGCCGTCGCAAAGTCTCGTGGCATTCCGAGTCCGCGGATGAAGATGGCCAGCCCCACTCCCCAAGGCTATAGCCCACCCGCTTTTGTGGCCTTTTTCCGCTGGACCATCTTGCGCCCGGCCTTCAGGCCATTTTTGGGCGCGGCAGCCAACAGCCTATTTTTGGCACACGGAGGCCGCTCGCAAAGTCTCGCGCCATTCCGAGCTCCGGGCGGAAGTGGTCCAGCCCCACCCCCAAGGCTATAGCCCACCCGCTTTTGTGGCCTTTTTCCGCTGGATGAACTTGGCGCCCGGCCTTCGGGCGGTTATTTTTGGCGTGGCTGTGCCCGTGGCCTATTTTTGGCACACTTGAGGCCGCCAGAAGTCTCGCGCCATTCCGAGTCCGGGCGTGACGAAGTTGGCCAGCCCCACCCCCAAGGCTATAGCCCACCCGCTTTTGTGGCCTTTTTCTGCTGGACGAACATGGCGCCCGGCCTTCGGGCGGTTATTTTTAGGCGCGGCTGTGCCCGCGTCTCTTCTTGGCACACGGAGCCTGGGCCGCAAAGTCTCGCGACATTCCGAGTCCGCGACGGGCGGGGCCAGCCCCACCCCCCAAGGCTATAGCCCACCCGTTTTTGTTGTCTTTTTCCGCTGGACGAACTTGCCGCCCCGGCCTTCGGCCGGTTATTTCTGGGCGCAGCTGTGTCCATGGACCATTTTTGGCACACGGAGGCCGCTCGCAAAGTCTCGCGCCATTCCGAGTCCGGCAGACGAAGTTGGCCAGCCCCACCCCCCAAGGCTATAGCCCACCCGTTGTTGTGGCCTTTTTCCGCTGGACGAACTTGGCGCCCCGGCCTTCGGGCGGTTATTTTTGGGTGTGGCTGTGACCACGGCCCAGTTTTGGCACACGGAGGCCGCTCGCAAAGTCTCGCGCCATTCCGAGTCCGGCAGACGAAGTTGGCCACCCCCACCCCCCAAGGCTATAGCCCACCCGTTGTTGTGGCCTTTTTCCGCTGGACGAACTTGGCGCCCCGGCCTTCGGGTGGTTATTTTTGGGCGCGGCTGTGACCGTGTCCTATTTTTGGCACACGGAGGCCGTTCGCAAAGTCTCGCGCCATTCCGAGTCCGGCGGACGAAGTTGGCCTGCCCCACCCCCCAAGGCTATAGCCCACCCGTTTTTGTGGCCTTTTTCTGCTGGACGAACATGGCGCCCCGGCCTTCGGGCGGTTATTTTTTGGCGCGCTGTGCTCTTTTTGGCACACGGAGGCCGTTCGCAAAGTCTCGCGCCATTCCGAGTCCGGCGGACGAAGTTGGCCAGCCCCACCCCCCAAGGCTATAGCCCACCCGTTTTTGTGGCCTTTTTCTGCTGGACGAACTAGGCGCCCCGGCCTTCAGGCCGTTATTTTTGGGCGCGCCTGTGCCAACAGCCTATTTTTGGCACACGGAGGCCACTCGCAAAGTCTCGCGCCATTCCGAGTCCGGCGGACGAAGTTGGCCAGCCCCACCCCCCAAGGCTATAGCCCACCCGTTTTTGTGGCCTTTTTGCGCTGGATGAACTTGGCGCCCCAGCCTTCGGGCGGTTATTTTTGGCGCGCAGTGCTCATGTCTTCTTCTTGGCACACGGAGTCCGCCGCAAAGTCTCGCGCCATTCCGTGTCCGCGGACGGTTGGCCAGCCCCACCCCCCAATGCTATAGCCCACCCGTTTTTGTGGCCTTTTTCCGCTGGACGAACTTGGCGCCCCGGCCTTCGGATGGTTTTTTTTCGGCGCGACTGTGTCCGTGGCCTATTTATGGCACACGGAGGCCGTTCCCAAAGTCTCGTGGTATTCCGAGTCCGGCGGATGAAGATGGCCAGCTCCACCCCCCAAGGCTATAGCCCACCCGTTTTTGTGGCCTTTTTCTGCTGGACGAACTTGGCGCCCCGGCCTTCGGGCGGTTATTTTTGGGCGCGGCTGTGGGCGCAGCCTATTTTTGGCACACGGAGGCCGCTCGCAAAGTTTCGCACCATTCTGAGTCCGGCGGACGAAGTTGGCCAGCCCCACCCCCCAAGGCTATAGCCCACCCGTTTTTTGGCCATTTTTGCATGACGAACTTGGGGACGGACCTCGGGGCTTATTTTTGGCGGCTGTGCCTATTTTTGGCACACGGAGGGCACTCGCAAAGTCGCGCCCCACTCCGAGTCCGGCGGACGAAGTTGGCCTGCCCCTCCCCCCAAGGCTATAGCCCACCCGTTTTTTGGGCATTTTTGCGGCGGAAGAACTTGGGGACGGGACCTTCGGGTGCTTATTTTTGGGAGCGGCTGTGCCCGCGGCCTATTTTTTGCACACGGAGGCCGCTCGCAAAGTCTAGCCCCATTCCGAGTCCGGCGGACGAAGTGGGCCAGCCCCTCCCCCCAAGGCTATAGCCCACCCGTTTTTTGGGCATTTTTGCAGCCGACGAACTTGGGGACGGTACCTCCGGGGGCTTATTTTTGGGCGCAGCTGTGCCCGCGGCCTATTTTTGGCACACGGAGGGTGCTCGCAATGTCTCACCCCATTCCGAGTCCGGCGGACGAAGTTGGCCAGCCCCTCCCCCCAAGGCTATAGCCCACCCGTTTTTTGGGCATTTTTGCGGCGGACGAACTTGGGTACGGGACCTTCGAGGGCTTATTTTTGGGTACGGCTGTGCCCGCGGCCTATTTTTAGAACACGGGGGCCGCTCGCAAAGTCTCGCCCCATTCCAATTCCGGCGGACGAAGTTGGCCAGCCCCTCCCCCCAAGGCTATAGCCATCCGTTTTTTGGGCATTTTTGCGGCGGACGAACTTGGGGACGGGACATTTAGGGGCTTATTGTTGGGCGCGGCTGTGCCCGCGGCCTATTTTTGGCACAAGGGGTCCGCTCGTAAAGTCTCGCCCCATTCCGAGTCCGGCGGACGAAGTTGGCCAGCACCTCCCCCCAAGGCTATAGCCCATCCGTTTTTTGGGCTTTTTTGCGGCGGACGAACTTGGGGACGGGACCTTCGGGGGCTTATTTTTGGGTGCGGCTGTGCCCGCGGCCTATTTTTAGAACACGGAGGCCGCTCACAAAGTCTCGCCCCATTCCGAGTCCGGCGGACGAAGTTGGCCAGCCCCTCCCCCCAAGGCTATAGCCATCCGTTTTTTGGGCATTTTTGCGGCGGACGAACTTGGGGACGGGACCTTCGGGGGCATATTTTTGGGCGCTGCTGTGCCCGCGGCCTACTTTTGGCACACGGAGGGTGCTCGCAAAGTCTCGCCCCATTCCGAGTCCAGCGGACGAAGGTGGCCAGCCCCTCCCCCCAAGGCTATAGCCCACCCGTTTTTTGGCCATTTTTGCGGCGGACGAACTTGGGGACGGGACCTTCGGGGGCTTATTTTTGGGTGCGGCTGTGGCCGCGGCCTATTTTTGGCACACGTAGGGCGCTCGCAAAGTCTCGCCCCATTCCGAGTCCGGCGGACGATGTTGGCCAGCCCCTCCCCCCAAGGCTATAGCGCACCCGTTTTTTGGGCATTTTTGCTGCGGACGAACTTGGGGACGGGACCTTCGGGGGCTTATTTTTGGGCGCGGCTGTGCCCGCGGCCTATTTTTTGCACACGGAGGGCACGCGCAAAGTCTCGCCCCATTCCGAGTCCGGCGGACGAAGTTTGCCAGCCCCTCCCCCCAAGGCTATAGCCCACCCATTTTTTGGGCATTTTTGCGGCGGGCGAACTTGGGGACGGGACCTTCGGGGGCTTATTTTTGGCACGGCTGCGCCCGCAGCCTATTTTTGGCACACGGAGGCCGCTCGCAAAGTCTCGCCCCATTCCGAGTCCGGCGGACGAAGTTGGCCAGCCCCTCCCCCCAAGGCTAGCCCACCCGTTTTTTGGGACTTTTTGCGGCGGACGAACTTGGGGACGGGACCTTCGGGGGCTTATTTTTGGACGCGGCTGTGGCCGCGGCCTATTTTTGGCACACGGAGGGCGCTCGTAAAGTCTCGCCCCATTCCGACTCCGGCGGACGAAGCTGGCCAGCCCCTCCCCCCATGGCTATAGCCCACCCGTTTTTTGGGCATTTTTGCGGCGGACGAAGTTGGCCAGTCCCTCCCCCCAAGGCTATAGCCAACCCATTTTTTGGGCATTTTTGCGGCGGACGAACTTGGGGACGGGTCCTTCGGGGGCTTATTTTTGGGCGCAGCTGTGCCCGTGGCCTATTTTTGGCACATGGAGGGCGCTCACAAAGTCTCGCCCTATTCCGAGTCCGGCGGACGAAGATGGACAGCCCCTCCCCCCAAGGCTATAACCCACCCGTTTTTTGGGCATTTTTGCGGCGGGCAAACTTGGGGACGAGACCTTCGGGGGCTTATTTTTGGGCGCGCCTGTGCCCGCGGCCTATGTTTGGCACATTATTGAGGGTGCTCGCAAAGTCTCGCCCCATTCCGAGTCCGCGGACGGTTGGCCAGCCCCTCCCCAAGGCTATAGCCCACCCGCTTTTGGGCATTTTGCGGCGGATTTTTGGCCAGCCCCTCCCCCCAAGGCTATAGCCAACCCATTTTTTGGGCATTTTGCGGCGGACGAACTTGGGGACGGGTCCTTCGGGGGCTTATTTTTGGGCGCAGCTGTGCCGTGGCCTATTTTTGGCACCCGGAGGGCGCTCGCAAAGTCTCGCCCCATTCCGAGTCCGGCGGACGAAGTTGGCCAGCCCCTCCCCCCAAGGCTATAGCCCACCCGTTTTTTGGGACTTTTTGCGGCGGACGAACTTGGGGACGGGACCTTCGGGGGCTTATTTTTGGACGCGGTTGTGCCTATTTTTGGCACACGGAGGGCATTCATAAAGTCTCGCCCCATTCCGACTCCGGCGGACGAAGTTGGTCAGCCCCTCCCCCCAAGGCTATAGCCCACCCGTTTTTTGGGCATTTTTGCGGCGGACGAACTTGGGGACGGGACCTTCAGGGGCTTATTTTTGGGCGCGGCTGTGCCCGCGGCCTATTTTTGGCACACGGAGGCCGCTCGCAGTCTCGCCCATTCCGAGTCCGCGGATTTAGTTGGCTGGGCCCTCCCCCAAGGCTAGCCCACCCGCTTTTGGGACTTTTGCGCGGCCGAACTTGGGGACGGGACCTTCGGGGGATTATTTTGGACGCAGCTGTGGCCGCGTCTATTTTTGGCACACGGAGGGCGCTCGAAAGTCTCGCCCCATTCGACTCCGCGGACGGTTGGCCAGCCCCCCATGGCTATAGCCCACCCGCTTTTGGGCATTTTTACGGCGGACGGTTGGCCAGCTCCTCCCCCAAGGCTATAGCCAACCCATTTTTGGGCATTTTTGCGGTGGACGAACTTGGGGACGGGTCCTTCGGGGCTTATTTTTGGCGCAGCTGTCCTCGTGGCCTATTTTTGGCACACGGAGGGCGCCACAAAGTCTCGCCCTATTCCGAGTCCGCGGATTTAAGATGGACAGCCCCCTCCCCAAGGCTATAACCCACCCATTTTTGGGCATTTTTGGCGGGCTAACTTGGGGACGAGACCTCTGGGCTTATTTTTTGGCGCGGCTGTGCCCACGGCCTATGTTTGGCACACGGAGGGTGCTCGGCAAAGTCTCGCCCCTATTCCGAGTCCGGCGGACGGTTGGCCAGCCCCTCCCCCAAGGCTATAGCCCACCCGCTTTTTTGGGCATTTTTGCGGCGGACGGTTGGCCAGCCCTCCCCCAAGGCTATAGCCAACCCATTTTTGGGCATTTATGGGCGGATTTAACTTGGGGACGGGTCCTTCGGGGGCTTATTTTTGGGCGCAGCTGTGCCCGAGGCCTATTTTTGGCACCCGGAGGGCGCTCGCAAAGTCTCGCCCATTCCGAGTCCGCGGACGGTTGGCAGCCCTCCCCAAGGCTATAGCCCACCCGCTTTTGGGACTTTTGCGGACGAACTTGGGGACGGGACCTTCGGGGCTTATTTTTGACGTGGTTGTGCCCGCGTCTATTTTTGGCACACGGAGGGCATTCATAAAGTCTCGCCCATTCCGACTCCGGCGGAGTTGGTCAGCCCCTCCCCAAGGCTATAGCCCACCCGCTTTTGGGCATTTTGCGGGGCGGACGAACTTGGGGACGGGACCTTCAGGGGCTTATTTTTGCGGCTGTGCCTCGGTCTATTTTTTGGCACACAGAGGGCGCCGCAAAGTCTCGCACCATTCCGAGTCCGGCGACGAAGTTGGCCAGCCCTCTCCCCAAGGCTATAGCCCACCCGCTTTTGGGACTTTTTGCGCGGACGAACTTGGGGACGGGACCTTCGGGGCTTATTTTTGACACGGTTGTGCCCGCGGCCTATTTTTGGCACACGGAGGGCATTCATAAAGTTCCGCCCATTCCGACTCCGGCGGAAGTTGGCCAGCCCTTCCCCAAGGCTATAGCCCACCCGCTTTTGGGCATTTTTACGGCGGACGAACTTGGGGACGGACCTTCGGGATTATTTTGGCGCAGCTGGCCGTGGCCTATTTTTGGCACACGGAGGCCGCCGCAGTCTCGCCCCATTCCGAGTCCGGCGGACGAAGTGGGCCAGCCCCTGCCCCAAAGGCTATAGCCCACCAGTTTTTTGGGCATTTTTTCGGCGGACGAACTTGGGTACGAGACCTTCGGGGCTTATTTTTGGGTGCGGCTTTGTCTCGGCCTATTTTTAGCATACGGAGGCCGCTCGCAGTCTCGCCCCATTCCGAGTCCGTGGACGAAGTCGCCAGCCCCTCGCCAGGCTATAGCCCACCCGCTTTTTTGGCATTTTTGCGGCGGGCGAACTTGGGGACGGGACCTTCGGGGGCTTATTTTTGCTGCTGTGTCCGTGGCCTATTTTTGGCACACACGGAGGTCGCCGCAAAGTCTCGCCCATTCCGAGTCCGCGGACGGTTGGCCAGCCCTTCCCCAAGGCTAAAGCCCACCCGCTTTTTGGGCATTTTTCGCGGGGCGACGAACTTGGGGATGGGACCTCGGGGCTTAGTTTTGGGTGCGACTGTGCCCGCCTATTTTTGGCACACAAAGGGTGCTCTGCAAAGTCTCACCCCATTCCGAGTCCGGACGGACGACGTTGGCCAGCCCTCCCCAAGGCTATAGCCCACCCGCTTTTGGGACTTTTTGCGCGGATGAACTTGGGACGGACCTTCGGGGCTTATTTTGACGCGGTTGTGCCCAGGCCTATTTTTGGCACACGGAGGGCGCTCGCAAAGTCTCGCCCATTCCGAGTCCGCGGACGAAGGGCCAGCCCCTCGCCCCCAAGGCTACAGCCCACCCGCTTTTGGGCATTTTTTGCCGGCGGACGAACTTGGGGACGGGACCTTTTCTGGGCTTATTTTTGGCGCGGCATTGTCCGCAGCCTATTTTTAGTATAATGGAGGTCGCTCACAAAGTCTCGCCCATTCCGAGTCCGCGGACGGCCGCCAGCCCTCCCCTGTGGCTATAGCCCACCCGCTTTTTTGGGCATTTTTGCGGCGGACGAACTTGGGGACGGGACCTTCAGGGGCTTATTTTTGGGCGCGGCTGTTGCCTATTTTTGGCACACGGAGGCTGCTCGCAGTCTCGCCCCATTCCGAGTCCGGGCGGACGATTTGTCGGCCAGCCCTCCCCCGTGGTTATAGCCTACCCGCTTTTTGGGCATTTTTTGGCGGACGAACTTGGGACGGACCTTCAGGGGCTTATTTTGGGCGCGGCTGTGCCTCGGCCTATGTTTGGCACACGGAGGGTGCTCGCAAAGTCTCGCCCATTCCGAGTCCCGCGGTCGGTTGGCCAGCCCCTCCCCAAGGCTATAGCCCACCCGCTTTTGGGCATTTTTGCGGCGGACGAACTTCGGGACGGGACCTTCAGGGGCTTAGGTTTGGGCGCGACTGTGCCCGCGGCCTATTTTTGGTACACAAAGGGTGCTCGCAAAGTCTCGCCCCATTCCGAGTCTGGCGGACGACGTTGCCAGCCCCTCCCCCCAAGGCTATAGCCCACCCGTTTTTTAGGTCTTTTTGCGGCGGACGAACTTGGGGACGGGACCTTCGGGGGCTTATTTTTGGATGCGGTTGTGCCCGCGGCCTATTTTTGGCACACGGAGGGCATTCATAAAGTCTCGCCCCATTCCCACTCCGGCGGACGAAGTTGGCCAGCCCCTCCCCCCAAGGCTATAGCCCACCCGTTTTTTGGGCATTTTTGCGGCGGACGAACTTGGGGACGGGACCTTCAGGGGCATATTTTTGGATGCGGTTGCGCCCGCGGCCTATTTTTGGCACACGGAGGGCATTCAGAAAGTCTCGCCCCATTCCGACTCCGGCGGACGAAGTTGGCCAGCCCCTCCCCCCAAGGCTATAGCCCACCCTTTTTTTGGGCATTTTTGCGGCGGACGAACTTCGGGACGGGACCTTCAGGGGCTTAGTTTTGGGCGCGACTGTGCCCGCGGCCTATTTTTGGCACACAAAGGGTGCTTGCAAAGTCTCGCCCCATTCCGAGTCCGGCGAACGACGTTGGCCAGCCCCTCCCCCCAAGGCTATAGCCCACCCGTTTTTTGGGACTTTTTGCGGCGGACGAACTTGGGGACGGGACCTTCGGGGGCTTATTTTTGGACGCGGTTGTGCCCGCGGCCTATTTATGGCACACGGAGGGCATTCATAAAGTCTCGCCCCATTCCCACTCCGGCGGACGAAGTTGGCCAGCCCCTCCCCCCAAGGCTATAGCCCACCCATTTTTTGGGCATTTTACGGCGGACGAACTTGGGGACGGGACCTTCGGGGGATTATTTTTGGGCGCGGCTATGCCCGCGGCCTATTTTTGGCACACGGAGGGCGCTCGAAAAGTCTCGCCCCATTCCGAGTCCGGCGGACGAAGTTGGCCAGCCCCTCCCCCCAAGGCTATAGCCCACCCATTTTTTGGGCATTTTTGCGGCGGACGAACTTGGGGACGGGACCTTCGGGGGATTATTTTTTGGTACGGCTGTACCCGCGGCCTATTTTTGGCACACGGAGGGCGTTTACAAAGTCTCGCCCCATTCCGAATCCGGCGGACGAAGTTCGCCAGCCCCTCCCCCCAAGGCTATAGCCCACCCGTTTTTTGGGACTTTTTGCGGCGGATGAACTTGGGGACGGGACCTTCGGGGGCTTATTTTTGGACGCCGCTGTGCCCGCGGCCTATTTTTGGCACACGGAGGGCACTCCTAAAGTCTCGCCCCATTCCGACTCCAGCGGACGAAGAAGGCTAGCCCCTCCCCCCAAGGCTATAGCCCACCCGTTTTTTGGGCATTTTTGCGGCGGACGAACTTGGGGACGGGACATTCGGGGGCTTATTTTTCGGCGCGGCTGTGCCCGCGGCCTATTTTTGGCACACGGAGGGCACTCGCAAAGTCTCGCCCCATTCCGAGTCCGGCAGACGAAGTTGGCCAGCCTCCTCCCCAAGGCTATAGCCCACCCATTTTTGGGCATTTTTTGCGGACGAACTTGGGGACGGACCTTCCGGGCTTATTTTTGCGCGCTGTGCCTCTGCCTATTTTTGGCACACGGACGGCGCTCGAAAGTCTCGCCCCATTCCGAGTCCGGCGGACGAGTGGGCCAGCCCTCCCCAAGGCCTATAGCCCACCCGCTTTTGGGCATTTTTATGTGGACAAAACTTGGGGACGGGACCTCGGGCTTATTTTTGGGCGCGGCTGTGCCGACAGCCTATTTTTGGCACAGGGAGGGCGCTGTAAAGTCTCACTCCCATTCCGAGTCCGCGGATCTTGGCTAGCCCCTCCCCCAAGGCTATAGCCCACCCATTTTTGGGAATTTTTATGCGGATGAACTTGGGGACGGGACCTTCGGGTGATTATTTTTGGGCGCGGCTGTGCCCTGGACTATTTTTAGCACACGGAGGGTGCTCGCAAAGTCTCGCCCATTCCGCGTCCGGCGGATTTGGCCAGCCCTCCCCCAAGGCTATAGCCCACCCGTTGTTTGGGCATTTTTGCGGCGTACGAACTTGGGGACGGGACCTTCGGGGGATTATTTTTGGGCGCGGCTATGCCCGCGGCCTATTTTTTGGCACACGGAGTGCGTTCGCAAAGTCTCGCCCCATTCCAAGTCCGGCGGACGAACTTGGCCAGCTCCTCCCCCCAAGGCTATAGACCACCCGGTTTTTGGGCTTTTTTGCGGCGGATGAACTTGGGGACGGGACCTTCGGGCACTTAATTTTGGGCGCGGCTGTTCCCGCGGCCTATTTTTCGCACACGGAGGGCGCTCGCAAAGTCTCGTCCCATTCCGAGTCCGGCGGACGAACTTGGCCAGCCCCTCCCCCCCAAGGCTATAGCCCACCCGTTTTTTGGGCATTTTTGCGACGGACGAACTTGGGGACGGTACCTTCGGGCGCTTCTTTTTGGGCGCGTCTGTGCCCATGGCCTATTTTTGGCACACGGAGGGCCCTTGCAAAGTCTCGCCCCATTCCGAGTCCGGCGGACGAACATGGCCAGCCCCTCCCCCCAAGGCTATAGCCCACCCTTTTTTGGGCATTTTTGCGGCGGACGAACTTGGGGACGGGACCTTCGGGCGCTTATTTTTGGGCGCGTCTGTCCCCGCGGCCTATTTTTGGCACACGGAGGGCCCTCGCAAAGTCTCGCCCCATTCCGAGTCCGGCGGACGAACTTGGCCAGCCCCTCCCCCAAGGGCTATAGCCCACCCTTTTTTGGGCATTTTTACGGCGTACGAACATGGGGACGGGACCATCGGGCGCTTATTTTTGGACGCGGCTGTCCCCGTGGCCTATTTTTGGCACACGGAAGGTGCTCGCAAAGTCTTGCTGCATTCCGAGTCCGGCGGACGAACTTGGCCAGCCTCTCCCCCCAAGGCTATAGCTCACCCGTTTTTTGGGCATTTTTGTGGCGGACGAACTTGGGGACGGGACCTTTGGGTGCTTATTTTTGGGCGCGGCTGTGCCCGTGGCCTATTTTTTACACACGGAGGGCGCTCGCAAAGTCTCGCCCCATTCCGAGTCCGGCGGACGAACTTGGCCAGCCCCTCCCCCCAAGGCGATAGCCCACCCGTTTTTTGGGCATTTTTGCGGCGGACGAACTTGGGGACGGGACCTTCGGGTGCTTATTTTTGGGCGCGGCTGTGCCTGCGGACTATTTTTAGCTCACGGAGGGCGCTCGCAAAGTCTCGCCCCATTCCGAGTCCGCGGGACTTGGCCGGCCCTCCCCAAGGCTATAGCCCACCCGCTTTTGGGCATTTTGAGGCGGACGAACTTGGGGACGGGACCTTCGGGCTTTTATTTTGGGCGCGCTGTGCCCGTGGACTATTTTTGGCACACGGAGGGAGCCTCGCAAAGTCTCGCCCCATTCTGAGTCCGGCGGACGAACTTGCCAGCCCTCCCCCAAGGCTATAGCCCACCCGCTTTTGGGCATTTTGCGGCGGACGAACTTGGGGACGGGACCTTGGCGCTTATTTTTGGCACGGCTGTGCTGCCTATTTTGGCACACGGAATGCGCGCAAAGTCTCGCCCCATTCCAAGTCCGCGGATTTGACCCTGGCCAGCTCCTCCCCCAAGGCAACAGCCCACCCGCTTTTTTGGGCATTTTTGGATGAACTCGGGACGGGACCTTCGGGGCTTATTTTTGGGCGCGGCTGTGCCCACGGCCTATTTTTGGCACACGGAGGGCGCCGCAAAGTCTCGCCCATTCCAAGTCCGCGGACGAACTGGCCAGCTCCTCCCCAAGCCTATAGACCACCCGCTTTTTGGGCTTTTTTGCGGATGAACTTGGGGACGGGACCTTCGGGCACTTAATTTTGGGCGCGGCTGTTCCTGCGGCCTATTTTTCGCACACGGAGGGCGCTCGCAAAGTCTCGCCCCATTCCGAGTCCGGCGGACAAACTTGGCCAGCCCCTCCCCCCAAGGCTATAGCCCACCCGTTTTTTGGGCATTTTTGCGACGGACGAACTTGGGGACGGGACCTTCGTGCGCTTCTTTTTGGGCGCGTCTGTGCCCATGGCCTATTTTTGGCACACGGAGGGCCCTCGCAAAGTATCGCCCCATTCCGAGTCCGGCGGACGAACTTGCCCAGCCCCTCCCCCCAAGGCTATAGCCCACCCGTTTTTTGGGCATTTTTGCGGCGGACGAACTTGGGGACGGGACCTTCGGGCGCTTATTTTTGGGCGCGTCTGTCCCTACGGCCTATTTTTGGCACACGGAGGGCCCTCGCAAAGTCTCGCCCCATTCTGAGTCCGGCGGACGAATTTGGCCAGCCCCTCCCCCCAAGGCGATAGCCCACCCGTTTTTTAGGCATTTTTGCGGCGGATGAACTTGGGGACGGGACCTTCGGGTGCTTATTTTTGGCGCGGCTGTGCCTCGGACTATTTTTAGCTCACGGAGGGCGCTGCAGTCTCGCCCCATTCCGAGTCCAAGGACGACTTGGCCAGCCCTCCCCAAGGCTATAGCCCACCCGCTTTGGGCATTTTTGCGACGGACGAACTTGGGGACGGGACTTCGTGGCGCTTCTTTTGGGCGCGCCTGTGCCATGGCCTATTTTTGGCACACGGAGGGCTCCTCGCAGTATCGCCCATTCCGAGTCCGCGGATTTAACTTGCCCAGCCCTCCCCAAGGCTATAGCCCACCCGCTTTTGGGCATTTTTGCAAGCGGACGAACTTGGGACGGGACCTTCGGGCGCTTATTTTTGGGCGCGCCTGTCCCTACGGCCTATTTTTGGCACACGGAGGGCTCCTCGCAAAGTCTCGCCCCATTCTGAGTCCGGCGGACGAATTTGGCCAGCCCTCCCCAAGCGATAGCCCACCCGCTTTTTAGGCATTTTTGGCGGATGAACTTGGGGACGGACCTTCGGGTGCTTATTTTTGGGCGCGGCTGTGCCTGCGGACTATTTTTAGCTCACGGAGGGCGCCGCAAAGTCTCGCCTCATTCCGAGTCCGGGACGATTTAACTTGGCCAGCCCCTCCCCCCAAGGCTATAGCCCACCCGTTTTTTGGGGATTTTTGCGGCGGACGAACTTGGGACGGGACCTTCGGGTGCTTATTTTTGGGTACAGCTGTACCCACAGCCTATTTTTGGCACACGGAGGGCGCTCGCAAAGTCTCGCCCCATTCCGAGTCCGGCGGACGAAGTTGGCCAGCCCCTCCCCCCAAGGCTATAGCCCACCCGATTTTTGGGCATTTTTGCGGCGGACGAACTTGGGGACGGGATCTTTGGGCGCTTATTTTTGGGCACGGCTGTGCCCATGGCCTATTTTTGGCACACGGAGGACGCTCGCAAAGTCTCGCCCCATTCCGAGTCCGGCGGAGGAACTTGGCAAGCCCCTCCCCCCAAGGCTATAGCCCACCCGTTTTTTGGGCATTTTTGCAGCGGACGAACTTGGGGACGGGACCTTCGGGCGCTTTTTTTTGGGCGCGGCTGTGCCCATGGCTTTTTATTGGCACACGGAGGCCGCACGCAAAGTCTCGCCCCATTCCGAGTCCGGCGGACGAACTTGGCCAGCCCCTCCCCCCAAGGCTATAGCCCACCCGTTTTTGTGGCCTTTTTCCGCTGGACGAAGCTTTTTGCCTGCAAGGTCTATTTTTGGCACACGGAGGCCGCCGCAGTCTCGCGCGCCATTCCGAGTCCGGCGGGGCGGGCGGTTGGCCAGCCCCACCCCCCAAGGCCCACCCGCCTTTTTGTGGCCTTTTTCCGCTGGACGTTATTTTTGGGGCGGCTGTGCGCTGCCTCTTTCTTGGCACACGGAGGCCGCCGCAGTCTCGCGCCATTCCGAGTCCGCGGACGAAGTTGGCCAGCCCCACCCCCAAGGATATAGTCCACCCGTTGTTGTCGCCTTTTTCCGCTGGACGAACTTGGCGCCCGCCCGGCAAGGTTATTTTTTGCTGACCAGCGCGGGCTATTTTTGCACACGGAGGCCGTCAGAAGTCTCGCGCTGCCCGAGTCCGCGGACAAAGTTGGCCAGCCCCACCCCCAAGGCTATAGCCCACCCGCTTTTGTGGCCATTTTCGCTGTGGACTTGGCGCCGGCCTTCGGGCAGTTATTTTTTGTCCGCGGCTTATTTTTGGCACACGGAGGCCGCCGCAAAATCTCGCGCCATTCCGAGTCCGCGGACGGAGTTGGCCAGCCCCACCCCCAAGGCTATAGCCCACCCGCTTTTGTGGCCTTTTTCCGCTGGACGAACTTGTCGCCCGGCCTTCGGGGATTATTTTTGGGTACGCTGCCTCTTCTTGGCACACGCAGGCCACTCCCGTAAAGTCTCGCGTTCCGAATTCCGAGTCCGCGAAGTTGGCCAGCCCCACCCCCAAGGCTATAGCCCACCTTGGCTTTTGTGGCCTTTTTCCGCCTGGACTTTATTTTTGACGCGGCTGTGCCTCGCGCCTATTTTTGGCACACGGAGGCCTGCCTTCGTAGTCTCCGCATTCATTCCAGTCCGGGCGGGAAGGGCCAGGACCACCCCCAAGGCTATAGCCCACCCGCTTTGGTGGCCTTTTTCCGCTGGACGAACTTGGCCCGGAGGCGCCACAGTTATTTTGGCGCCCAGCTGTGACCGCCTATTTTTGGCATAAGGAGGGCCGCTAAAAGTATCGCACCATTCCGAGTCCGGCGGACGGTTGGCCATCCCCACCCCCAAGGCTATAGCCCACCCGCTTTTGTGGCCTTTTCCGCTGGGCGCTTGGCTTGGCGCCGGCGGAGGGCTAGGCGGTTGCATTTTTTTGTGCCACTGGGCCGCCTATTTTTGGCACACGGAGGCGGAAGCCGCAAAGTCTCAAGGCCATTCCGAGTCCGGCGGACGGATTTGGTTGGCCAGCCCCACCCCCAAGGCTATAGCCTTCACCCGCTTTTGTGGCCTTTTTCCGCTGGACGAACTTGGGCTTCCGCCCGGCAGGTTGGGGCGCTTGTGCTGTGCTCATTTTTGGCACGGAGGCCGCTTCGCAGTCTCGCCTCCATTCGAGTCGCCCCCCATTCCGCTAGTCCGCTGGACGGCCAGCCTCCCTACCCTCAAGGATATAGTCCACCCGTTGTTGTGGCCTTTTCCGCTGGACGAACTTGGCGCAGGGGCCGCCTTCGGCGTCTTCTTGGCACACGCGCCTCGCGCCTTTTTCACCACCCTCACGGAGGCCGCACACTCAGAAGTCTCGCTCGCTCCGAGTCCGCGGACAAAGTTGGCCAGCCCCACCCCCCAGGCTATAGCCCACCCGTTTTTGTGGCCATTTTCCGCTGTACGGACTTGGCGCCCCGGCCTTCGGGCAGTTATTTTTGTGCGCGGCTGTTCCCGCGGCTTATTCTTGGCACACGGAGGCCGCTCGCAAAATCTCGCGCCATTCCGAGTCCGGCGGACAAAGTTGGCCAGCCCCACCCCCCAAGGCTATAGCCCACCCGTTTTTGTGGCCTTTTTCCGCTGGACGAACTTGTCGCCCCGGCCTTCGGGGGATTATTTTTGGGCGCGGCTGTGTACGCGGCCTCTTCTTGGCACACGCAGGCCACTCGCAAAGTCTCGCGCCATTCCGAGTCCGGCGGACAAAGTTGGCCAGCCCCAGCGTCCAAGGCTATAGCCCACCCGCTTGTGGTTTTTCCGCTGTGCGGACTTGCGCCCGGCCTTCGGGCGGTTTATTTTTGGCGCTGCTGTGCCTGCCTATTTTTGGCAGACGGAGGCCGCTCGCAGTCTCGGGCTCCATTCCGAGTCCGCGGACGGTTGGCAATCCTCATCCCCAAGGCTATAGCCCACCCGGGTTTTGCGGCCTTTTTCCGCTGGACGAATCCTCGCGCCCGGCCTTTCGGGCGGTTATTTTTGGGCTCGGCTGTGACCGCGGCCTATTTTTGGCATACGGAGGCCGCCAAAAGTATCGTTGCCATTCCGAGTCCGGCGGAGTTGGCCAGCCCCACCCCCAAGGCTATAGCCCACCCGCTTTGTGGCCTTTTTCCGCTGGACGAACCTGGCGCCTGCCTTCGGGCGGTTATTTTGGGCGCGGCTGTGTCTGCGGCCTCTTCTTGGCACACGGAGGCCACTCGCAGTCTCGCGCCATTCCGAGTCCGGCGGACGGTTGGCCAGCCACACCCCCCAAGGCTATAGCCCACCCGTTTTTGTGGCCTTTTTCCGTTGGACGAACTTGTCGCCCCGGCCTTCGGGCGGTTATTTTTGGGTGCGGCTGTGTCCGCGGCCTCTTCTTGCTACGCGGAGGCCGCTCGCAAAGTCTCGCGCCATTCCGAGTCCGGCGGACGAAGTGGGCCAGCCCCACCTCCCAAGGCTATAGCCCACCCGTTTTTGTTGTCTTTTTCCGCTGGACGAACTTGCCGCCCCGGCCTTCGTGCGGTTATTTTTGGACGCGGCTGTGCCCGTGGCCTATTCTTGGCACACGGAGGCCGCTCGCAAAGTCTCGCGCCATTCCGAGTCCTGCAGACGAAGTTGGCCAGCCCCACCCCCCAAGGCTATAGCACAACCGTTTTTGTGGCCTTTTTCCGCTGGACGAACTTGGCGCCCCGGCCTTCGGGCAGTTATTTTTGGGCACGGCTGTGCCGCAGCCTATTTTGGTACCTGAGGCCGCTCGCAAAGTCTCGCTCCATTCCGAGTCCGGCGGACGAAGTTGGCCATCCCCACCCCCCAATGCTATAGCCCACCCGTTTTTGTGGTTTTTTTCCGCTGGACGAACTTGCCGCCCCGGCTTTCGGGCTGTTATTTTTGGGCGCGGCTGTGCCAGCGGCCTCTTCTTGACACACGGAGGCCGGTCGCAAAGTCTCGTGCCATTCCGAGTCCGGGGGACGAAGTTGGCCAGCCCCACCCCCCAAGGCTATAGCCCACCCGTTTTTGTGGCCTTTTTCCGCTGGACGAACTTGGCGCCCCGGCCTTCGGGCGGTTATTTTTGGGCATGGCTGTGCCCGCGGCCTATTTTTGGCCGACGGAGGCCGCTCGCAAAGTCTCGCTCCATTCCGAGTCCGGCGGACGAAGTTGGCCATCCCCACCCCCCAAGGCTTTAGCCCACCCGTTGTTGTGGCCTTTTTCCGGTGGACGAACTTGGCGCCCCGGCTTTCGGGCGGTTATTTTTGGGCGCGGCTGTGCCCGCTGCCTATTTTTGGCACACGGAGGCCGCTCGCAAAGTCTCGCGCCATTCCGAGTCCGGTGGACGAAGTTGGCCAGCCCCACCCCCCAAGGCTATAGCCCACCCGTTTTTGTGGACTTTTTCCGCTGGACGAATCTTGGGCGCCCGCCCTTCGAGCGGTTATTTTTGGGCGCGGCTGTGCCCGTGGCCTCTTGTTGGCACACGGAGGCCGCTCGCAAAGTCTCGCGCCATTCCGAGTCCGGCGGGCGAAGTTGGCCAGCCCCACCCCCCAAGGCTATAGCCCACCCGTTTTTGTGGACTTTTTCCGCTGGACGAACTTGGCGCCCCGTCCTTCGGGCGGTTATTTTTGTGCGCGGCTGTGTCCGCGGCCTGTTCTTGGCACGCGGAGGCCGCTCGCAAAGTCTCACGCCATTCCGAGTCCGGCGGATGAAGTGGGCCAGCCCCACCCCCCAAGGCTATAGCCCTCCCGTTTTTGTGGCCTTTTTCCGCTGGACGAAATTGGCGCCCCGGCCTTCGGGCTGTTATTTTTGGGCGCGGCTGTGACCGCGGCCTCTTCATGGCACACGGAGGACGCTTGCAAAGTCTCACGCCATTCCGAGTCCGGCGAACTAAGTGGGCCAGCTCCACCCCCCAAGGCTATAGCCCACCCGTTTTTATGGCCTTTTTCCGCTGGACGAAATTTGCGCCCCGGCCTTCGGGCGGTTATTTTTGGGCGCAGCTGTGGCCGCGGCCTATTTTTAGCACACGGAGGCCGCTCCCAAAGTCTCGCGCCATTCCGAGTCCGGCGGACGAAGTTGGCCAGCCCCACCCACCAAGGCTATAGCCCACCCGTTTTTGTGGCCTTTTTCCGCTGGACGAACTTGGCGCCCCGGCCTTCGGGCGGTTATTTCATGGCGCGGCTGTATCCGCTGCCTATTTTTGCCACACGGAGGCCGCTCGCAAAGTCTTGTGCCATTCCGTGTCCGGCGGACGAAGTTGGCCAGCCCCACCCCCCAAGGCTATAGCCCACCCGTTTTTGTGGCCTTTTTCCGCTGGACGAACTTGGCGCCCCGGCCTTCGGGTGGTTATTTTTGGGCGCGGCTGTGTTCGCGGCCTATTCTTGGCACACGGAGTCGGCTCGCAAAGTCTCGCGCCATTCCGAGTCCGGCAGACGAAGTTGGCCAGCCCCACCCCCCAAGGCTATAGCCCACCCGTTTTTGTGGCCTTTTTCCGCTGGACGAACTTGGCGCCCCGGCCTTCGGGCAGTTATTTTTGGGCGCGGCTGTGCCGCAGCCTATTTTTGGCACACGGAGGCCGCTCGCAAAGTCTCACTCCATTCCGAGTCCGGCGGACGAAGTTGGCCAGCCCCACCCCCCAAGGCTATAGCCCACCCGTTTTTGTGGCCTTTTTCCGCTGGACGAACTTGGCGCACCGTCCTTCGGGCGGTTATTTTTGGGCGCGGCTGTGTCCGCGGCCTCTTCTTGGCACACGGAGGCCGCTCGCAAAGTCTCGCGCCATTCCGAGTCCGCGGACGGTTGGCCAGCCCCACCCCCAAGGCTATAGCCCACCCGCTTGTGGGTCTTTTCCGCTGGGTGACTTGGCGCCCCAGCATTCGGGCGGTTATTTTTGGGCGCGGCTGTGCCCGCGGCTTATTTTTGGCACACGGAGGCCACTCGCAAAGTCTCGCGCCATTCCGAGTCCGGCGGACGAAGTTGGCCAGCCCCACCCCCCAAGGCTATAGCCCACCCGTTTTTGTGGCCTTTTTCCGCTGGACGAAATTGGCGCCCCGGCCTTCGGGCTGTTATTTTTGGGCGCGGCTGTGCCCGCGGCCTCTTCATGGCACACGGAGGACGCTTGCAAAGTCTCACGCTATTCCGAGCCCGGCGGAGGAACTTGGCAAGCCCCTCCCCCCAAGGCTATAGCCCACCCGTTTTTTGGGCATTTTTGCGGCGGACGAACTTAGGGACGGGACCTTCGGGCTTTTATTTTTGGGCGCGGCTGTGCCCGCGGCCCATTTTTGGCACACGGAGGGCGCTTGCAAAGTCTCGCCCCATTCTGAGTCCGGCGGACGAACTTGGCCAGCCCCTCCCCCCAAGGCTATAGCCCACCCGTTTTTTGGGCATTTTTGCAGCGGACGAACTTGGGGACGGGACCTTCGGGCGCTTATTTTTGGGCGCGGCTGTGCCCGCGGCCTATTTTTGGTACACGGAGGGCGCTCGCAAAGTCTCGCCCCATTCTCAGTCCGGCGGAGGAACTTGGCCAGCCCCTCCCCCCAAGGCTATAGCCCACCCGTTTTTTGGGCATTTTTCCGGCGGACGAACTTGGGGACGGGACCTTCGGGGCTTATTTTTGCGCGCTGTGCCTGCTGCCTATTTTTGACACACGGAGGGCGCCGGAAAGTCTCACCCCATTCCGAGTCCGGGCGACGATTTGTTACAGCCCTCCCCCAATGCTATAGCCCACCAGTTTTTTGGGCATTTTTGCGGCGGACGAACTTGGGGACGGGATCCATCGGGGGCTTAATTTTAGGCGCGGCTGTGCCCGCGGCCTATTTTTGGTACACGGAGCGCGCTCGCAAAGTCTCGCCCCATTCCGAGTCCGGCGGACGAAGTTGGCCAAGGCTATAGCCCACCCATTTTTTGGGCATTTTTGCGGCGGACGAACTTGGGGACGGGACCTTCGGGCAGTTATTTTTTGACGCGGCTGTGTCCGCGGCCTATTTTTGGCACACGGAGGGCGCTGGCCAAGTCTCGTCCCATTCCGAGTCCGGCGGACGAACTTGGCCAGCCCCTCCCCCCAAGGCTATAGCCCACCCATTTTTTGGGCATTTTTGCAGCGGACGAACTTGGGGACGGGACCTTCGGGGGCTTATTTTTGGGCGTGGCCGAGCCCGCATCCTATTTTTGGCACACGGAGGGCACTCGCAAAGTCTCGCCCCATTCCGAGTCCGGCGGACGAAGTTGGCCAGCCCCTCCCCCCAAGGCTATAGCCCACCCGCTTTTGGCATTTTTTGGTGGACGAACTTGGGGACGGACCTCAAGCGGCTTATTTTTTGGGTGCAGCTGTGCCCGCAGCCTATTTTTGGCACACATGGAGAGTGCTCTCGCAAAGTCTCGCCCCATTCCGAGTCCGCGGACGGAAGCCAGCCCCTCCCCAAGGCTATAGCCCACCCGCTTTTTTGGGCATTTTTTTAAGACGAACTTGGGGACGGGACCTTCGGGCGCTTATTTTTGTGCGCGGCTGTGCCCGCGGCCTATTTTTGGCACACGGAGGGCGCTCGCAAAGTCTCACCCCATTCCGAGTCCGGCAGACGAAGTGGGCCAGCCCTTCCCCTCCAAGGCTATAGCCCACCCGTTTTTTGGGCATTTTTGCGGCGGACGAACTTGGGACGGACTCTGGGGCTTATTTTTGGCGCAGCTGTGCCCTGCCTATTTTTGGCACACGGAGAGTGCTCTGCAAATTCTCGCCTATTCCGAGTCCGCGGACGAAGTTGGCCAGCCCTCCCCACGGCTATAGCCCACCCGTTTTTTGGGCATTTTTGCAGCGGACGAACTTGGGGACGGGACCTTCGGGTGCTTATTTTTAGGTGCGGTTGTGCCCGTGGCCTATTTTTGGCACACGGAGGGCGTTCGCAAAGTCTCAACCCATTCCGAGTCCGGCGGACGAAGTTGGCCAGCCCCTCCCCCCAAGGCTATAGCCCACCCGTTTTTTGGGAATTTTGCGGCGGACGAACTTGGGGACGGGATCTTCGGGGGCTTATTTTTGGGCGCGGCTGTGCCAGCGGCCTATTTTTGGCACACGGAGGGCGCTCGCAAAGTCTCGCCCCATTCCGAGTCCGGCGGACGAAGTTGGCCAGCCCCTCCCCCCAAGGCTATAGCCCACCCGTTTTTTGGGCATTTTTGCGGAGGACGAACATGGGGACGGGACCTTCGGGGGCTTATTTTTGGTCGCGGCTTTGTCCACGGCCTCTTTTTGGCACACGGAGTGCACTCGCAAAGTCTCGCCCCATTCCGACTCCGGCCGACGAATTTGGCCAGCCCCTCCCCCCAAGGCTATAGCCCACCCGTTTTTTTGGCATTTTTGCGGCGGACGAACTTGGGGACGGGACCTTCGGGGGTTTATTTTTGGGCGCGGCTGTGCCCACGGCCTATTTTTGGCACACGGAGGGCGCTCGGAAAGTCTCACCCCATTCCGAGTCCGGCGGACGAAGTCGGCCAGCCCCTCCCCCCAATGCTATAGCCCACCCGTTTTTTGGGCATTTTTGCGGCGGACGAACAAGGGGACGGGACCTTTGGGGGCTTATTCTTGGGCGCGGCTGTGGCTGTGGATAAATTTTGACACACGGAGGGCGCTCGCAAAGTCTCGCCCCATTCCGAGACCGGCGGACGAAGTTGGCCAGCCCCTCCCCCCAAGGCTATAGCCCACCCGTTTTTTGGGCATTTTTGCGGCGGACGAACAAGGGGACGGGACCATCGGGGGCTTATATTTGGGCGCGGCTGTGTCCGCGGGATATTTTTGGCACACGGAGGGCGCTCGCAAAGTCTCGCCCCATTCCGAGTCCGGGCGACGATTGGCCAGCCCCTCCTCCCACGCCGTAGCCCACCCGCTTTTGGGCATTTTTGCGGCGGACAAACTTGGGGATGGACCTTCGGGCTTATTTTGGGCGCTGCTGTGCCCGCGGTCAATTTTTGGTACAGGAGGGCGCTCGTAAAGTCTCCCCATTCCGAGTCCGGCGGACGAGTTGGCCAGCCCTCCCCCAAGGCTATAGCCCACCCGCTTTTTTGGGCATTTTTACGCGGACGAATTTGGGGACGGGACCTTTGGGGGCTTATTTTTGCGCGGCTATGCCCGCGCCTATTTTTGGCACACGGAGGGCGCGTGAAAGTCTCGCCCATTCCGAGTCTGGATAGTTGGCCAGCCCCTCCCCCAAGGCTATAGCCCACCCGCTTTTTGGGCATTTTTGGCGCGGACAAACTTGGGGGACGGGACTCGGGGCTTATTTTTGGCGCGGCTGTGCCGCACACCTATTTTTGGCACACGGAGGGCGCTGAAAGTATCGCCCATTCCGAGTCCGCGGAGTTGGCCAGCCCCTCCCCAAGGCTTAAGCCCACCCATGGGCATTTTTACGGCGGACGAACTTGGACACGGGACTGGGCTTATTTTTGGGCGCAGCTGTGCCTCGCTGCCTATTTTTGGCACACGGAGGGCGCTCGAAAGTCTCGCCATTCCGAGTCCGCGGACGATGTTGGCCAGCCCTCCCCAAGGCTCTAGCCCACCCGCTTTTGGGCATTTTTACGGTGGACGACTTTGGGACGGGACCTTTGGGACTTATTTTTCGCGCGGCTGTGCCTGCTGCCTATTTTTGGCACACGGAGGGCGTTCGCAAAGTCTCGCCCCATTCCGAGTCCGCGGATTTAGTTGGCCAGCCCTCCCCCCAAGGCTATAGCCCACCCGTTTTTTGGGCATTTTTGCGGCGGACGAACAAGGGGACGGGACCATCGGGGGCTTATATTTGGGCGCGGCTGTGTCCGTGGGATATTTTTGGCACACGGAGGGCGCTCGCAAAGTCTCGCCCCATTCCGAGTCCGGCGGACGAAGTTGGCCAGCCCCTCCTCCCACGCCTGTAGCCCACCCGTTTTTTGGGCATTTTTGCGGAGGACGAACTTGGGGATGGGACCTTCGGGGGCTTATTTTTGGGCGCGGCTGTGCCCGCGGCCAATTTTTGGCACAGGGAGGGCGCTCGTAAAGTCTCCCCCCATTCCGAGTCCGGCGGACGAAGTTGGCCAGCCCCACCTCCCAAGGCTATAGCCCACCCGTTTTTGTGGCCTTTTTCCGCTGGACGAATTTGGCGCCGCGGCCTTCAGGCGGTTATTTTTGGGCGCGGCTGTGCCCGCCGCCTATTTTTGGTGCACGGAGGCCGCTCGCAAAGTCTCGCGCCATTCCGAGTCCGGCGGACGAAGTTGGCCAGCCCCACCCCCCAAGGCTATAGCCCACCCATTTTTTGGGCATTTTTACGGCGGACGAACTTGGAGACGGGACCTTCGGGGGCTTATTTTTGGGCGCGGCTGTGGCCGCGACCTATTTTTGGCACACGGAGGGTGCTCGCAAAGTCTCGCCCCATTCCGAGTCCGGCGGACGAAGTTGGCCAAGGCTATAGCCCACCCATTTTTTGGCCATTTTTGCGGCGGACGAACTTGGCCAGCCCCTCCCCCCAAGGCTATAGCCCACCCATTTTTTGGGCATTTTTGCAGCGGACGAACTTGGGGACGGGACCTTCGGGGGCTTATTTTTGGGCGTGGCCGAGCCCGCATCCTATTTTTGGCACACGGAGGGCACTCGAAAAGTATCGCGCCATTCCGAGTCCGGCGGATTTGCTGGGCCTCCCCAAGGCTATAGCCCACCCGTTTTTTGGCATTTTTGCGGCGGACGAACTTGGGGACGGGACCTTCGGCGGCTTATTTTTTGGGTGCAGCTGTGCCCGCAGCCTATTTTTGGCACACGGAGAGTGCTCGCAAAGTCTCGCCTATCTCCGAGTCCGCGGATTTGTTGGCCAGCCCCTCCCCAAGGCTATAGCCCACCCGCTTTTTGGGCATTTTTGCGGCGGACGAACTTGGGGACGGGACCTTGGCGCTTTATTTTTATGCGGCGCGGCTGTGCCCATGCCTATTTTTGGCACACGGAGGGCGCTGCAAAGTCTCACCCCATTCCGAGTCCGCAGACGAAGCGGCCAGCCCTTCCTCCAAGGCTATAGCCCACCCGCTTTTTTGGGCATTTTTGCGGCGGACGAACTTGGGGACGGGACCTTCGGGTTTATTTTTGGGCGCCCAGCTGTGCTCACACCTATTTTTGGCACACGGAGGGTGCCTGAAAGTCTCGCCCATTCCGAGTCCGCGGACGATGTTGGCCTGCCCCACCCCCAAGGCTATAGCCCACCCGTTTTTGTGGCCTTTTTCCGCTGGACGAACTTGGCGCCCCGGCCTTTGGGCGGTTATTTTTGGGGGCGGCTGTGCCCGCGGCCTATTTTTAGCCCACGGAGGCCTCTCGCAAAGTCTCGCGCCATTCCGAGTCGGGCGGACGAAGTCGGCCAGCCCCACCCCCCAAGGCTATAGCCCACCCGTTTTTGTGGCCTTTTTCCGCTGGACGAACTTGGCGCCCCGGCCTTTAAGGAAGATTTTTGGGCGCGGCTGTGCCCGCGGCCTATTTTTGGCACATGGAGGCCACTCGCAAAGTCTCGCGCCATTCCGAGTCCGGCGGACGAAGTCGGCCAGCCCCACCCCCCAAGGCTATAGCCCACCCGTTTTTGTGGCCTTTTTCCGCTGGACGAACTTGTCGCCCCGGCTTTCGGGCAGTTATTTTTGGGCGCGGCTGAGCCCGCGGCCTATTTTTGGCACATGGAAGCCGCTTGCAAAGTCTTGCGCCATTCCGAACCGGCGGATTTGTTGGCCAGCCGCACCCCCAAGGCTATAGCCCACCTGTTTTTGTGGCCTTTTTCCACTGGACGAACTTGGCGACCCGGCCTTCGGGCGGTTATTTTTGGGCGCGGCTGTGTCCGCGGCCTATTTTTGGCACACGGAGGTCGCTCGTAAAGTCTCGCCCCATTCCGAGTACGGCGGACGAAGTTGGCCAGCCCCACCCCCCAAGGCTATAGCCCACCCGTTTTTGTGGCCTTTTTCCGCTGGACAAACTTGGCGGCCCGGCCTTCGGGCGGTTATTTTTGGGCGCGGCTGTGTCCACGGCTGGCACACGGACGCCACTCGCAAAGTCTTGCGCCATTCCGAGTCCGGCAGACGAAGTTGGCCAGGCCCACCCCCCAAGGCTATAGCCCACCCGTTTTTGTGGCCTTTTTCCGCTGGACGAACTTGGCGCCCCGGCCTTCGGGCGGTTATTTTTGGGCGCGGCTTTGTCCGCGGCCTATTTTTGGCACACGGAAGCATCTCGCAAAGTCTCCCGCCATTCCGAGTCCGGCGGACGAAGTTGGCCAGCCCCACCCCCAAGCCTATAGCCCACCCGTTTTTGTGGCCTTATTCCGCTGGACGAACTTGGCGCCCCGGCCTTCGGGCGGTTATTTTTGGGCGAGGTTGTCCCCACGGCCTATATTTGGCACATGGAGGCGGCTCGCAAAGTCTCGCCCCATTCCGAGTCCGGCGGACAAATTTTGCCAGCCCCACCCCCCAAGGCTATAGCCCACCCGTTTTTGTGGTCTTTTTCCGCTGGACGAACTTGGCGGCCCGGCCTTCAGGCGGTTATTTTTGGGCTCGGCTGTGCCCGTGGCCGATTTTTAGCACACGGAGGCTGCTCGCATAGTCTCGCGCCATTCCGAGTCCGGCGGCGGGCCAGCCCCACCCTCAAGGCTATAGCCCACCCGCTTTTTGTGGCCTTTTTCCGCTGGACGAATCCTTGGCGCCCGCCTTCGGCGGGCGTGTTATTTTTGGCGCGCTGTGCCCGCGGCCTATTTTTGGCCCACGGAGGCCTCTCGCAAAGTCTCGCGCCATTCCGAGTCGGGCGGACGAAGTCGGCCAGCCCCACCCCCCAAGGCTATAGCCCACCCGTTTTTGTGGCCTTTTTCCGCTGGACGAACTTGGCGCCCCGGCCTTTGGGCGGTTATTTTTGGGCGCGGCTGTGCCCGCGGCCTATTTTTGGCACATGGAGGCCGCTTGCAAAGTCTTGCGCCATTCCGAGTCCGGCGGACGAAGTTGGCCAGCCGCACCCCCCAAGGCTATAGCCCACCTGTTTTTGTGGCCTTTTTCCACTGCACGAACTTGCACCCGGCTTCGGCAGTTATTTTTGGTCGCGGCTGTGCCCGCGGCCTATTTTGCGCACACGGAGGTCGCTCGGAAAGTCTCGCCCCATTCCGAGTCCGGCGGACGAAGTTGGCCAGCCCCACCCCCCAAGGCTATACCCACCCATTTTTTGGTCTTTTTCCGCTGGACGAACTTGGCGGCCCGGCCTTCAGGCGGTTATTTTTGGGCTCGGCTGTGCCCGCGGCCGATTTTTGGCACACGGAGGCCGCTCGCAGAGTCTCACGCAATTCCGAGTCCGGCGGACGAAGTGGGCCAGCCCCACCCCCCAAGGCTATAGCCCACCCGTTTTTGTGGCCTTTTTCCGCTTGACGAACTTGGCGCCCCGGCCTTCGGGCGGTTATTTTTGGTCGCGGCTGTGCCCGCGGTCTATTTTTGGCATACACAGGCCGCTCCCAAAGTCTCGCGCCATTCCGAGTCCGGCCGACGAAGTCGGCCAGCCCCATCCCCCAAGGCTATAGCCCACCCGTTTTTGTGGCCTTTTTCCGCTGGACGAACTTGGCGCCCCGGCCTTCGGGCGGTTATTTTTGGGCGCGGCTGTGCCTGCGGCCTATTTTTGGCACGCGGAGGCCACTCGCAAAGTCTCGCGCCATTCCGAGTCCGGGCGGATTTGCCAGCCCCACCCCCAAGGCAATAGCCCACCCGCTTTTATGGCCTTTTCCGCTGGACGGCCCGGCCTTCGGGCGGTTTTTGTTGGGGGCGGCTGTGTCCGCGGCTGGCACACGGAGGCCACTCGTAAAAGTCTCGCCCCATTCCGAGTCCGGCGGACGAAGTCGGCCAGCCCCACCCCCCAAGGCTATAGCCCATCCGTTTTTGTGGCCTTTTTCCGCGGGACGAACTTGGCGCCCCGGCCTTCAGGCGGTTATTTTTGGGCGCGGCTGTGCGCGCGGCCTATTTTTGGCACACGGAGGCCGCTCGCAAAGTCTCGCGCCATTCCGATTCCGGCGGACGAAGTTGGCCAGCCCCACCCCCAAGGCTCTAGCCCACCCGTTTTTGTGGCCTTTTTCCGCTGGACGAACTTGGCGCCCCGGCCTTCGGGCGCGGCTGTGCCCGCGGCCTATTTTTGGCACACGGAGGCCGCTCGCAAAGTCTCGCGCCATTCCGAGTCCGGCGGACGAAGTTGGCCAGCCCCACCCCCCAAGGCTATAGCCCACCCGTTTTTGTGGCCTTTTTCCGCGGGACGAACTTGGCGCCCCGTCCTTCCGGCGGTTATTTTTGGGCGCGGCTGTGCCCGCCGCCTATATTTGGCATACGGAGGCCGCTCGCAAAGTCTCGCGCCATTCCGATTCCGGCGGACGAAGTTGGCCAGCCCCACCCCCCAAGGCTATAGCCCACCCGTTTTTGTGGCCTTTTTCCGCTGGACGAACTTGGCGGCCCGGCCTTCAGGCGGTTATTTTTGGGCTCGGCTGTGCCCGTGGCCGATTTTTAGCACACGGAGGCTGCTCGCATAGTCTCGCGCCATTCCGAGTCCGGCGGACGAAGTGGGCCAGCCCCACCCCCCAAGGCTATAGCCCACCCGTTTTTGTGGCCTTTTTCCGCTGGACGAACTTGGCGCCCCGGCCTTCGGGCGGTTATTTTTGGGCGCGGCTGTGCCCGCGGCCTATTTTTGGCCCACGGAGGCCTCTCGCAAAGTCTCGCGCCATTCCGAGTCGGGCGGACGAAGTCGGCCAGCCCCACCCCCCAAGGCTATAGCCCACCCGTTTTTGTGGCCTTTTTCCGCTGGACGAACTTGGCGCCCCGGCCTTTGGGCGGTTATTTTGGCGGCTGCTGTGCCGCAAGGCCTATTTTTGGCACATGGAGGCCGCTTGCAAAGTCTTGCGCCATTCCGAGTCCGGCGGACGAAGTTGGCCAGCCGCACCCCCCAAGGCTATAGCCCACCTGTTTTTGTGGCCTTTTTCCACTGGACGAACTTGGCGACCCGGCCTTCGGGCAGTTATTTTTGGACGCGGCTGTGCCCGCGGCCTATTTTTAGCACACGGAGGTCGCTCGTAAAGTCTCGCCCCATTCCGAGTACGGCGGACGAAGTTGGCCAGCCCCACCCCCCAAGGCTATACCCACCCATTTTTTGGTCTTTTTCCGCTGGACGAACTTGGCGGCCCGTCCTTCAGGCGGTTATTTTTGGGCTCGGCTGTGCCCGCGGCCGATTTTTGGCACACGGAGGCCGCTCGCAGTGTCTCACGCAATTCCGAGTCCGGCGGACGAAGTGGGCCAGCCCCACCCCCCAAGGCTATAGCCCACCCGTTTTTGTGGCCTTTTTCCGCTTGACGAACTTGGCGCCCCGGCCTTCGGGCGGTTATTTTTGGTCGCGGCTGTGCCCGCGGTCTATTTTTGGCATACACAGGCCGCTCCCAAAGTCTCGCGCCATTCCGAGTCCGGCCGACGAAGTCGGCCAGCCCCACCCCCCAAGGCTATAGCTCACCCGTTTTTGTGGCCTTTTTCCGCTGGACGAACTTGGCGCCCCGGCCTTCGGGCGGTTATTTTTGGGCGCGGCTGTGCCTGCGGCCTATTTTTGGCACGCGGAGGCCACTCGCAAAGTCTCGCGCCATTCCGAGTCCGGCGGACGAAGTCGGCCAGCCCCACCCCCCAAGGCAATAGCCCACCCGTTTTTATGGCCTTTTTCCGCTGGACGAACTTGGCGGCCCGGCCTTCGGGCGGTTATTTTTGGGCGCGGCTGTGTCCGCGGCTGGCACACGGAGGCCACTCGTAAAAGTCTCGCCCCATTCCAGTCCGCGGACGGGTCGCCAGCCCCACCCCCAAGGCTATAGCCCATCCGCTTTGTGGCCTTTTTCCGCTGGACGAACTTGGCGCCCGGCCTTCAGGGCGGTTATTTTGCGCGGCTGTGCGCGGCCTATTTTTGGCACACGGAGGCCGCCGCAAAGTCTCGCGCCATTCGGGCGATTCAAGTTGGCCAGCCCCACCCCAAGGCTCTAGCCCACCCGCTTTTGTGGCCTTTTTCCGCTGGACGAACTTGGCGCCTGCCTTCGGCGCGCTGTGCCCTGCCTATTTTTGGCACACGGAGGCCGCCGCAGTCTCGCGCCATTCCGAGTCCGGCGGACGAAGTTGGCCAGCCCCACCCCCCAAGGCTATAGCCCACCCGTGTTTGTGGCCTTTTTCCGCGGGACGAACTTGGCGCCCCGTCCTTCCGGTGGTTATTTTTGCTGTCCGCCAGTTCGCCTATATTTGGCATACGGAGGCCGCTCGCAAAGTCTCGCGCCATTCCGATTCCGGCGGACGAAGTTGGCCAGCCCCACCCCCCAAGGCTATAGCCCACCCGTTTTTGTGGCCTTTTTCCGCTGGACGAACTTGGCGGCCCGGCCTCGGGTGGTTATTTTTGGTTGCGGCTGTGCCCGCAGCCTATTTTTGGCACACGGAGGCCGCTCGCAAAGTCTTGCACCATTCCGAGTCCGGCGGACGAAGTTGGCCAGCCCCACCCCCCCAAGGCTATAGCCCACCCGTTTTTCTGGCCTTTTTCCGCTGGACGAACTTGGCGGCCCGGCCTTCGGGCGGTTATTTTTGGCCGCACCTGTGCCTGCGGCCTATTTTCGGTACACGGAGGCCGCTCGCAAAGTCTCGCGCCATTCCGAGTCCGGCGGACGAAGTTGGCCAGCCCCACCCCCCAAGGCTGTAGCCCACCCGTTTTTGTGGCCTTTTTCCGCTGGACGAACTTGGCGCCCCGTCCTTCGGGCGGTTATTTTTTGGCGCGGCTGTGTCCGCGGCTGGTACACGGAGGCCACTCGCAAAGTCTCGCGCCATTCCGAGTCCGGCGGACGAAGTTGGCCTGCCCCACCCCCCAAGGCTATAGCCCACCCGTTTTTGTGGCCTTTTTCCGCTGGACGAACTTGGCGCCCCGGCCTTCGGGAGGTTATTTTTGGGCGCGGCTGTGCCCGCGGCCTATTTTTAGCACACGGAGGCCGCTCGCAAAGTCTCGCGCCATTCCTAGTCCGGCGGACGAAGTTGGCCAGCCCCACCCCCCAAGGCTATAACCCACCCGTTTTTGTGGCCTTTTTCCGCTGGACGAACTTGGCGCCCCGTACTTCGGGCGGTTATTTTTGGGCGCGGCTATGCCCGCGGACTATTTTTGGCACACTTAGGCCGCTCGCGAAGTCTCGCGCCATTCCGAGTCCGGCGGACGAAGTGGGCCAGCCCCACCCCCCAAGGCTATAGCCCACCCGTTTTTGTGGCCTTTTTCCGCCCGACGAACTGGGCGGCCCGGCCTTCGGGCGGTTATTTTTGGTTGCGTTGTGCCCGCGGCCTATTTTTGGCACACGGAGGCCGCTCGCAAAGTCTTGCACCATTCCGAGTCCGGCGGACGAAGTTGGCCAGCCCCACCCCCCCAAGGCTATAGCCCACCCGTTTTTCTGGCCTTTTTCCGCTGGACGAACTTGGCGGCCCGGCCTTCGGGTGGTTATTTTTGGCCGCACCTGTGCCTGCGGCCTATTTTCGGTACACGGAGGCCGCTCGCAAAGTCTCGCGCCATTCCGAGTCCGGCGGACGAAGTTGACCACCCCCACCCCCCAAGGCTATAGCCCACCCGTTTTTGTGGCCTTTTTCCGCTGGACGAACTAGGCGCCCCAGCCTTCGGGCGGTTATTTTTGAGCACGGCTGTGCCCGCGGCCTATTTTTGGCACACGGAGGCCACTCGCAAAGTCTCACGCAATTCCGAGTCCGGCGGACGAAGTTGGCCAGCCCCACCCCCAAGGGTATAGCCCACCCGTTTTTGTGGCCTTTTTCCGCTGGACAAACTTGGCGCCCCAGACTTCGGGCGGTTATTTTTGGGTGTGGCTGTGCCCGTAGCCTATTTTTGGCACACGGAGGCCGCTCGCAAAGTCTCGCGCCATTCAAAGTAGGGCGGACGAGGTTGGCCAGCCCCACCCCCCAAGGCTATAGCCCACCCGTTTTTGTGGCCTTTTTCCGCTGGACGAATTTGGCGCCCCGGCCTTCGGGTAGTTATTTTTGGGCGCGGCTATGCCCACGACCTATTTTTGGCACACGGAGGCCGCTCGCAAAGTCTCGCGCCATTCAAAGTCCGGCGGACGAAGTTGGCCAGCCCCACCCCCCAAGGCTATAACCCACCCGTTTTTGTGGCCTTTTTCCGCTGGACGAACTTGGCGCCCCGGAATTCGGGCCGTTATTTTTGGGCGCGGCTGTGCCCGCGGACTATTTTTGGCACACGGAGGCCGCTCGCAAAGTCTCGCGCCATTCCGAGTCCGGCGGACGAAGTGGGCCAGCCCCACCCCCCAAGGCTATAGCCCTCCCGTTTTTGTCGCCTTTTTCCGCCGGACGAACTTGGAACCCCGGCCTTCGGGCGGTTATTTTTGGGCGTGGCTGTGCCCACGCCCTATTTTTGGCACACGGAGGCCGCTCGCAAAGTCTCACGCCATTCCGAGTCCGGGCAAGTGGGCCAGCCCTAACCCCCTAAGGCTATGCCCACCCGTTTTGTGGCCTTTTTCCGCCGGATGAACTTGGAGCCCCGGCCTTCGGGCGGTTATTTTGGTTACGGCTGTGCCCAAGGCCTATTTTTGGCACACACGGAGGCCGCCGCAGTCTCGCGCCATTCCGAGTCCGCGGGATTTAGTTGGCCAGCCCCACCCCCAAGGCTATAGCCCACCCGCTTTTGTGGCCTTTTTCCGCTGGACGAACTTGGCGCCCGGCCTTCGGAGGTTATTTTTGGCTAACCTGTGCCTCAGCCTATTTTTTACCTCCGGAGGCCGCTCGCAGTCTCGCACCATTCCGAGTCCGGCGGACGAAGTCAGCCAGCCCCACCCCCCAAGACTATAGCCCACCCGTTTTTGTGGCCTTTTTCCGCTGGACGAACTAGGCGCCCAGGCCTTCGGGGGGTTATTTTTGTGCGCGGCTGTGCCCATGGCTCATTTTTGCACACGGAGGCCACTCAGAAGTCTCGCGCCATTCCGAGGCGGACAGTCGCCAGCCCCCCACCGCCCACCCGCTTTTTTGGCCTTTTTCCGCCGGACGAACTTGGCGGCCCGGCCTTCGGGCAAGGTTATTTTTGGTGGTGCGGCTGTGCGCCCGGCCTATTTTTGGCACTGGCCACGGGCCGCCTAGTCTCGCGCCATTTCCGGCGGATGGCCAGCCCCACAGCCCCACCCCAAAGCTATAGCTGGCCTTTTCCGCTGGACAAACTTGGCGCCCGGACTTCGGCGGTTATTTGCGCTTGCCCGCAGCCTATTTGCACATGGAGGCCGCCTCGCAGTCTCGCGCCATTCCGAGTCCGGCGGACGAAGTTGGCCAGCCCCACCCCCCAAGGCTATAGCCCACCCGTTTTTGTGGCCTTTTTCCGCCGGACGTACTTGGAGCCCCGGCCTTCGGGCAGTTATTTTTGGTTACGGCTGGGCCTGCAGCCTATTTTTGGTACACGGAGGCCGCTCGCAAAGTCTCGCGCCATTCCAAATCCGGCGGACGAAGTCGGCCAGCCCCACCCCCCAAGGCTATAGCCCACCCGTTTTTGGGGCCATTTACAGCGGGCTGAAATTGGCGCCCCGACCTTCGTCGCGTTATTTTTGGGCGCGGCTGTGCCTGCGTCCTATTTTTGGCACACGGAGGCCTCTCGCAAAGTCTCGCGCCATTCCGAGTCCGGCGGACGAAGTTGGCCAGCCCCACCCCCCAAGGCTATAGCCCACCCGTTTTTGTGGCCTTTTTCCGCTGGACGAAATTGGGGCCCCGCCCGGCGGTTATTTTTACGCTGCTGTGTCCGAGCCTATTTGGTACACGGAGGCCGCTCGCAAAGTCTCACGCCATTCCGAGTCCGGCGGACGAAGTGGGCCAGCCCCACCCCCCAAGGCTATAGCCCACCCGTTTTTGTGGCCTTTTTCCGCTGGACGAAATTGGCGCCCCGGCCTTCGGGCGGTTATTTTTTGGCGCGGCTGTGTCTGCGGCCTATTTTTGGTACACGGAGGCCACTGCAAACGCCATTCCGAGTCCGGCGGACGAAGTTGGCCAGCCCCACCCCCAAGGCTATAGCCCACCCGCTTTTGTGGCCTTTTTCCGCTGGACGAACTTAGCGCCCGGCCTTCGGGCAGTTATTTTGCGGCTATGCCTGTGGCCTCTCTTGGCACACGGAGGCCGCTAGCAAAGTCTCGCGCCATTCCGAGCCCGCGGATTTAAGTCGGCCAGCCCCACCCCAAGGCTATAGCTCACCCGTTTTGTAGGCCTTTTTCCGCTGGACGAATTTGGCGCCCGGCCTTCGGGCGGTTACGGCGCTGCTGCGCCCACGGCCTCTTTTTCTTGAGGCCGCTCGCCAAGTCTCGCGCCATTCCGAGTCCGCGGACGCAAGGTGGCCAGCCCCACCCCAAGGTATAGCCCACCCGCGTTTTTGTGGCCTTTTTTCCGCTGGACGCCCAAGCGCCCCTGCCTTGGCGGTTATTTTTGGCGCGGCTGTGACCGCAGCCTATTTTTGGCAGACGGAGGCCGCTCGCGCCATTCCTGAGTCCGCGGACTGGCTCCCAAGGCTATAGCCCACCGCTTTGAGGCCTTTTTCCGCTGGACGAACTTGGCGCCTCGGCCTTCGGGCGCCATTTTGCTGTGACCGCAGCCTATTTTTGGCAGACGGAGGCCGCTCGAAAAGTATCGCGCCATTCCGAGTCCGGCGGACGAAGTGGGCCAGCCCCACCTCCCATGGCTATAGCCCACCCGTTTTTGTGGCCTTTTTCCGCTGGACGAACTTGGCGCCCCGGCCTTCGGGCAGTTATTTTTGGGCGCGGCTATGCCCGTTGCCTCTTCTTGGCACACGGAGGCCGCTCGCAAAGTCTCGCGCCATTCCGAGCCCGGCGGACGAAGTCGGCCAGCCCCACCCCCCAAGGCTATAGCCCACCCGTTTTTGTGGCCTTTTTCCGCTGGACGAACTTGGCGCCCCGGCCTTCGGGCAGTTATTTTTGGGCGCGGCTGTGCCCACGGCCTCTTCTTGGCACAGGGAGGCCGCTCGACAGGCTCGCGCCATTCCGAGTCCGGCGGACGAAGTTGGCCAGCCCCACCCCCAAAGGCTATAGCCCACCCGTTTTTGTGGCCTTTTTCCGCTGGACGAACTTGGCGCCCCGGCCTTCGGGTGGTTATTTTTGGGCGCGGCTGTGACCGCGGCCTATTTTTGGCACACGGAGGCCACTCGAAAAGTATCGCGCCATTCCGAGTCCGGCGGACGAAGTTGGCCAGCCCCACTCCCCAAGGCTATAGCCCACCCGTTTTTCTGGCCTTTTTCCGCTGGACGAACTTGGCGCCCCGGCCTTCGGGCGGTTATTTCTGGGCGCGGCTGTGCCCGCGGCTTATTTTTGGCACACGAAGGCCGCTCGCAAAGTCTCGCGCCATTCCGAGTCCGGCGGACGAAGTGGGCCAGCTCAACCCCCCAAGGCTATAGCCCACCCGTTGTTGTGGCCTTTTTCCGCTGGACGAACTTGGCGCCCCTGCCTTCGGGCGGTTATTTTTGGGCGCGGCTGTGACCGCAGCCTATTTTTGGCACACGGAGGCCGCTCAAAAAGTATCGCGCCATTCCGAGTCCGGCGGACGAAGTTGGCCAGCCCCACCCCCCAAGGCTATAGCCCACCCGTTTTTGTGGTCTTTTTCCGCTGGACGAACGTGGCGCCCCGGCCTTCGGGCGGTTATTTTTGGGCGCGGCTGTGCCCGCGGCCTCTTCTTAGCACACGGAGGCCGCTCGTAAAGTCTCGCGCCATTCCGAGTCCGGCGGACGAAGTTGGCCAGCCCCACCCCCCAAGGCTATAGCCCACCCGTTTTTGTGGCCTTTTTGCGCTCGACGAACTTGGCGCCCCGGCCTTCGGGCGGTTATTTTTGGGCACGGCTGTGCCTACGGCCTATTTTTTGCAGCCGGAGGCCAGTCGCAAAGTCTCGCGCCATTCCGAGTCCGGCGGACGAAGTTGGCCAGCCCCACCCCCCAATGCTATAGCCCACCCGTTTTTGTGGCCTTTTTCCGCTGGACGAACTTGGCGCCCCGGCCTTCGAGCAGTTATTTTTGGGCGTGGCTGTGCCCGCGGCCTATTTTTGGCAGACGGAGGCCGCTCGCAAAGTCTTGCTCCATTCCGAGTCCGGCGGACGAAGTTGGCCATCCCCACCCCCCAAGGCTATAGCCCACCCGTTGTTGTGGCCTTTTTCCGCAGGACGAACTTGGCGCCCCGGTCTTCGGGCGGTTATTTTTGGGCGCGGCTGTGACCACAGCCTACTTTTGGCAGACGGAGGCCGCTCGAAAAGTATCGCGCCATTCCGAGTCCGGCGGACGAGGTTGGCCAGCCCCACCCCCCAAAGCTATAGCCCACCCGTTTTTGTGTCCTTTTTCCGCTGGACGAACTTGGCGCCCCTGCCTTCGGGTGGTTATTTTTGGGCACGGCTGTGACCGCAGCCTATATTTGGCACACGGAGGCCGCTTGAAAAGTATCACGCCATTCCGAGTCCGGCGGACGAAGTTGGCCAGCCCCACCCCCCAAGGCTATAGCCCACCCGTTTTTGTGGTCTTTTTCCGCTGGACGAACTTGGCGCCCCGGCCTTCGGGCGGTTATTTTTGGCGCAAGCTGTGGCCTCTTCTTGGCACACGGAGGCCGCTCGCAAAGTCTCGCGCCATTCCGAGTCCGGCGGACGAAGTTGGCCAGCCCCACCCCCCAAGGCTATAGCCCACCCGTTTTTGTGGCCTTTTTCCGCTGGACGAACTTGGCGCCCGGCCTTTGGGCGGTTATTTTTGGGCACGGCTGTGCCTACGGCCTATTTTGTGCAGCCGGAGGCCACTCGCAAAGTCTCGCTCCATTCCGAGTCCGGCGGACGAAGTTGGCCATCCCCACCCCCCAAGGCTATAGCCCACCCGTTGTTGTGGTCTTTTTCCGCTGGACGAACTTGGCGCCCCGGCCTTAGGGCGGTTATTTTTGGGCGCGGCTGTGACCACGGCCTATTTTTGGCACACGGAGGCCACTCGAAAAGTATCGTGCCATTCCGAGTCCGGCGGTCGAAGTTGGCCAGCCCCAACCCCCAAGGCTATAGCCCACCCGTTTTTGTGGCCTTTTTCCGATGGACGAACTTGGCGCCCCGGCCTTCGGGTGGTTATATTTGGGCGCGGCTGTGCCCGCGGCTTATTTTTGGCACACGAAGGCCGCTCGCAAAGTCTCGCGCCATTCCGAGTCCGGCGGACGAAGTGGGCCAGCTCAACCCCCCAAGGCTATAGCCCACCCGTTTTTGTGGCCTTTTTCCCCTGGACGAAATTGGCGCCCCGGCCGTCGGGCGGTTATTTTTGGTTGCGGCTGTTCCCGCAGCCTATTTTTAGCACACGGAGGCCGCTCGCAAAGTCTCGCGCCATTCAAAGTAGGGCGGACGAGGTTGGCCAGCCCCACCCCCCAAGGCTATAGCCCACCCGTTTTTGTGGCCTTTTTCCGCTGGACAAACTTGGCGCCCTGAACTTCGGGCAGTTATTTTTGGGTGCGGCTGTGCCCGTAGCCTATTTTTGGCACACGGAGGAGGCTCGCAAAGTCTCGCGCCATTTCGAGTCCGGCGGACGAAGTTGGCCAGCCCCACCCCCCAAGGGTATAGCCCACGCGTTTTTGTGGCCTTTTTCCGCTGGACAAACTTGGCGCCCCGGACTTCGGGCGGTTATTTTTTGGTGCGGCTGTGCCCGCATCCTATTTTTGGCACATGGAGGCCACTCGCAAAGTCTCGCGCCATTCCGAGTCCGGCGGACGAAGTGGGCCAGCCCCACCCCCCAAGGCTATAGCCCACCCGTTTTTGTGGCCTTTTTCCGCTGGACGAACTTGGCGCCCCGGCCTACGGGCGGTTATTTTTGGGTACGGCTGTGTCTGCGGCCTATTTTTAGCTCACGGAGGCCACTCGCAAAGTCTCGCGCCATTCCGAGTCCAGCGGACGAAGTCGGCCAGCCCCACCCCCCAAGGCTATAGCCCACCCGTTTTTGTGGCCTTTTTCCGCTGGATGAACTTGGCGCCCCGACCTTCGGGCGGTTATTTTTGGGCGCGGCTTCGCCTGCATCCTATTTTTGGCACACGGAGGCCGCTCGCAAAGTCTCGCGCCATTCCGAGTCCGGCGGACAAAGTTGGCCAGCCCCACCCCCCAAGGCTATAGCCCACCCGTTTTTGTGACCTTTTTCCGCTGGACGAACTTGGCGCCCCGGCCTTCGGGCGGTTATATTTTGGTGCGGCTGTGTCCGCGGCCTATTTTTGGCACACCGAGGCCGCTAGCAAAGTCTCGCGCCATTCCGAGTCCTGCGGACGAAGTTGGCCAGCCCCACCCCCCAAGGCTATAGACTACCCGTTTTTGTGGCCTTTTTCCGCTGGACGAACTTGGCGCCCCGGCCTTCGGGCAGTTATTTTTGGGCGAGGCTATGCCCGCGGCCTCTTCTTGGCACACAGAGGCCGCTCGCAAAGTCTCGCGCCATTCCGAGTCCGGCGGACGAAGTTGGCCAGCCCCACCCCCCAAGGCTATAGCCCACCCGTTTTGTGGCCTTTTTCCGCTGGACGAACTTGGCGGCCCAGCCTTCGGGCGGTTATTTTTGGGCGCGGCTGTGCCCGCATCCTATTTTTGGCACACGGAGGCCGCTCACAAAGTCTCGCGCCATTCCGAGTCCGTCGGACGAAGTGGGCCAGCCCCACCCCCCAAGGCTATAGCCCACCCGTTTTTGTGGCCTTTTTGCGCTGGACGAACTTGGCGCCCCGGCCTTCGGGTTGTTATTTTTGGCACACGGAGGCCGCTCAAAAAGTCTCACGCCATTCCGAGTCCGGCGGATGAAGTTGGCCAGCCCCACCCCCAAAGGCTATAGCCCACCCGTTTTTGTGGCCTTTTTCCGCTGGACGAACTTGGCGCCCCGGCCTTTGGGCGGTTATTTTTAAGCGCTGTGACTGCGGCCTATTTTTGGGCACGGAGGCCATTTCAAAGTATCGCCATTCCGAGTCCGCGGACGGTTGGCCAGCCCCACCCCCAAGGCTATAGCCCACCCGCTTTTGTGGCCTTTTTCCGCTGGACGAACTTGGCGCCCGGCCTTTGGCGGTTATTTTTGCTCGGCTGTGGCGGCCTATTTTTGGCACACGGAGGCCGCACGCAAAGTCTCGCGCCATTCCGAGTCCGCGGACGAAGTTGGCCAGCCCCACCCCCAAGGCTATAGACCACCGCTTTTGTGGCCTTTTTCCGCTGGACGAACTTGGCGCCCCGTCCTTCGGGCGGTTATTTTTGGGCGCGGCTGTGACCGTGGCCTATTTTTGGCAAACGGAGGCCGATCGCAAAGTCTCGCGCCATTCCGAGTCCGGCGGATGAAGTTGGCCAACCCCACCCCCCAAGGCTATGGCCCACACGTTGTTGTGGCCTTTTTCCGCTGGACGAACTTGGCGCCCCGGCTTTCGGGCAGTTATTTTTGGGCGCGGCTATGACCGCGGCCTATTTTTGGCACACGGAGGCCGCTCGCAAAGTCTCACGCCATTCCGAGTCCGGCGGACGAAGTTGGCCTGCCCCACCCCCCAAGGCTATAGCCCACCCGTTTTTGTGGCCTTTTTCCGCTGGACGGACTTGGCGCCCCGGCGTTCGGGCAGTTATTTTTTGGCGCGGCTGTGCCCGTGGCCTATTTTTGGGACACCGAGGCCGCTCGCAATGTCTCGCGCCATTCCGAGTCCGGCGGACGAAGTTGGCCAGCCCCACCCCCCAAGGCTATAGCCCACCCGTTTTTGTGGCCTTTTTCCGCTGGACGAACTTGGCGCCCCGGCCTTTGGGCGGTTATTTTTGGGCTCGGCTGTGCCCGCGGCCTATATTTGGCACACGGAGTCCGCTCGCAAAGTCTCGCGCCATTCCGAGTCCGGCGGACGAAGTTGGCCAAGCACACCCCCCAAGGCTATAGCCCACCCGTTTTTGTGGCCTTTTTCCGCTGGACGAACTTGGCGCCCGCCTTCGGGCAGTTGTTTTTGGGCGCGGCTATGCCCGTGGCCTCTTCTTGGCACCCGTACGCCGCTCGAAAAGTCTCGTGCCATTCCGAGCCCGGCGGACGAAGTTGGCCATCCCCACCCCCCCAGGCTATAGCCCACCCCGTGTTGTGGCCATTTTACGCAGGACGAACTTGGTGCCCCGGCCTTTGGGCGGTTATTTTTGGGCTGTGCTGTGCCGCTGCCTATTTTGGCAGAGGAGCCGCCGCAAAGTCTCGCTCCATTCCGAGTCCGCGGACGAGTTGGCCATCCCCACCCCCCAAGGCTATAGCCCCACACATGTTGTGGCCTTTTTACGCTGGACGAACATGGCGCCCCGGCCGTCGGGCCGTTATTTTTTGGCGCGGCAGTGAACGTGGCCGATTTTTGGGACACGGGGGCCGCAAAGTATCGCCATTCCGAGTCCGGCGGACGAAGTTGGCCAGCCCCACCCCCCAAGGCTATAGCCCACCCGTTTTTGTGGCCTTTTTCCGCTGGACGAACTTGGCGCCCCGGCGTTCGGGTAGTTATTTTTTGGCGCGGCTGTGCCCGTGGCCTATTTTTGGGACACCGAGGCCGCTCGCAAAGTCTCGCGCCATTCCGAGTCCGGCGGACGAAGTTGGCCAGCCCCACCCCCCAAGGCTATAGCCCACCCGTTTTTGTGGCCTTTTTCCGCAGGACGGACTTGGCTGCCCGGCCTTCGGGCGGTTATTTTTGGGCGCGGCTGTGCCAACGGACTATTTTTGGCACACGGAGGCCGCTCGCAAAGTCTCGCGCCATTCCGAATCCGGCGGACGAAGTGGGCCAGCCCCACCCCCCAAGGCTGTAGCCCACCCATTGTTGTGGCCTTTTTCCGCTGGACGAACTTGGCGCCCCGGCCTTTGGGCAGTTATTTTTGGGCGAGGCTGTGACCGCAGCCTATTTTTGGCACACGGAGGCCGCTCGCAATGTCTTACACCATTCCGAGTCCGGCGGACGAAGTTGGCCAGCCCCGCCCCCCAAGGCTATAGCCCACCCGTTTTTGTTGCCTTTTTCCGCTGGACGGCCTGGTGCCCCGGCCTTCGGGTGGTTATTTTTGGGTACGGCTGTGCCCGTGGCTTATTTTTCGCACACGGAGGCCGCTCGTAAAGTCTCGCACCATTCCGAGTCCGTCGGACGAAGTGGGCCAGCCCCACCCCCCAAGGCTATAGCCCACCCGTTTTTGTGGCCTTTTTCCGCTGGACGAACTTGGCTCCCCGGCCTTCGGGTGGTTATTTTTGGGCGCGGCTGTGGCCGTGGCCTAATTTTGGCACACGGAGGCCGCACGCAAAGTCTCGCGCCATTCCGAGTCCGGCGGACGAAGTGGGCAGCCCCACCCCCCAAGGCTATAGCCCACCCGTTTTTGTGGCCATTTTCCGCTGGATTTAACTTGGCGCCCGGCCTCGGTTATTTTTGGGCGCGGCTGTGCCCGCGTCCTATTTTTGCAAACGGAGGCCGCTCCCAAAGTCGCTCTCCATTCCGAGCCCGGCGGACGAAGTTGGCCATCCCCCCCCCCCAAAGCTATAGCCAACCCGGTGTTGTGGCATTTTTCCGCTGGACGATTTAACTTGGCGCCCGCCTTCGGGGTTATTTTTGGGCGCGGCTGTGACCGCGGCCTATTTTTGGCACACGGAGGCCGCTCGAAAAGTATCGCACCATTCCGAGTCCGGCGGACGAAGTTGGCCAGCCCACCCCCCAAGGCTATAGCCCACCCGTTTTTGTGGCTTTTTTCCGCTGGACGAACTTGGCGCCCCGGCCTTTGGGCGGTTATTTTTGGGCGCGGCTGTGCCCGCGGCCTATATTTGGCACACGGAGGCCGCTCGCAACGTATCAGGCCATTCCGAGTCCGGCGGACGAAGTTGGCCAGCCCCACCCCCCAAGGCTATAGCCCACCCGTTTTTCTGGCCTTTTCCCGCTGGACGAACTTGGCGCCCCGGCCTTCGGGTGGTTATTTTTTGATGCGGCTGTGCCTGCGGCCTATTTTTGGCACACCGAGGCCGCTCGCAAAGTCTCGCGCCATTCCGAGTCCGGCGGACGATGTTGGCCAGCCCCACCCCTGGCTATAGCCCACCCGCTTTTGTGTCCTTTTTCCGCTGACGACACTTGGCGCCCGGCCTTCGGCGGTTATTTTTAAGGCGCTGCATGCCCAAGGGCCTCTTCTTGGCACACGGAGGCCGTCCGCAAAGTCTTGCGCCATTCTGAGTCCGGCGTATGAAGTTGGCCAGCCCCACCCCCCAATGCTATAGCCCACCCGTTTTTGTGGCCTTTTTCCGCTGGACGAACTTGGCGCCCCGGCCTTCGGGCGGTTATTTTTGGATGCGGCTGTACCCGCGGCCTCTTCTTGGCACACGGAGTCCGCTCGCAAAGTCTCGCGCCATTCCGAGTCCGGCGGACGAAGTTGGCCAGCCCCACCCCCCAAGGCTATAGCCCACCCGTTTTTGTGGCCTTTTTCCGCTGGACGGACTTGGCTCCCCGGCCTTTGGGCGGTTATTTTTGGGCGCGGCTGTGACAACGGCCTATTTTGTGCACACGGAGGCTGCTCGCAAAGTCTCCCTCCATTCCGAGTCCGGCGGACGAAGTTGGCCAACCCCACCCCCCAAGGCTATGGCCCACACGTTGTTGTGGCCTTTTTTCCGCTGGACGAACTTGGCGCCCCGGCTTTCGGGCAGTTATTTTTGGGCGCGGCTATGACCGCGGCCTATTTTTGGCACACGGAGGCCGCTCGCAAAGTCTCACGACATTCCGAGTCCGGCGGACGAAGTTGGCCTGCCCAACCCCCCAAGGCTATAGCCCACCCGTTTTTGTGGCCTTTTTCCGTTGGACGGACTTGGCACCCCGGCCTTCGGGCGGTTATTTTTGGGCACGGCTGTGCCCGCGGCTTATTTTTGGCACACAGAGGTCACTCGCAAAGTCTCGCGCCATTCCGAGTCCGGCGGACGAAGTTGGCCAGCACCACCCCCCAGGGCTATGGCCCACACGATGTTGTGGCCTTTTTTCCGCTGGACGAACTTGGCGCCCCGGCTTTCGGGCAGTTATTTTTGGGCGCGGCTATGACCGCGTCCTATTTTTGGCACACGGAGGCCGCTCGCAAAGTCTCACGACATTCCGAGTCCGGCGGACGAAGTTGGCCTGCCCCACCCCCCAAGGCTATAGCCCACCCGTTTTTGTGGCTTTTTTCCGCTGGACGAACTTGGCGCCCCGGCCTTTGGGCGGTTATTTTTGGGCGCGGCTGTGCCCGCGGCCTATATTTGGCACACGGAGGCCGCTCGCAACGTATCAGGCCATTCCGAGTCCGGCGGACGAAGTTGGCCAGCACCACCCCCCAGGGCTATAGCCCACCCGTTTCTGTGGCCTTTTTCCGCCGGACGAACTTGACGCCCCGGCCTTCGGGGGGTTATTTTTGGGCGTGGCTGTGTCCATGGACTTTTTTTGGCACACGGAGGACGCTCACAAAGTCTCGCGCCATTCCGAGTCCGGCGGACGAAGTTGGCCAGCCCCACCCCCCAAGGCTATAGCCCACCCGTTTTTGTGGCCTTTTTCCGCTGGACGAACTTGGCGCACCGGTCTTCGGGCGGTTATTTTTGGGCGTGGCTGTGCCCGCGGACTATTTTTGGCACACGGAGGCCGCTCACAAAGTCTCGCGCCATTCCGAGTCCGGCGAACGAAGTTGGCTAGCCCCACCCCCCAAGGCTATAGCCCACCCGTTTCTGTGGCCTTTTTCCGCCGGACGAACTTGACGCCCCGGCCTTCAGGGGGTTATTTTTGGGCGTGGCTGTGTCCACGGACTATTTTTGGCACACGGAGGACGCTCACAAAGTCTCGCGCCATTCCGAGTCCGGCGGACGATGTTGGCCAGCCCCACCCCCCAAGGCTATAGCCCACCCGTTTCTGTGGCCTTTTTCCGCTGGACCCAGGGCGCCTGCCTTCGGGCAGTTATTTTTGGGTGCGGCTGTGCCCGCGGCCTATTTTTGGCACACGGAGGCCACTCGAAAAGTCTCACGCCATTCCGAGTCCGGCGAACGAAGTTGTCCAGCCCCACCCCCCAAGGCTATAGCCCACCCGTTTCTGTGGCCTTTTTCCGCTGGACGAACTTGGCGCCCCGGCCTTCGGGCAGTTATTTTTGGGTGCGGCTGTGCCCGCGGCCTATTTTTGGCACACGGAGGCCACTCGAAAAGTATCACGCCATTCCGAGTCCGGCGGACGAAGTTGGCCAGCCCCACCCCCCAAGGCTATAGCCCACCCGTTTTTGTGGCCTTTTTTCCGCTGGACGAACTTGGCGCCCTTGCATTCGGGCGGTTATTTTTGGGTACGGCTGCGTCCGCGGCCTATTTTTGGCACACAGAGGCCGATCGCAAAGTCTCGCGCCATTCCAAGTCCGGCGGACGAAGTTGGCCAGCCCCACCCCCCAAGGCTCTAGCCCACCCGTTTTTGTAGCCTTTTTCCACTGGACGGACTTGGCTCGCCGGCCTTCGGGCGGTTATTTTTGGGCGCGGCTGTGACAACGGCCTATTTTGTGCACACGGAGGCCGCTCGCAAAGTCTCGCGCCATTCCGAGTTAACCCCACCCCCAAGGCTATGGCCCACACGTTGTTGTGGCCTTTTTCCGCTGGACGAACTTGGCGCCGCGGCCTTCGGGCAGTTATTTTTGGGTGCGGCTGTGCCCGCGGCCTATTTTTGGCACACGGAGGCCACTCGAAAAGTCTCACGGCATTCCGAGTCCGGCGAACGAAGTTGTCCAGCCCCACCCCCCAAGGCTATAGCCCACCCGTTTCTGTGGCCTTTTTCCGCTGGACGAACTTGGCGCCCCGGCCTTCGGGCAGTTATTTTTGGGTGCGGCTGTGCCCGCGGCCTATTTTTGGCACACGGAGGCCACTCGAAAAGTATCACGCCATTCCGAGTCCGCCGGACGAAGTTGGCCAGCCCCACCCCCCAAGGCTATAGCCCACCCGTTTTTGTAGCCTTTTTCCGCTGGACGGACTTGGCTCGCCGGCCTTCGGGCGGTTATTTTTGGGCACGGCTGTGACAACGGCCTAAATTTTGCACACGGAGGCCGCTCGCAAAGTCTCACGCCATTCCGAGTCCGGCGGACGAAGTTGGCCAACCCCACCCCCCAAGGCTATGGCCCACACGTTGTTGTGGCCTTTTTCCGCTGGACGAACTTGGCGCCCCGGCTTTCGGGCAGTTATTTTTGGGCGCGGCTATGACCGCGGCCTATTTTTGGCACACGGAGGCCGCTCGCAAAGTCTCACGACATTCCGAGTCCGGCGGACGGGTTGGCCTGCCCAACCCCAAGGCTATAGCCCACCCGCTTTTGTGGCCTTTTTCCGCTGGACGGACTTGGCACCCCGCCTTCGGCGTTATTTTTTGGCTGTGCCTGCGCTTATTTTTGGCACACAGAGGTCACTCGCAAGTCTCGCGCCATTCCGAGTCCGCGGACGGTTGGCCAGCCCCACCCCCAAGGCTATAGCCCACCCGCTTTTGTGGCCTTTTTCCGCTGGACGAACTTGGCGCACCGGGTCTTCGGCGGTTATTTTTGGGCATGGCTGTGCCCGCGGACTATTTTTGGCACACGGAGGCCGCTCACAAAGTCTCGCCACATTACCAGTCCGGCGAACGTAGTTGGACAGCCCCAACCCCCAAGGCTATAGCCCACCCGTGTTGCTGGCCTTTTTCCGCTGGCCGAACTTGGCGCCCTGCCTTCGGGTGGTTTTTGATGCGGCTGTGCCGCGCCTATTTTTTGGCATTAACGAGGCCGCTCGCAAAGTCTCGCGCCATTCCGAGTCCGGCGGACGAAGTTGGCCAGCCCCACCCCACAAGGCTATAGCCCACCAGTTTTTGTAGCCTTTTTCCGCTGGACGAACTTGGCGTGCCGGTCTTCGGGCTGTTATTTTTCGGCGCGGCTGTGCCCGCGGTCTATTTTTGGCACACGGAGGCCGCTCACAAAGTCTCACGCCATTCCCAGTCCGGCGGACGAAGTAGGCCAGCCCCACCCCCCAAGGCTATAGCCCACCCGTTTCTGTGGCCTTTTTCCGCTGGACGAACTTGGCACCCCGGCCTTCGGGCGGTTATTTTTGGGCACGGCTGTGCCCGCGGCTTATTTTTGGCACACAGAGGTCACTCGCAAAGTCTCGCGCCATTCCGAGTCCGGCGGACGAAGTTGGCCAGCCCCACCCCCCAAGGCTATAGCCCACCCGTTTTTGTGGCCTTTTTCCGCTGGACGAACTTGGCGCACCGGTCTTCGGGCGGTTATTTTTGGGCATGGCTGTGCCCGCGGACTATTTTTGGCACACGGAGGCCGCTCACAAAGTCTCGCGCCATTCCGAGTCCGGCGAACGAAGTTGGCCAGCCCCACCCCCCAAGGCTATAGCCCACCCGTTTTTCTGGCCTTTTTCCGCTGGACGAACTTGGCGCCCCGGCCTTCGGGTGGTAATTTTTTGATGCGGCTGTGCCCGCGGCCTATTTTTGGCACAACGAGGCCGCTCGCAAAGTCTCGCGCCATTCCGAGTCCGGCGGACGAAGTTGGCCAGCCCCACCCCACAAGGCTATAGCCCACCAGTTTTTGTAGCCTTTTTCCGCTGGACGAACTTGGCGTGCCGGTCTTCGGGCTGTTATTTTTCGGCGCGGCTGTGCCCGGTCTATTTTTGCACACGGAGGCCGCCACAAAGTCTCACGCCATTCCCAGTGGACGGTAGGCCAGCCCCACCCCCAAGGCTATAGCCCACCCGTTTCTTGTGGCCTTTTTCCGCTGGACGACTTGACGACCGCCTTCGGACGGTTATTTTTGGCGTAGCTGTGCCCGCGTCTATTTTTGGCACACGGAGGCTGTTCGCAAAGTCTCGCCCCATTCCAGTCCGCGGACGGTTGGCCAGCCCCACCCCCAAGGCTTTAGCCAACCCGCTTTTGTCAGCCTTTTTCTGCTGGACGAACTTGGTGCCCTGGCCTTCGGACGGTTATTTTTGGGCGTGGCTGTGCTCGCGGCCTATTTTTGGCACACGGAGGCCGCTCACAAAGTCTTCCGCCATTCCGAGTCCATCGGACGAAGTTGGCAAGCCCCACCCCCCAAGGCGATAGCCCACCCGTTTTTGTGGCTTTTTTCCGCTGGACGAACTTGGCGCCCCGGCCGTCGGGGGGTTATTTTTGGGGACGGCTGTGCCCGCGGCCGAGTTTTGGCACACGGAGGCCGCGCGCCAAGTCTCGCACCATTCCGAGTCCGCGGACGGTTGGCCAGCCCCACCCCCCAAGGCTATAGCCCACCCGTTTTTGTGGCCTTTTTTCCGCTGGACGAACTTGGCGCCCCGGCCTTCGGGCTGTTATTTTTGGGCACGGCTGTGCCCGCGGCCTACTTTTGGCACACGGAGGCTGCTCGCAAAGTGTCACAACATTCCGAGTCCATCGGACGAAGTTGGCAAGCCCCACCCCCCAAGGCTATTGGTCACCCGTTTTTGTGGCCTTTTTCCGCTGGCCGAACTTGGCGCCCCGGCCTTCGGGCAGTTATTTTTAGGCGCGGCTGTACCTGCGGCCTATTTTTGGCGTACGGAGGCTGCTCGCAAAGTCTCGCGCCATTCCGACTCCGGCGGACGAAGTTTGCCAGCCCCACCCCCCAAGGCTATAGCCCACCCGTTTTTGACGCCTTTTTCCGCTTGACGAACTTGGCGCCCCGGCCTTTCAGCCGTTAATTTTGGGCACGGCTGTGCCCGCGGCCTATTTTTGGCACACGGAGGCTGCTCGCAAAGTCTCGCGCCAGTCCGAGTCCGGCGGATGAAGTTGGCCAGCCCCACCCCCCAAGGCTATAGCCCACCCGCTTTTGTGGCCTTTTTCCGCTGGACGAACTTGGCGCCCCGGCCTTCGGGCGGTTATTTTTGGGCGCGGCTGTGCCCGTGGCCTATTTTTGCAAACGGAGGCCGCTCGTAAAGTCTCGCACCATTCCGAGTCCGGCGGACGAAGGTGGCCAGCCTCAACCCCCAAGGTTATAGACCACCCGTTTTTGTGCCCTTTTTCCGCTGTACGAACTTGGCGCCCCGGCCTTCGGGCGGTTATTTTTGGGCGCGGCTGTGCCTGCAGCCTAATTTTGGCACACGGAGGCCGCTCGCAAAGTCTCGCGCCATTCCGAGTCCGGCGGACGAAGTTGGCCAGCCCCACCCCGCAAGGCTATAGGTCACCCGTTTTTGTGGCCTTTTTCCGCAGGCCGAACTTGGCGCCCCGGCCTTCGGGCGGTTATTTTTTGGCGCGGCTGTGCCCTCGGCCTATTATTGGCACACGGAGGCCGCTCGCAAAGTCTCGTGCCATTCCGAGTCCGGCGGACGAAGTTGGCCAGCCCCACCCCCCAAGGCTATAGCCCACCCGTTTTTGTGGCCTTTTTCCGCTGGACGAACTTGGCGCCCTGGCCTTCGGGCGGTTATTTTTTTGTACGGCTGTGCCCGCGGCATATTTTTGGCACACGGAGGCCGCTCGCAAAGTCTCGCGCCATTCCGAGTCCGGCGGACGAAGTTGGCCAGCCCCACCCCCCAAGGCAATAGCCTACCCGTTTTTGTGTCCTTTTTCCGCTGGACGAACTTGCCGCCCCGGCCTTCGGGCAGTTATTTTTGGGCGCGGCTGTGCCCGCGGCCTATTTTTGACTCACGGAGGCCGCTCGCAAAGTCTCGCGCCATTCCGAGTCCGGCGGACGAAGTTGGCCCGCCCCACCCCCCAAGGCTATAGACCACCCGTTTTTGTGCCCTTTTTCCGCTGGACGAACTTGGCGCCCCGGCCTTCGGGCTGTTATTTTTGGGCGCGGCTGTGCCTGTAGCCTAATTTTGGCACACGGAGGCCGCTCGTAAAGTCTTGAGCCATTCCGAGTCCGGCGGACGAAGTTGGCCAGCCCCACCCCCCAAGGCTATAGGTCACCCGTTTTTGTGGCCTTTTTCCGCTGGCCGAACTTGGCGCCCCGGCCTTCGGGCGGTTATTTTTTGGCACAGCTGTGCCTGCGGCCTATTTTTGGCACAAGGAGGCCGCTCGCAAAGTCTCGCACCATTCCTAGTCCGGCGGACGAAGTTGGCCAGCCCCACTCCCCAAGGCTATAGCCCACCCGTTTTTTGGGCATTTTTGCGGCGGTCGAACTTGGGGACGGGACCTTCGGGGGCTTATTTTTGGGTGCGATTGTGCCCGCGACATATTTTTGGCACACGGAGGGCGCGCAGTCTCGCCCCATTCCGAAGTTCGGCGGAGTTGGGCAGCCCTCCCCCAAGGCTATAGCCCACCCGTTTTTTGGGCATTTTTGCGGCGGACGAACTTGGGGACGGGACCTGAGGGGGCTTATTTTTGGGTGCGGCTGTGCCCGCGGCCTATATTTGGCACACGGAGGGCGGTCGCAATGTCTCGCCCCATTCCGAGTCCGGCGGACGAAGTTGGCCAGCCCCTCCCCCCAAGGCTATAGCCCTCCCGTTCTATGGGCATTTTTGCGGCGGAAGAACTTGAGGACGGGACCTTCGGGGGCTTATTTTTGGGCACGGCGGTGCCGCAAGGCCTATTTTTGGCACACGGAGGGCGCTGCAAAGTCTAGCCGCATTCCGAGTCCGCGAAGAGGGCCAGCCCTCCCCCAAGGCTATAGCCCACCCATTTTTGGGCATTTTTGACGAACTTGGGGACGGGACCTTCGGGGCTTATTTTTGGGTGCGATTGTGCCCGCAGCCTATTTTTGGCACACGGACGGCGCCGCAGTCTCGCCATTCCGAGTCCGGCGACGAGTTGGCCAGCCCTCCCCAAGGCTATAGCCTCCCTGCGGGCATTTTTGCGGACGATTTAACTTGGGGACGGGACCGTCGGGGCTTATTTTGGGCGCGGCTGTGCTCAAGGCCTATTTTTACACACGGAGGGCGCTCGCAAAGTCTCGCCCATTCCGAGTCCGCGGACGTTGGCCAGCCTGGCCCCCAAGGCTATAGCCCACCCGCTGGGCATTTTACGGCGGACGAACTTGGGACGGACCTTCGGGGCTTATTTTTGGGTGCGGCTGTGCTCGCTGCCGATCTTTGGCACACGGAGGGCGCTCGCAAAGTCTCTCCCATTCCGAGTCCGCGGACGGTTGGCCAGCCCGTCCCCCAAGGCTATAGCCCACCCGTTTTTTGGGCTGTTTTGCGGCGGACGAACTTTGGGACGGGACCTTCGGGGCTTATTTTGGGCGCGACATTGCCTGCGGCCTATTTTTGGCACATGGAGGGCGTCGCAGTCTCACTCCATTCCGAGTCCGGGCGAAGTTGGCCAGCCCGTCCCCCCAAGGCTATAGCCCACCCGTTTTTTGTTCATTTTTACGGCGGACGAACTTGGGGACGGGACCTTCGAGGGCTTATTTTTGGGTGCGGCTGTGCCCGCGGCCTATTTTTGGCACACGGAGGGCGCTCGCAAAGTCTCGCCCCATTCCGAGTCCAGCGGACGGGCCAGCCCTCCCCCAAGGCTATAGCCCACCCATTTTTTGGGCATTTTTGCGGCGGACGAACTTGGGGACGGGACCTTCGGGGGCTTATTTTTGGGCGCGGCTGTGCCCGCGGCCTATTTTTGGCACACGGAGGGCGCTCGCAAAGTCTCGCCGCATTCCGAGTCCGGCGGACGAAGTGGGCCAGCCCCTCCCCTAAGGCTATAGCCCACCCATTTTTTGGGCATTTTTGCTGCGGACGAACTTGGGGACGGGACCTTCGGGGGCTTATTTTTGGGTGCGGCTGTGCCCGCGGCCTATTTTTGGCACACGGAGGGCACTCGCAAAGTCTCGCCCCATTCCGAGTCCGGCGGACGAAGTTGGCCAGCCCGTCCCCCCAAGGCTATAGCCCACCCGTTTTTTGGGCATTTTTACGGCGGACGAACTTGGGGACGGGACCTTCGGGGGCTTATTTTTGGGTGCGGCTGTGCCCGCGGCCTATTTTCTGCACACGGAGGGCGCTCGCAAAGTCTCGCCCCATTCCGAGTCCGGCGGACGAAGTTGGCCAGCCCCTCCCCCCAAGGCTATAGCCCTCCCGTTTTATGGGCATTTTTGCGGCGGACGAAATTGGGGACGGGACCTTCGGGGGCTTATTTTTTGGCGCGGCTGTGCCCGCGGCCTATTTTTGGCACACGGAGGGCGCTCGCAAAGTCTCGCCCTATTCCGAGTCCGGCGGACGAAGTGGGCCAGCCCCTCCCCCCAAGGCTATAGCCCACCCATTTTTTGGGCATTTTTGCGGCGGACGAACTTGGGGACGGGACCTTCGGGGGCTTATTTTTGGGCGCGATTGTGCCCGCGGCCTATTTTTGGCACATGGAGGGCGTTCGCAAAGTCTAGCCCCATTCCGAGTCCGGCGGACGAAGTTGGCAAGCCCGTCCCCCCAAGGCTATAGCCCACCCGTTTTTAGTTCATTTTTACGGCGGACGAACTTGGGGACGGGACCTTCGGGGGCTTATTTTTGGGCGCGGTAGTGCCCGCAGCTATTTTTGGCACACGGAGGGCGCTCGCAAAGTCTCGCTCCATTCCGAGTCCGGCGGACGAAGTTGGCCAGCCCGTCCCCCCAAGGCTATAGCCCACCCATTTTTTGGGCATTTTTGCTGCGGACGAACTTGGGGATGGGACCTTCGGGGGGTTATTTTTGGGTACGGCTGTGCCCGCGGCCTATTTTTGGCACACGGAGGGCACTCGCAAAGTCTCGCCCCATTCCGAGTCCGGCGGACGAAGTTGGCCAGCCCGTCCCCCCAAGGCTATAGCCCACCCGTTTTTTGGGCATTTTTACGGCGGACGAACTTGGGGACGGGACCTTCGGGGGCTTATTTTGGGTGCGGCTGTGCCCGCGGCCTATTTTCTGCACACAGAGGGCGCCGCAAAGTCTCGCCCCATTCCGAGTCCGCGGATTTGGCTACAGCCCTCCCCAAGGCTATAGCCCTCCCGTTATATGGGCATTTTTGCGGCGGACGAACTTGGGGACGGGGCCTTCGGGGTTTTTTTTTTGGCGGCTGTGCCCGCCTATTTTTGGCACACGGAGGGCGCCGCAAAGTCTCGCCTATTCCGAGTCCGCGGACGAGTGGGCCAGCCCCTCCCCCCAAGGCTATAGCCCACCCATTTTTTGGGCATTTTTGCGGCGGACGAACTTGGGGACGGGACCTTCGGGGGCTTATTTTTGGGCGCGATTGTGCCCGCGGCCTATTTTTGGCACATGGAGGGCGCTCGCAAAGTCTCGCCCCATTCCGAGTCCGGCGGACGAAGTTGGCAAGCCCGTCCCCCCAAGGCTATAGCCCACCCGTTTTTTGTTCATTTTTACGGCGGACGAACTTGGGGACGGGACCTTCGGGGGCTTATTTTTGGGCGCGGCTGTGCCCGCGGCCTATTTTTGCACACGGAGGGCGCTCGCAAAGTCTCGCCCCATTCCGAGTCCGGCGGACGAAGTTGGCCAGCCCGTCCCCCCAAGGCTATAGCCCACCCGTTTTTTGGGCATTTTTGCGGCGGACGAACTTTGGGATGGGACCTTCGGCCGCTTATTTTTGGGTGCGATTGTGCCCGCAGCCTATTTTTGGCACTTGGAGGGCGCTCGTAAAGTCTCGCCCCATTCCGAGTTCGGCGGACGAAGTTGGCCAGCCCCTCCCCCCAAGGCTATAGCCCACCCGTTTTTTGGACATTTTTGCGGCGGACGAACTTGGGGACGGGACCTTAGGGGGCTTATTTTTGGGTGCGGCTGTCCCCATGGCCTATTTTTGGCACACGGAGGGCGGTCGCAAAGTCTCGCCCCATTCCGAGTCCGGCGGACGAAGTGGGCCAGCCCCTCCCCCCAAGGCTATAGCCCTCCCGTTTTATGGGCATTTTTGCGGCGGACGAACCTCGGGACGGGACCTTCGGGGGCTTACTTTTGGGCGCGGCTGTGCCCATTGCCTATTTTTGGCACACGGAGGGTGCTCGCAAAGTCTCGCCCCATTCCGAGTCAGGCGGACGAAGTTTGCCAGCCCCTCCCCCCAAGGCTATAGCCCACCCGTTTTTTGGGCATTTTTGCGGCGGACGAACTTGGGGACGGGACCTTCGGGGGCTTATTTTTGTGCGCGGCTGTGCCCGCAGCCTATCTTTGGCACACGGAGGGTGCCCGCAAAGTCTCGCCCCATTCCAAGTCCGGCGGACGAAGTTGGCCAGCCCCTCCCCCCAAGGCTATAGCCCACCCGTTTTTTGGGCATTTTTGCGGCGGACGATCTTGGGGACGGGACCCTCGGGGGCTTATTTTTGGTAGCGGCTGTGCCGCGGCCTCTTTTTGGCACACGGAGGGCGCTCGCAAAGTCTCGCCCCATTCCGAGTCCGGCGGACGAAATTGGCCAGCCCCTCCCCCCAAGGCTATAGCCCACCCGTTTTTTGGGCATTTTTGCGGCGGAGGAACTTGGGGACGGGACCTTCGGGGGCTTATTTTTGGGCGCGGCTGTGTCCACGGACTATTTTTCGCACACGGAGGCCGCTCGCAAAGTCACGCCCCATTCCGAGTCCGGCGGACGAAGTTGGCCAGCCCCTTCCCCCTAGGCTATAGCCCACCCGTTTTTTGGGAATTTTTGCGGCAGACGAACTTGGGGATGGGACCTTCGGGGGCTTATTGTTGGGTGCGGCTGTGCCCGCGGTATATTTTCTGCACACGGAGGGCGCTCGCAAAGTCTCGCCCCATTCCAATTCCGGCAGACGAAGTTGGCCAGCCCCTCCCCCCAAGGCTATAGCCCACCCGTTTTTTGGGCATTTTTGCGCAGGACGAACTTGGGGACGGGACCTTCGGGGCCTTATTTTTGGGCTTATTTTTGGGTGCGGCTGTGCCCGCGGCCTATTTTTGTCACACGGAGGGTGCTCGCAAAGTCTCGCCACATTCCGAGTCCGGCGGACGATGTTGGCCAGCCCCTCCCCCCAAGGCTATAGCCTACCCGTTTTTTTGGCATTTTTGCGGCGGACGAACTTCGGGACGGGACCTTCGGGGGCTTAGTTTTGGGTGCGACTGTGCCCATGGCCTATTTTTGGCACACAAAGGGCGCTCGCAAAATCTCGCCCCATTCCGAGTCCGGCGGACGAAGTTGGCCAGCCCCTCCCCCCAAGGCTATGGCCCACCCGTTTTTTGGGCATTTTTGCGGCGGACGAACTTGGGGACGGGACCTTCGGGGGCTTATTTGTGGGCGCGGCTGTGCCCGCAGCCTATGTTTGGCACACGGAGGGTGCCCGCAAAGTCTCGCCCCATTCCGAGTCCGGCGGACGAAGTTGGCCAGCCCCTACCCCCAACGCTATAGCCCACCCTTTTTTTGGGCATTTTTGCGGCGGACGAACTTGGGGACGGGACCTTCGGGGGATTAGTTTTGGGCGCGGTTGTGCCCGCGGCCTATTTTTGGCACACGGAGGGCGCTCGCAAAGTCTCGCCCCATTCCGAGTCCGGCGGACGAAGTTGGCCAGCCCCTCCCCCGAAGGCTATAGCCCACCCGTTTTTTGATCATTTTTGCGGCGGACGATCTTGGGGACGGGACCCTCGGTGGCTTATTTTTTGCCGCGGCTGTGCCCGCGGCCTATTTTTGGGACACGGAGGGCGCTCGCAAAGTCTCACCCCATTCCGAGTCCGGCGGACGAAGTTGGCCAGCCCCTCCCCCCAAGGCTATAGCCCACCCGTTTTTTGGGCATTTTTGCAGCGGACGATCTTGGGGACGGGACCCTCGGGGGCTTATTTTTGGTAGCGGCTGTGCCGCGGCCTATTTTTGGCACACGGAGGGCGCTCGCAAAGTCTCGCCCCATTCCGAGTCCGGCGGACGAAATTGGCCAGCCCCTCCCCCCAAGGTTATAGCCCACCCATTTTTTGGGCATTTTTGCGGCGGAGGAACTTGGGGACGGGACCTTCGGGGGCTTATTTTCGGGCGCGGCTGTGCCCACGGACTATTTTTGGCACACGGAGGCCGCTCGCAAAGTCACGCCCCATTCCGAGTCCGGCGGACGAAGTTGGCCAGCCCCTTCCCCCAAGGCTATAGCCCACCCGTTTTTTGGGAATTTTTGCGGCAGACGAACTTGGGGATGGGACCTTCGGGGGCTTATTTTTGGGTGCGGCTGTGCCCGCGGTATATTTTCTGCACACGGAGGGTGCTCGCAAAGTCTCGCCCCATTCCAATTCCGGCAGACGAAGTTGGCCAGCCCCTCCCCCCAAGGCTATAGCCCGCCCGTTTTTTGGGCATTTTTGCGCAGGACGAACTTGGGGACGGGACCTTCGGGGGCTTATTTTTGGGCACGGCTGTGCCCGCGGCCTAGTTTTGTCACACGGAGGGTGCTCGCAAAGTCTCGCCACATTCCGAGTCCGGCGGACGAAGTTGGCCAGCCCCTCCCCCCAAGGCTATAGCCCACCCGTTTTTTGGGCATTTTTGCGGCGGACGAACTTCGGGACGGGACCTTCGGGGGCTTAGTTTTGGGCGCGACTGTGCCCGTGGCCTATTTTTGGCACACAAAGGGCGCTCGCAAAATCTCGCCCCATTCCGAGTCCGGCGGACGAAGTTGGCCAGCCCCTCCCCCCAAGGCTATGGCCCACCCGTTTTTTGGGCATTTTTGCGGCGGACGAACTTGGGGACGGGACCTTAGGGGGCTTATTTTTGGGTGCGGCTGTCCCCATGGCCTATTTTTGGCACACGGAGGGTGCTCGCAAAGTCTCGCTTAATTCCGAATCCGGCGGACGAAGTTGGCCAGCCCCTCCCCCCAAGGCTATAGCCCACCCGCTTTTGGGCATTTTTGGGCGGACTAACTTGGGGACGGACCTCGGGGCTTATTTTTGGGTGCGGCTGTGCCCGCGGCCTATTTTTGGTACACGGAGGGCGCTCGCAAAGTCTTGCCCCATTCCGAGTCCGGCGGACGAAGTTGGCCAGCCCCTCCCCCCAAGGCTATAGCCCACCCGTTTTTGTTGCCTTTTTCCGCTGGACGGACTTGGTGCCCCGGCCGTCGGGCGGTTATTTTTGGGCGTGGCTGTGAACGTGGCCTATTTTTGGCACACGGAGGCCGCTTGAAAAGTTTCGCGCCATTCCGAGTCCGGCGGACGAAGTTGGCCAGCCCCACCCCCCAAGGCTATAGCCCACCCGTTTTTGTGGCCTTTTTCCGCTGGACGAACTTGGCGCCCCGGCGTTCGGGCGGCTATTTTTGGGCGCGGCTGTGCCCGCGGCCTATTTTTGGGACACCGAGGCCATTCGCAAAGTCTCGCGCCATTCCGAGTCCGGCGGACGAAGTTGGCCAGCCCCACCCCCCAAGGCTATAGCCCACCCGTTTTTGTGGCCTTTTTCCGCTGGACGGACTTGGCTGCCCGGCCTTCGGGTGGTTATTTTTTGACGCGGCTGTGCCCGCGGCCTATTTTTGGCACACCGAGGCCGCTCGCAAAGTCTCGCGCCATTCCGAGTCCGGCGGACGAAGTTGGCCAGCCCCACCCCCCAAGGCTATAGCCCACCCGTTTTTGTTGCCTTTTTCCGCTGGACGGACTTGGTGCCCCGGCCTTCGGGTGGTTATTTTTGGGTGCGGCTGTGCCCGTAGCTTATTTTTGGCACACGGAGGCCGCTCGCAAAGTCTCGCACCATTCCGAGTCCGTCGGACGAAGTGGGCCAGCCCCACCCCCCAAGGCTATAGCCCACCCGTTTTTGTGGCCTTTTTGCGCTGGACGAACTTGGCGCCCCGGCCTTCGGGTGGTTATTTTTGGGTGCGGCTGTGCCCGTAGCTTATTTTTGGCACACGGAGGCCACTCGCAAAGTCTCGCACCATTCCGAGTCCGTCGGACGAAGTGGGCCAGCCCCACCCCCCAAGGCTATAGCCCACCCGTTTTTGTGGACTTTTTGCGCTGGACGAACTTGGCGCCCCGGCCTTCGGGTTGTTATTTTTGGCACACGGAGGCCGCTCACAAAGTCTCACGCCATTCCAAGTCTGGCGGATGAAGTTGGCCAGCCCCACCCCAAAAGGCTATAGCCCACCCGTTTTTGTGGCCTTTTTCCGCTGGACGAACTTGGCGCCCCGGCTTTCGGGTGGTTATTTTTGGGTGCGGCTGTGGCCGCGGCCTATTTTTGGCACACGGAGGCCGCACGCAAAGTCTCGCGCCATTCCGAGTCCGGCGGACGAAGTTGGCCAGCCGCACCCCCCAAGGCTATAGCCCACCCGTTGTTGTGGCCTTTTTCCGCTGGACGAACTTGGTGCCCCGGCCTTCGGGCGGTTATTTTTGGGCGCGGCTGTGACCGCGGCCTATTTTTTGCACATGGAGGCCGCTCGAAAAGTATCGCGCCATTCCGAGTCCGGCGGATGAAGTTGGCCAGCCCCACCCCCCAAGGCTATAGCCCACCCGTTTTTGTGGCCTTTTTCCGCTGGACGAACTTGGCGCCCCGGCCTTTGGGTGGTTATTTTTGGGCGCGGCTGTGCCCGCGGCCTATATTTGGCACATGGAGGCCGCTCACAACGTCTCGGGCCATTCCGAGTCCGGCGGACAAAGTTGGCCAGCCCCACCCCCCAAGGCTATAGCCCACCCGTTTTTGTGGCCTTTTTCCGCTGGACGAACTTGGCGCCCCGGCCTTCGGGCGGTTATTTTTGGGCGCGGCTGTGCCCGCGGCCTATTTTTGGCACACCGAGGCCGCTCGCAAAGTCGTTCTCCATTCCGAGCCTGGCGGACGAAGTTGGCCATCCCCACCCCCCAAGGCTATAGCCTACCCGTTGTTGTGGCCTTTTTCCGCTGGACGAACTTGGCGCCCCGGCCTTCGGGCGGTTATTTTTGGGCGCGGCTGTGACCGCATCCTATTTTTGGCACACGGAGGCCGCTCGAAAAGTATCGCGCCATTCCGAGTCCGGCGGACGAAGTCGGCCAGCCCACCCCCCAAGGCTATAGCCCACCCGTTTTTGTGGCTTTTTTCCGCTGGACGAACTTGGCGCCCCGGCCTTTGGGCGGTTATTTTTGGGCGTGGCTGTGCCCGCGGCCTATATTTGCCACACGGAGGCCGCTCGCAAAGTCTCAGGCCATTCCGAGTCCGGCGGACGAAGTGGGCCAGCCCCACCCCCCAAGGCTATAGCCCACCCGTTTTTCTGGCCTTTTTCCGCTGGACGAACTTGGCGCCCCGGCCTTCGGGTGGTTATTTTTTGACGCGGCTGTGCCCGCGGCCTATTTTTGGCACACCGAGGCCACTCGCAAAGTCTCGCGCCATTCCGAGTCCGGCGGACGAAGTGGGCCAGCCCCACCCCCCAAGGCTATAGCCCACCCGTTTTTGTGTCCTTTTTCCGCTGGACGAACTTGGCGCCCCGGCCTTCGGGCGGTTATTTTTGGGTGCGGCTATGCCCGCGGCCTCTTCTTGGCACACGGAGGCCACTCGCAAAGTCTCGCGCCATTCTGAGTCCGGCGTATGAAGTTGGCCAGCCCCACCCCCCAATGCTATAGCCCACCCGTTTTTGTGGCCTTTTTCAGCTGGACGAACTTGGCGCCCCGGTCTTCGGGCGGTTATTTTTGGACGCGGCTGTACCCGCAGCCTCTTCTTGGCACACGGAAGCCGCTCGCAAAGTCTCGCGCCATTCCGAGTCCGGCGGACGAAGTTGGCCAGCCGCACCCCCCAAGGCTATAGCCCACCCGTTTTGTGGCCTTTTTCCGCAGGACGAACTTGGAGCCCCGGCCTTCGGGCAGTTATTTTATGGCGCGGCTGTGCCCGCGGCCTATTTTATGCACACGGAGGCCGCTCGCAAAGTCTCGCGCCATTCCGAGTCCGGCGGACGAAGTTGGCCAGCCCCACCCCCCAAGGCTATAGCCCACCCGTTTTTGTGGCCTTTTTCCGCTGGACGGACTTGGCTCCCCGGCCTTCGGGCGGTTATTTTTGGGTGCGGCTGCGACAACGGCCTATTTTGTGCACATGGAGGCCGCTCGCAAAGTCTCGCGCCATTCCGAGTCCGGCGGACAAAGTTGGCCAACCCCACCCCCCAAGGCGATGGCCCACACGTTGTTGTGGCCTTTTTGCGCTGGACGAACATGGCGCCCCGTCGTTCGGGTTGTTATTTTTGGCACACGGAGGCCGCTCGCAAAGTCTCACGCCATTTCGAGTCCGGCGGACGAAGTTGGCCAGCACCACCCCCCAGGGCTATAGCCCACCCGTTTCTGTGGCCTTTTTCCGCCGGACGAACTTGACGCCCCGGCCTTCGGGGGGTTATTTTTGGGCGTGGCTGTGTCCACGGACTATTTTTGGCACACGGAGGACGCTCACAATGTCTCGCGCCATTCCGAGTCCGGCGGACGAAGTTGGCCAGCCCCACCCCCCAAGGCTATAGCCCACCCGTTTTTGTGGCCTTTTTCCGCTGGACGAACTTGGCGCACCGGTCTTCGGGCGGTTATTTTTGGGCGTGGCCATGCCCGCGGACTATTTTTGGCACACGGAGGCCGCTCACAAAGTCTCGCGCCATTCCGAGTCCGGCGAACGAAGTTGGCCAGCCCCACCCCCCAAGGCTATAGCCCACCCGTTTCTGTGGCCTTTTTCCGCTGGACGAACTTGGCGCCCCGGCCTTCGGGCAGTTATTTTTGGGCGCGGCCGTGGCCGCGTCCTATTTTTGGCACACGGAGGCCACTCGAAAAGTCTCACGCCATTCCGAGTCCGGCGGACGAAGTTGGCCAGCCCCACCCCCCAAGGCTATAGCCCACCCGTTTTTGTGGCCTTTTTTCCGCTGGACGAACTTGGCGCCCCGGCATTCGGGCGGTTATTTTTGGGTGCGGCTGTGTCCGCGTCCTATTTTTGGCACACAGAGGCCGATCGCAAAGTCTCGCGCCATTCCAAGTCCGGCGGACGAAGTGGGCCAGCCCCACCCCCCAAGGCTATGGCCCACCCGTTTTTGTAGCCTTTTTCCGCTGGACGGACTTGGCTCCCCGGCCTTCGGGCGGTTATTTTTGGCCGCGGCTGTGACAACGGCCTATTTTGTGGACACGGAGGCCGCTCGCAAAGTCTCGCGCCATTCCGAGTCCGGGCGGATTTTGGCCAACCCCACCCCCCAAGGCTATGGCCCACACGTTGTTGTGGCCTTTTTCCGCTGGACGAACTTGGCGCCCCGGCTTTCGGGCAGTTATTTTTGGGCGCGGCTATGACCGCGGGCTATTTTTGGCACACGGAGGCCACTCGCAAAGTCTCACGCCATTCCGAGTCCGGCGGACGAAGTTGGCCAGCCCCACCCCCCAAGGCTATAGCCCACCCGTTTTTGTGGCCTTTTTCCGCTGGACGAACTTGGCGCACCGGTCTTCGGGCGGTTATTTTTGGGCGTGGCTGTGCCCGCGGATTATTTTTGGCACACGGAGGCCACTCACAAAGTCTCACGCCATTCCGAGTCCGGCGGACGAAGTTGGCCAGCCCCACCCCCCAAGGCTATAGCCCACCCGTTTTTGTGGCATTTTTTCCGCTGGACGAAATTGGCGCCCCGGCATTCGGGCGGTTATTTTTGGGTGCGGCTGTGTCCGCGGCCTATTTTTGGCACACAGAGGCCGATCGCAAAGTCTCGCGCCGTTCCAAGTCCGGCGGACGAAGTTGGCCAGCCCCACCCCCCAAGGCTATAGCCCACCCGTTTTTGTAGCCTTTTTCCGCTGGACGAACTTGGCGTACCGGTCTTCGGGCTGTTATTTTTCGGCGTGGCTGTGCCCGCGGCCTATTTTTGGCACACGGAGGCCACTCACAAAGTCTCGCGCCATTCCGAGTCCGGCGGACGAAGTTGGCCAGCCCCACCCCCCAAGGCTATAGCCCACCCGTTTCTGTGGCCTTTTTCCGCTGGACGAACTTGACGCACCGGCCTTCGGGCGGTTATTTTTGGGCGTGGCAGTGCCCGCGGCCTATTTTCTGCACACGGAGGCTGTTCGTAAAGTCTCGCCCCATTCCGAGTCCGGCGGACGAAGTTGGCCAGCCCCACCCCCCAAGGCTTTAGCCCACCCGTTTTTGTCGCCTTTTTCTGCTGGACGAACTTGGTGCCCTGGCCTTCGGGCGGTTATTTTTGGGCGCGGCTGTGCCCGTGGCCTATTTTTGGCACACGGAGGCCGCTCGCAAAGTCTCACGCCATTCCGAGTCCATCGGACGAAGTTGGCAAGCCCCACCCCCCAAGGCGATAGCCCACCCGTTTTTGTGGCCTTTTTCCGCTGGACGAACTTGGTGCACCGGCCTTCGGGTGGTTATTTTTGGGCACGGCTGTGCCCGTGGCCTATTTTTGGCACACGGAGGCCGCTCGCAAAGTCTCGCACCATTCCTAGTCCGGCGGACGAAGTTGGCCAGCCCCACCCCCCAAGGCTATAGCCCACCCGTTTTTGTGGCCTTTTTTCCGCTGGACGAACTTGGCGCCCCGGCCTTCGGGCAGTTATTTTTGGGCGTGGCTGTGCCTGCGGCCTATTTTTGGCGCACGGAGGCTGCTCGCAAAGTCTCGCGCCATTCCGAGTCCGGCGGACGAAGTTTGCCAGCCCCACCCCCCAAGGCTATAGCCCACCCGTTTTTGACGCCTTTTTCCGCTTGACGAACTTGGCGCCCCGGCCTTTGAGCGGTTAATTTTGGGCACGGCTGTGCCCGCGGCCTATTTTTGACACACGGAGGCCGCTCGCAAAGTCTCGCGCCAGTCCGAGTCCGGCGGATGAAGTTGGCCAGCCCCACCCCCCAAGGCTATAGCCCACCCGCTTTTGTGGCCTTTTTCCGCTGGACGAACTTGGCGCCCCGGCCTTCGGGCGGTTATTTTTGGGCGCGGCTGTGCCCGCGGCCTATTTTTGACACACGGAGGCCGCTCGTAAAGTCTCGCGCCATTCCGAGTCCGGCAGACGAAGTTGGCCAGCCTCAACCTCCAAGGCTATAGACCACCCGTTTTTGTGCCCTTTTTCCGCTGTACGAACTTCGCGCCCCGGCCTTCGGGCGGTTATTTTTGGGCGCGGCTGTGCCTGCAGCCTAATTTTGGCACACGGAGGCCGCTCGCAAAGTCTCGCGCCATTCCGAGTCCGGCGGACGAAGTTGGCCAGCCCCACCCCCCAAGGCTATAGGTCACCCGTTTTTGTGGCCTTTTTCCGCTGGCCGAACTTGGCGCCCCGGCCTTCGGGCGGTTATTTTTTGGCGCGGCTGTGCCCTCGGCCTATTATTGGCACACGGAGGCCGCTCGCAAAGTCTCGCGCCATTCCGAGTACGGCGGAGGAAGTTGGCCAGCCACACCAACCAAGTCTATAGCCCACCCGTTTTTGTGGCCTTTTTCCGCTGGAAGAACTTGGCGCCCCGGCCTTCGGGCGGTTATTTTTGGCCGCGGCTGTGCCCGTGGCCTATTTTTTGCACACGGAGGCCGCTCGCAAAGTCTCGTGCCATTCCGAGTCCGGCGGACGATGTTGGCCAGCCCCACCCCCCAAGGCTATAGCCCACCCGTTTTGGTGGCCTTTTTCCGCTGGACGAACTTGGCGCCCCGGCCTTTGGGCCGTTGTTTTTGGGCGCGGCTGTGGCCGCGGCCTATTTTTGGCACACGGAGGCCGCACGCAAAGTCTCGCGCCATTCCGAGTCCGGCGGACGAAGTTGGCCAGCCCCACCCCCCAAGGCTATAGCCCACCCGTTTTTGTGGCCTTTTTCCGCTTGACGAACTTGGCGCCCCGGCCTTCAGGAGGTTATTTTTGGGCGCGGCTGTGCCCGCGGCCTATTTTTGGCACATGTAGGCCACTCACAAAGTCTCGCGCCATTCCGAGTCCGGCGGACGAAGTTGACCAGCCCCACCCCCCAAGGCTATAGCCCACCCGTTTTTGTGGCCTTTTTACGCTGGACGAACTTGGCGGCCCGGCCTTCGGGCGGTTATTTTTGGGTGAGGCTGTGCCCGCGGCCTATTTTTGTCACACGGAGGCCGCTCGCAAAGTCTTGCGCCATTCCGAGTCCGGCGGACGAAGTTGGCCAGCCCCACCCCCCAAGGCTATAGCCCACCCGCTTTTGTGGCCTTTTTCCGCTGGACGAACTTGGCGCCCCAGCCTTCAGAGGTTATTTTTGGGTGCGGCTGTGCCCGCGGCCTATTTTTGGCACACGGAGGCCGCTCGCAATGTCTCGTGCCATTCCGAGTCCGGCGGACGAAGTTGGCCAGCCCCACCCCCCAAGGCTATAGCCCACCCGCTGCGGGCCTTTTTCCGCTGACGACTTATGCCCGGCCTTCGCCAGTTATTTTAAGGCGCTGCTGTGCCACGGCCTATTTTTGGCACATGGAGGCTACTCGCAAAGTCTCGTGCCATTCCGAGTCCGCGGACGGTTGGCCAGCCCCACCCCCAAGGCTATAGCCCACCCGTTTTTGTGGCCTTTTTCCGCTGGACGAACTTGGCGCCCTGGCCTTCGGGCGGTTATTTTTTTGTACGGCTGTGCCCGCGGCCTATTTTTGGCTCACGGAGGCCGCTCGCAAAGTCTCGCGCCATTCCGAGTCCGGCGGACGAAGTTGGCCAGCCCCACCCCCCAAGGCAATAGCCTACCCGTTTTTGTGTCCTTTTTCCGCTGGACGAACTTGGCGCCCCGGCCTTCGGGCGGTTATTTTTGGGCGCGGCTGTGCCCGCGGACTATTTTTGACTCACGGAGGCCCCTCGTAAAGTCTCACGCCATTCCGAGTCCGGCGGACGAAGTTGGCCCGCCCCACCCCCCAAGGCGATAGACCACCCGTTTTTGTGCCATTTTTCCGCAGGACGAACTTGGCGCCCCGGCCTTCGGGTAGTTATTTTTGGGCGCGGCTGTGCCTGCAGGCTAATTTTGGCACACGGAGGCCGCTCGCAAAGTCTCGCGCCATTCCGAGTCCGGCGGACGAAGTTGGCCAGCCCCACCCCCCAAGGCTATAGGTCACCCGTTTTTGTGGCCTTTTTCCGCTGGCCGAACTTGGCGCCCGCCTTCGGGCGGTTATTTTTGCGCGCTGTGCCTGCGGCCTATTTTTGGCACAAGGAGGCCGCCGCAAAGTCTCGCGCCATTCCGTGTCCGTGGACGAAGTCGGCCGGCCCCACTTCCCCAAGGCTATAGCCCACCCGCTGGGTGCGGGCCTTTTTCCGCTGGACGTCTTTGCGCCGCCTTCGGCCGGTTATTTTTGGCGCGCTGTGCCTGCGGCCTATTTTTGGCACAAGGAGGCCGCCGCAAAGTCTCGCGCCATTCCTAGTCCGGCGGACGGTTGGCTCGCCCCACCCCAAGGCTATAGCCCACCCGCTGCAGGCCTTTTTCCGCTGACGAACTTGGCGCCCGCCATCGGGCGGTTATTTTTTATGCGCGCTGTGCCCTGCCTATTTTTGGTACACGGAGGCCGCCAGAAGTCTCGGCCATTCCGAAGTCCCGCGGACGGTTGGCCAGCCACACCCCCAAGGCTATAGCCCACCCGCTTTTGTGGCTTTTTCCGCTGGACGAACTTGGCGCCGGACTTTGGGCAGTTATTTTTGGGCGCAGCCTGCTGCGTCTATTTTTGGCACACGGAGGCCGCCGCAAAGTCTCGCGCCATTCCGAGTCCGCGGACGGTTGGCCATCCCCACCCCCAAGGCTATAGCCCACCCGGTTTTAGGCCTTTTTCCGCTGGACGAACTTGGCGCCCGCCATCGGGCGGTTATTTTTGGGTGCGGCTGTACCTCAAGGCCTATTTTTGGCACACGGAGGCCGATCGCCAAGTCTCGCGCCATTCCGTGTCCGTGGACGAAGTCGGCCGGCCCCACCCCCCAAGGCGATATCCCCCCCGTTTTTATGGCCTTTTTAAGCTGGACCAACATGGCGCCCCGGCCTGCGGGCGGTTATTTTTTTGCACGGCAGTGCCTGCCTATTTTTGGCACACGGAGGCCGCCGAAAGTCTCGCGCCATTCCGAGTCCGGGCGGACGGTCGGCCAGCCCCACCCCCAAGGCTATAGCCCACCCGCTGCGGGCCTTTTTCCGCTGGACGAACTTGGCGCCCCGGCCTTCGGCCGGTTATTTTTGGGCGCGGCAGTGCCTACGGCCTATTTTTGGGACATGGAGGCCACTCGCAAAGTCTCGTGCCATTCCGAGTCCGGCGGACGAAGTTGGCCAGCCCCACCCCCCAAGGCTATAGCCCACCCGTTTTTGTGGCCTTTTTCCGCTGGACGAACTTGGCGCCCTGGCCTTCGGGCAGCTATTTTTTTGCACGCCTGTGCCCGCGGCCTATTTTTGGCACATGGAGGCCGCTCGCAAAGTCTCGCGCCATTCCGAGTCCGGCGGACGAAGTTGGCCAGCCCCACCCCCCAAGGCAATAGCCTACCCGTTTTTGTGGCTTTTTTCCGCTGGACGAACTTGGCGCCCCGGCCTTCGGGCGGTTATTTTTGGGCGCGGCTGCGCTCGCGGCCTATTTTTGACACACGGAGACCGCTCGCAAAGTCTCGCGCCATTCCGAGTCCGGCGGACAAAGTTGGCCTGCCCCACCCCCCAAGGCTATAGACCACCCGTTTTTGTGCCCTTTTTCCGCTGGACGAACTTGGCGCCCCGGCCTTCGCGCGGTTATTTTTAGGCGCGGCTGTGCCGGCAGCTTAATTTTGGCACACGGAGGCCGTTCGCAAAGTCTCGCGCCATTCCGAGTCCGGCGGACGAAGTTGGCCAGCCCCACCCCCCAAGGCTATAGGTCACCCGTTTTTGTGGCCTTTTTCCGCTGGCCGAACTTGGCGCCCCGGCTATCGGGCGGTTATTTTTTGCGGCGGCTGTGCCCGCGGCCTATTTTTGGCACACGGAGGCCGCTCCTAAAGTCTCGTGCCATTCCGAGTCCGGCGGACGAAGTTGGCCAGCCACACCCCCCAAGGCTATAGCCCACCCGTTTTTGTGGCTTTTTCCGCTGGACGAACTTGGCGCCCCGGACTTTGGGCAGTTATTTTTGGGCGCGGCTGTGCCCGCGGCCTATTTTTGGCACACGGAGGCCGCTCGCAAAGTCTCGCGTCATTCCGAGTCCGGCGGACGAAGTTGGCCATCCCCACCCCCCAAGGCTATAGCCCACCCGGTTTTGTGGCCTTTTTCTGCTGGACGAACTTGGCGCCCCGGCCATCGGGCGGTTATTTTTGGGTGCGGCTGTACCCGCGGCCTATTTTTGGCACACGGAGGCCGATCGCCAAGTCTCGCGCCATTCCGTGTCCGGTGGACGAAGTCGGCCGGCCCCACCCCCCAAGGCTATAGCCCACCCGTTTTTGTGGCCTTTTTCCGCTGGACGAACTTGGCGCCCCTGCCTTCGGGCGGTTATTTTTTTGCACGGCTGTGCCCGCGGCCTATTTTTGGCACACGGAGGCCGCTCGCAAAGTCTCGCGCCATTCCGAGTCCGGCGGACGAAGTCGGCCAGCCCCACCCCCCAAGGCTATAGCCCACCCGCTGCGTGGCCTTTTTCCGCTGGACGTCTTGGCGCTCGCCTTCGGCCGGTTATTTTTGCTGCCAGCCTACGGCCTATTTTTACATGGAGGCCACTCGCAAAGTCTCGTGCCATTCCGAGTCCGGCGGACGGTTGGCCAGCCCCACCCCCAAGGCTATAGCCCACCCGCTTTTGTGGCCTTTTTCCGCTGGACGAACTTGGCGCCCGGACTTTGGGCAGTTATTTTGCTGCTGTGCCTCAAGGCCTATTTTTGGCACACGGAGGCTGCTCGCAAAGTCTCGTCATTCCGAGTCCGCGGAGTTGGCCATCCCCACCCCCAAGGCTATAGCCCACCCGGTTTTGTGGCCTTTTTCTGCTGGATTTAACTTGGCGCCCCGGCCATCGGGCGGTTATTTTTGGGTGCGGCTGTACCCGCGGCCTATTTTTGGCACATGGAGGCCGATCGCCAAGTCTCGCGCCATTCCGTGTCCGGTGGACGAAGTCGGCCGGCCCAACCCCCCAAGGCTATAGCCCACCCGTTTTTGTGGCATTTTTCCGCTGGACGAACTTGGCGCCCCGGCCTTCGGGCGGTTATTTTTGGGCGCGGCTGCGCCCGCGGTCTATTTTTGACACACGGAGACCGCTCGCAAAGTCTTGCGCCATTCCGAGTCAGGCGGACGAAGTTGGCCCGCCCCACCCCCCAAGGCTATAGACCACCCGTTTTTGTGTCCTTTTTCCGCTGGACGAACTTGGCGCCCCGGCCTTCGGGCGGTTATTTTTGGGCGCGGCTGTGACCGCGGCCTATTTTAGGCATACGGAGGGCGCTTGCAAAGTCTCGCCCCATTCCGAGTCCGGCGGACGAAGTTGGCCAGCCCGTCCCCCCAAGGCTATAGCCCACCCGTTTTTTGGGCATTTTTGCGGCGGACGAACTTGGGGACGGGAAATTCGGGGCTTATTTTTGCGCGACAGTTCAAGGCATAATTTTGGCACACGGAGGGCGCGCAGTCTCGCCCCATTCCGAGTTCAAGGACGGTTAAGCAGCCCCTCCCCCCAAGGCTATAGCCCACCCGTTTTTTGGGCATTTTTGCGGCGGACGAACTTGGGGACGGGACCTTAGGGGGCTTATTTTTGGGTGGGGCTGTGCCCGCGGCTATTTTTGGCACACGGAGAGCGGTCGCAAAGTCTCGCCCCATTCCGAGTCCGCGGATTTGTTGGCCAGCCCTCCCCAAGGCTATAGCCCTCCCGCTTTTGGGCATTTTTGGCGGACGAACTTGGGGACGGACCTTCGGGGCTTATTTTTGGGCGCTGCTGTGCTGCCTATTTTTGGCACACGGAGGGCGCTCGCAGTCTCGCCCCATTCCGATTCCGCGGACGAGTTGGCCAGCCCGCCCCCCAAGGCTATAGCCCACCCGCTTGGGCATTTTTACGGCGTACGAACTTGGGGACGGACCTTCGGGGCTTATTTTTGCGGCTGTGCCCAAGGCCTATTTTTGGCACACGGAGGGCGCCGCAAAGTCTCGCCCCATTCCGAGTCCGGCGGAGCTGGCCAGCCCTCCCCAAGGCAAAAGCCCACCCAATTTTTGGGCATTTTTGCGGCGGACGAACTTGGGGACGGGACCTTCGGGGGCTTGTTTTTGGGCGCGATTGTGGCCGCGGCCTATTTTTGGCACATGGAGGGAGCTCGCAAAGTCTCGCCCCATTCCGAGTCCGGCGGATGAAGTGGGCCAGCCCCTCCCCCCAAGGCTATAGCCCACCCATTTTTTGGGCATTTTTGCGGCGGACGAACTTGGGACGGGACCTTTGGGGGCTTATTTTTGGGCGCGGCTGTGCCCGCGGCCTATTTTTGGCACACGGAGGGCGCTCGCAAAGTCTCGCCGCATTCCGAGTCCGGCGGACGAAGTGGGCCAGCCCCTCCCCCCAAGGCTATAGCCCTCCCGTTTTATGGGCATTTTTGCGGCGGAAGAACTTGGGGACGGGACCTTCGGGGGCTTATTTTTGGGCGCGGCTGTACCCGCGGCCTATTTTTGGCACACGGAGTACGCTCGCAAAGTCTCACCCCATTCCGAGTCCGGCGGACGAAGTTGGCCAGCCCCTCCCCCCAAGGCTATAGCCCACCCGTTTTTTGGGCATTTTTCCGGCGGACGAACTTGGGGACGGGACCTTCGGGGGTTGATTTTTGGGCGCGTCTGTGCCCGCGGCCTATTTTTGGTACACGGAGGGTGATCACAAAGTCTCGCCCCATTCCGAGTCCGGCGGACGAAGTTGGCCAGCCCATCCCCCCAAGGCTATAGCCCACCCGTTTTTTGGGCATTTTTACGGCGGACGAACTTGGGGACGGGACCTTCGGGGGCTTATTTTTGGGTACGGCTGTGCTCGCAGCCTATTTTTGGCACACGGAGGGCGCTCGAAAAGTCTCGCCCCATTCCGAGTCCGGCGGACGAAGTTGGCCAGCCCCTCCCCCCAAGGCTATAGCCCACCCATTTTTTGGGCATTTTTGCGGCGGACGAACTTGGGGACGGGACCTTCGGGGGCTTATTTTTGGGCACGGCTGTGCCCGCGGCCTTTTTTTGGCACACGGAGGGCACTCGCAAAGTCTCGCCGCATTCCGAGTCCGGCGAACGAAGTGGGCCAGCCCCTCCCCCCAAAGCTATAGCCCACCATTTTTTTGGGCATTTTTGCGGCGGACGAAATGGGGGACGGGACCTTCGGGGGCTTATTTTTGGCGCTGTGCTCAAGGCCTATTTTTGGCACACGGAGGGCGCTCGCAAAGTCTCGCCCCATTCCGATTCCGGCGGACGAAGTTGGCCAGCCCCTCCCCCCAAAGCTATAGCCCACCATTTTTTTGGGCATTTTTTGCGGCGGACGAACTGGGGGACGGGACCTTCGGGGGCTTATTTTTAGGCGCGGCTGTGCCCGCGGCCTATTTTTGGCACACGGAGGGCACTCGCAAAGTCTCGCCCCATTCCGAGTCCGCGGAAGGGCCAGTCCCTCCCCATGGCTATAGCCCACCTGTTGTTTGGGCATTTTTACGGCGGACGAACTTGGAGACGGGATCATCGGGGGCTTATTTTTGGGCGCGGATGTGCCCGCGGCCTATTTTTGGTACACAGATGGTGCGCGAAAAGTCTCGCCCCATTCCGAGTCCGGCGGATTTGTTGGCCAACCCTCCCCAACGGTATAGTCCACCCGATTTTTGGACATTTTTCCGGCGGACGAACTTGGGGACGGGACCATCGGGGGCTTATTTTTGGGTGCGGCTGTTCCCGTGGCCTATTTTTGGCACACGGAGGGTGCTCGAAAAGTCTCGCCCCATTCCGAGTCCGGCGGACGAAGTGGGCCAGCCCCTCCCCCCAAGGCTATAGCCCACCCGATTTTTGGGTATTTTTGCGGCGGACGAACTTGGGGACGGGACCATCCGGTGCTTATTTTTGGGTTCAGCTGGGTCCACGGCCTATTTTTGGCACACGGAGAGCGCTCGCAAAGTCTCGCCCCATTCCGAGTCCGGCGGACGAAGTCGGCCAACTCCTCCCCCCAACGGTATAGCCCACCCGTTTTTTGGGCATTTTTGCGGCAGACGAACTTGGGGTCGGCACCTTCGGGGGCTTGTTTTTGGGCGCGGCTGTGCTCGCGGCCTATTTTTGGCACACGGGCAAAGTCTCACCCCATTCCGAGTCCGGCGGACGAAGTTGGCCAGCCCCTCCCCCTAAGGCTATAGCCCACCCGTTTTTTGGGCATTTTTGCGGCGGACGAACTTGGGGACGGGACCTTCGGGGGCTTATTTTTGGGTGCGCCTGTGTCCGCGGCCTATTTTTGGCACACGGAGAGTGCTCGTAAAGTCTCACACCATTCCGAGTCCAGCGGACGAAGTTGGCCTGCCCCTCCCCCCAAAGCTGTAGCCCACCCGTTTTTTGGGCATTTTTGCGGCGGACGAACTTGGGGATGGGACCTTCGGGGGCTTATTTTGGGCGCGGCTGTGCCTGCCGCCTATGTTTGGCACACGGAGGGCGCTCGTAAAGTCTCGCCCCATTCCGAGTCCGGCGGACGAAGTTGGCCAGCCCCTCCCCCCAAGGCTATAGCCCACCCGTTTTTTGGGCATTTTTGCGGCGGACGAACTTGGGGACGGGACCTTTGGGTGCTTATTTTTGGGCGCGGCTGTGCCCCCAGCCTATTTTTGGCACACGGAGGGCGCTCGCAAAGTCTCGCCCCATTCCGAGTCCGGCGGACGAAGTTGGCCAGCCCTCCCCAAGGCTATAGCCCACCCGCTTTTGGGCATTTTTGCGGCGGACGAACTTGGGACGGGACCTTCGGGGCTTATTTTTGGGCGCGACTTGCCCGCGGCCTATTTTTGGTACACGGAGGGTGCTCGCAGTCTCGCCCCATTCCGAGTCCGCGGACGAAGCGGACCAGCCCTCCCCAAGGCTATAGCCCACCCGTTTTTTGGGCATTTTTGTGGCGGACGAAGTTGGGGACGGGACCTTCGGGGGATTATTTTTGGCCGCGGCTGTGCCCGTGGCCTATTTTTGGCACACGGAGGCCGCTCGCAAAGTCTCGCCCCATTCCGAGTCCGGCGGACGAAGTTGGCCAACCCCTCCCCCCAAGGCTATAGCCCACCCCTTTTTTGGGCATTTTTGCGGCGGACGAACTTGGGGACGGGACCTCGGGGCTTATTTTGGGCGCGGCTGTGCCCGTGGCCTATTTTTGGTACACGGAGGGCGCTCGCAAAGTCTCGCCCCATTCCGAGTCCGGTGGACGATGTTGGCCAGCCACTCCCCCCAAGGCTATAGCTCACCCATTTTTTGGGCATTTTTGCGGCGGACGAACTTGGGGACGGGACCTTTGGGGGCTTATTTTTGGGCGCGGGTGTGCCCGCGGCCTATTTTTGTCACACGGAGGGCGTTCGTAAAGTCTCGGCCCATTCCGAGTCCGGCGGACGAAGTTGGCCAGCCCATCCCCCCAAGGCTATAGCCCACCCGTTTTTTGGGCATTTTTGCGGCGGACGAACTTGGGGACGGGACCCTCGGGGGCTTATTTTTAAGCGCGGCTGTGCCTGCTCTATTTTTGGCACACGGAGGGCGCCGCAAAGACTCGCCTCATTCCGAGTCCGGCGGACGAAGTTGGCCAGCCCCTCCCCCCAAGGCTATAGCCCACCCGTTTTTTGGGCATTTTTGCGGCGGACGAACTTGGGGACGGGACCTTCGGGGGCTTATTTTTGGGCGCGGCTGTGCCCGTGGACTATTTTTGGCACACGGAGGCCGCTCGCAAAGTCACGCCCCATTCCGAGTCCGGGCGGAGTTGGCCAGCCCTTCCCCAAGGCTATAGCCCACCCGTTTTTTGGGAATTTTTGCGGCAGACGAACTTGGGGACGGGACCTTCGGGGGCTTATTTTTGGGCGCGGCTGTGCCCGTGGTATATTTTCTGCACACGGAGGGCGCTCGCAAAGTCTCGCCCTATTCCAAGTCCGGCAGACGAAGTTGGCCAGCCCCTCCCCCCAAGGCTATAGCCCACCCGTTTTTTGGGCATTTTTGCACAGGATGAACTTGGGGACGGGACCTTCGGGGGCTTATTTTTGGGCGCGGCTTTGCCCGCGGCCTATATTTGTCACACAGAGGGCGCTCGCAAAGTCTCGCCACATTCCGAGTCCGGCGGACGAAGTTGGCCAGCCCCTCCCCCCAAGGCTATAGCCCACCCGCTGGGCATTTTTTGGCGGACGAACTCGGGATGGGACCTTCAAGCTTATTTTGGGCGCGGCTGTGCCTATTTTTGGCACACGGAGGGCGTCGAAAGTCTCGCCCACTCCGAATCCGGCGGATTTAGTTGGCCAGCCCTCCCCAAGGCTATAGCCCACCCGCTTTTGGGCATTTTTGCGGCGACGAACTTGGGGACGGACCTTCGGGCCTTATTTTGGGCGTGGCTGGCCTATTTTTGGCACACAGAGGGCACTCGTGAAGTCTTGCCCCATTCCGAGTCCGCGGACGAGTTGGCCAGCCCTCCCCAAGGCTATAGCCCACCCGTTTTCTGGGCATTTTTAAGGCGGACGAACTTGGGGACGGGACCTTCGGGGGCTTAATTTTGTGCGCTGATGTGCCCGCTGCCAATGTCTGGCACACGGAGGGCGCTCGCAAAGTCTCGCCCCATTCCGAGTCCGCGGACGATTTAGTTGGCCAGCCCTCCCCAAGGCTATAGCCCACCCGCTTTTGGGCATTTTGGCGGACGAACTTGGGGACGGACCTTCGGGACTTATTTTTGGGTGCGGCTGTTCCCACGGCCTATTTTTTTGCACACGGAGGGCGCGCAAAGTCTCGCCCATTCCGATTCCGGCGGATTTAGTTGGCCAGCCCTCCCCCAAAGCTATAGCCCACCATTTTTTTGGGCATTTTTGGGCGGACGAACTGGGGAACGGGACCTTCGGGCTTTTTTTGGGCGCGGCTGTGCCTCGCGTCTATTTTTGGCACATGGAGGGCGCGCAAAGTCTCGCCCATTCCGATTCCGCGACGAGTTGGCCAGCCCTCCCCAAAGCTATAGCCCACCATTTTTTTGGGCATTTTTTGCGGCGGATGAACTGGGGGACGGGACCTTCGGGGGCTTATTTTTAGGCGCGGCTGTGCCCGCGGCCTATTTTTGGCACACGGAGGGCACTCGCAAAGTCTCGCCCCATTCCGAGTCCGGCGGACGAAGTGGGCCAGTCCCTCCCCCCATGGCTATAGCCCACCCGTTGTTTGGGCATTTTTACGGCGGACGAACTTGGAGACGGGACCTTCGGTGGCTTATTTTTGGGCGCGGTTGTGCCCGCGGCCTATTTTTGGTATACGGAGGGTGCTCGCAAAGTCTCGCCCCATTCCGAGTCCGGCGGACGAAGTTGGCCAGCCCCTCCCCCCAAGGCTATAGCCCACCCGTTCTTTGGGTATTTTTGCGGCGGACGAACTTGGGGACGGGACCTTCGGGTGCTTATTTTTGGGCGCGGCTGGGTCCGCGGCCTATTTTTGGCACACGGAGAGCTCTCGCAAAGTCTCGCCCCATTCCGAGTCCGGCGGACGAAGTTGGCCAACCTCCCCAACGGTATAGACCACCCGCTTGGGCATTTTTGCAGACGAACTTGGGGTCGGCACCTTCGGGGGCTTGTTTTTTGGCGCGGCTGTGCCCGCTGCCTATTTTTGCACACGGGCAAAGTCTCGCCCATTCCAGTCCGGGCGGATTTGTTGGCCAGCCCCTCCCCCAAGGCTATAGCCCACCCGCTTTTGGGCATTTTTTGGACGAACTTGGGGACGGACCTTCGGGACTTATTTTTGGTGCGGCTGTGCCCGTGGCCTATTTTTGGCACACGGAGGGCGCTCGCAAAGTCTCGCCCCATTCCGATTCCGGCGGACGAAGTTGGCCAGCCCCTCCCCCCAAAGCTATAGCCCACCATTTTTTTGGGCATTTTTGCGGCGGACGAACTGGGGGACGGGACCTTCGGGGGCTTATTTTTGGGCGCGGCTGTGCCCGCCGCCTATTTTTGGTACACGGAGGGAGCTAGCAAAGTCTCGACCCATTCCGAGTCCGGCGGAGTGGGCCAGCCCTCCCCAAGGCTATAGCCCACCCGCTTTTGGGCATTTTTGGCGGACGAACTTGGGGACGTGACCTTCGGGGCTTATTTTTGGGCGCTGCTTTGCCTCGCTGCCTATTTTTGGTACACGGAGGGTGCTCGCAGTCTCGCCCCATTCCGAGTCCGCGGACGAAGGGCCAGCCCTCCCTGTAAGGCTATAGCCCACCCGCTTTTGGGCATTTTTTGCGGCGGACGGTTGAGGACGGACCTTCGGGGCGATTTTTGGGCGCGCTGTGCCTGCGGGCTCTATTTTTGGCACACGGAGGCCGCCGCAAAGTCTCGCCCCATTCCGAGTCCGCGGACGGTTGGCCAACCCTCCCCAAGACTATAGCCCACCCGCTTTTTTGGGCATTTTTGCGGCGGACAAACTTGGGACGGGACCTTCGGGACTTATTTTTGGGTGCGGCTGTTCCCGCTGCCTATTTTTGGCACACGGAGGGCGCGCAAAGTCTCGCCCCATTCCGATTCCGGGCGGACGGGTTGGCCAGCCCTCCCAAAGCTATAGCCCACCATTTTTTTGGGCATTTTTGCGGCGGACGAACTGGGGGACGGGACCATCGGGGGCTTATTTTTGCGTGCGGCTGTGCCCGCGGCCTATTTTTGGCACACCGAGGGCGCTCGCAAAGTCTCGCCCCATTCCGATTCCGGCGACGAGTTGGCCAGCCCTCCCCCAAAGCTATAGCCCACCATTTTTTGGGCATTTTTAATGGGCGGACGAACTGGGGGACGGACCTTCAAGCTTATTTTTAGGCGCGGCTGTGCCCGCGCCTATTTTTGGCACACGGAGGGCGCGCAGTGTCGCCCATTCCGAGTCCGCGGATTGGGCCAGTCCTCCCCAACGGTATAGTCCACCCGATTTTTGGACATTTTTGCGGCGGACGAACTTGGGGACGGGACCATCGGGGGCTTATTTTTGGGTGTGGCTGTTCCCGTGGCCTATTATTGGCACACGGAGGGTGCTATCAAAGTCTCGCCCCATTCCGAGTCCGGCGGACGAAGTTGGCCAGCCCCTCCCCCCAAGGCTATAGCCCACCCGTTCTTTGGGTATTTTTGCGGCGGACGAACTTGGGGACGGGACCTTCGGGTGCTTATTTTTGGGCGCGGCTGGGTCCACGGCCTATTTTTGGCACACGGAGAGCGCTCGCAAAGTCTCGCCCCATTCCGAGTCCGGCGGACGAAGTTTGCCAACCCCTCCCCCCAACGGTATAGCCCACCCGTTTTTTGGGCATTTTTGCGGCAGACGAACTTGGGGTCGGCACCTTCTGGGGCTTGTTTTTGGGCGCGGCTGTGCCCGCGGCCTATTTTTGGCACACGGGCAAAGTCTCGCCCCATTCCGAGTCCGGCGGACGAAGTTGGCCAGCCCCTCCCCCCAAGGCTATAGCCCACCCGTTTTTTGGGCATTTTTGCGGCGGACGAACTTGGGGACGGGACCTTCGGGGACTTATTTTTGGGTGCGGCTGTTCCTGCGGCCTATTTTTGGCACACGGAGGGCGCTCGCAAAGTCTCGCCCCATTCCGATTCCGGCGGACGAAGTTGGCCAGCCCCTCACCCCAAAGCTATAGCCCACCATTTTTTTGGGCATTTTTGCGGCGGACGAACTGGGGGACGGGACTCGGGGCTTATTTTTGGCGCGCCGTGCCGGCCACTTATTTTTGGTACACGGAGGGCGCCGCAGTCTCGACTCATTCCGAGTCCGCGGATTTGCGGCCAGCCCTCCCCCCAAGGCTATAGCCCACCCGCTTTTTGGGCATTTTTGCGGACGATTTAACTTGGGGACGGACCTTCGGGGCTTATTTTTGGCGCGGCTTTGCCCGCGCCTATTTTTTGGTACATGGAGGGTGCTCGCAGTCTCGCCCCATTCCGAGTCCGCGGACGAAGCGGCCAGCCCTCCCCAAGGCTATAGCCCACCCGCTTTTGGGCATTTTTGCGGCGGACGGTTGGGGACGGACCTTCGGGGCTTATTTTTGCGCTGCTGTGCCGTGGCCTATTTTTGGCACACGGAGGCCGCAGTCTCGCCCTTCCGAGTCCGCGGATTTGCTGGCAACCCTCCCCAAGACTATAGCCCACCCGCTTTTGGGTATTTTTTGCGCGGACAAACTTGGTGACGGACCTTCGGGGCTTATTTTTGTGCGCTGTGCCTGTGGCCTATTTTTGGCACACGGAGGGCGCTCGCAAAGTCTCGCCCCATTCCGATTCCGGCGGATTTAGTTGGCACAGCCCTCCCCAAAGCTATAGCCCACCATTTTTCGGCATTTTTGACGAACTGGGGACGGGACCTCGGGGCTTATTTTTGGCACGGCTGTGCCCATGCCTATTTTTGGCACACGGAGGGCGCCGCAAAGTCTCGCCCCATTCCGATTCCGGCGACGATTTAGTTGGCCAGCCCCTCCCCAAAGCTATAGCCCACCATTTTTTTGGGCATTTTTATGGGCGGACGAACTGGGGACGGGACCTTCGGGGCTTATTTTTGCTGTGCCCGCCGCCTATTTTTGGTACACGGAGGGCGCCGCAAAGTCTCGACTCCATTCCGAGTCCGCGGACGAAGGGCCAGCCCTCCCCCAAGGCTATAGCCCACCCGCTTTTGGGCATTTTTGCGGCGGATGAACTTGGGGACGGGACCTCGGGGCTTATTTGGCGCGGCTGTGCCTCGCCGCCTATTTTTGGTACACGGAGGGCGCCGTGAAAGTCTCGACTCCATTCCGAGTCCGCGGACGGTTGGCCAGCTCCTCCCCCAAGGCTATAGCCCACCCGTTCTTTGGGTATTTTTGCGGCGGACGAACTTGGGGACGGGACCTTCGGGTGCTTATTTTTGGGCGCGGCTGGGTCCGCGGCCTATTTTTGGCACACGGAGAGCGCACGCACAGACTCGCCCATTCCGAGTCCGCGGACGAAGTTTGCCAACCCTCCCCCAACGGTATAGCCCACCTGCTTTTGGGCATTTTTGTGCAGACGAACTTGGGGTCGGCACCTTCTGGGCTTGTTTTTGCGCGGCTGTGCCCGCGCCTATTTTTGGCACACGGGCAAAGTCTCGCCCATTCCGAGTCCGGCGGAGTTGGCAGCCCCTCCCCAAGGCTATAGCCCATCCGTTTTTTGGGCTTTTTTGCGGCGGACGAACTTGGGGACGGGACCTTCGGGGGCTTATTTTTGGGTGCGGCTGTTCCCGCGGCCTATTTTTGGCACACGGAGGGCGCTCGCAAAGTCTCGCCCCATTCCGATTCCGGCGGACGAAGTTGGCCAGCCCCTCCCCCCAAGGCTATAGCCCACCCGTTTTTTGGGCATTTTTGCGGCGGACGAACTTGGGGACGGGACCTTCGGGGGGATATTTTTGGACGTGGCTGTGCCCACGGCCTATTTTTGGTACACGGAGGGCGCTCGCAAAGTCTCGACCCATTCCGAGTCCGGCGGACGAAGTGGGCCAGCCCCTCCCCCCAAGGCTATAGCCCACCCGTTTTTTGGGCATTTTTGCGGCGGACGAACTTGGGGACGGGACCTTCGGTGGCTTATTTTTGGGCGCGGCTGTGCGTGTGGCCTATTTTTGGCACACGGAGGGCGCTCGCAAAGTCTCGCCCCATTCCGAGTCCGGCGGACGAAGTTGGCCAGCCCCTCCCCCCAAGGCTATAGCTCACCCGTTTTTTGGGCTTTTTTGCGGCGGACGAACTTGGGGACGGGACCTTCGGGGGCTTAGTTTTGGGAGCGGCTGTGCCCGTGACCTATTTTTGGCACACGGAGGCCGCTCGCAAAGTCTCGTCCCATTCCAAGTCCGGCGGACTAAGTTTGCCAGCCACTCCCCCCAAGGCTATAGCCCACCCATTTTTTAGGCATTTTTGCGGTGGACGAACTTGGGGACGGGACCTTCGGGAGTTTATTTTTGGGCGCGGCCATGCCCGCGGCCTATTTATGGCACACAGAGGCCACTCGCAAAGTCTCGCCGCATTCCGAGTCCGCCGGACGAAGTTGGCCAGCCCCTCCTCCCAAGGCTATAGCCCACCCGTTTTTTGGGCATTTTTGCGGCAGACGAACTTGGGGACGGGACCTTCGGGGCTTATTTTTGTGCGCGGCTGTGCCCGTGGCCTATTTTTGGCACACGGAGGGCGCTCGCAAAGTCTCGCCCCATTCCGAGTCCGGCGGACGAAGTTGGCCAGCCCCTCCCCCCAAGGCTATAGCTCACCCGTTTTTTGGGCTTTTTTGCGGCGGACGAACTTGGGGACGGGGCCTTCGGGGGGCTTATTTTTGGGCGCGGCTGTGCCCGCGGGCTATTTTTGACACATGGAGGGCACTCACAAAGTGTCGTCCCATTCCGAGTCCGGCGGACGAAGTTGGCCAGCCCCTCCCCCCAAGGCTTTAGCCCACCCGTTTTTTGGGCATTTTTGCGGCGGACGAACTTGGGGACGGGAGCTTCGGGGGCTTATTTTTGGGCGCGGCTGTGGCAGCGACCTATTTTTGGCACACGGAGGGCGCTCGCAAAGTCTCGTCCCATTCCGAGTCCGGCGGACGAAGTTGGCCAGCCCCTCCCCCCAAGGCTATAGCCCACCCGTTTTTTGGGCATTTTTGCGGCGGACGAACTTGGGGACGGGACCTTCGGGGGGTTATTTTTGGACGCGGCTGTGCCCACGGCCTATTTTTGGTACACGGAGGGCGCTCGCAAAGTCTCGACCCATTCCGAGTCCGCGGACGGCGGCCAGCCCTCCCCAAGGCTATAGCCCACCCGTTTTTTGGGCATTTTTGCGGCGGACGGACTTGGGGACGGGACCTTCGGTGGCTTATTTTTGGGCGCGGCTGTGCGCGTGGCCTATTTTTGGCACACAGAGGGCGCTCGCAAAGTCTCGCCCCATTCCGAGTCCGGCGGACGAAGTTGGCCAGCCCCTCCCCCCAAGGCTATAGCTCACCCGTTTTTTGGGCTTTTTTGCGGCGGACGAACTTGGGGACGGGACCTTCGGGGGCTTAGTTTTGGTAGCGGCTGTGCCCGCGACCTATTTTTGGCACACGGAGGCCGCTCGCAAAGTCTCGTCCCATTCCAAGTCCGGCGGACTAAGTTTGCCAGGCACTCCCCCCAAGGCTATAGCCCACCCATTTTTTAGGCATTTTTGCGGCGGACGAAGTTGGGGACGGGACCTTCGGGGGTTTATTTTTGGGCGCGGCCATGCCCGCGGCCTATTTATGGCACACAGAGGCCACTCGAAAAGTCTCGCCCCATTCCGAGTCCGCCGGACGAAGTTGGCCAGCCCCTCCCCCCAAGGCTATAGCCCACCCGTTGTTTGGGCATTTTGCCGGCAGACGAACTTGGGGACGGGACCTTCGGGGGCTTATTTTTGTGTGCGGCTGTGCCCGTGGTCTATTTTTGGCACACGGAGGCCGCTCGTAAAGTCTCGCCCCATTCCGAGTCCGGCGGACGAAGTTAGCCAGCCCCTCCCCCCAAGGCTATAGCCCACCCGTTTTTTGGGCATTTTTGCGGCGGAAGAACTTGGCGACGGGACCTTCGGGGGCTTATTTTTGGGCGCGGCTGTGCCCGTGACCTATTTTTGGCACACGGAGGCCGCTCGCAAAGTCTCGCCCCATTCCAAGTCCGGCGGACGAAGTTTGCCAGCCACTCCCCCCAAGGCTATAGCCCACCCATTTTTTAGGCATTTTTGCGGCGGACGAATTTGGGGACGGGACCTTCGGGAGTTTATTTTTGGGCGCGGCCATGCCCGCGGCCTATTTATGGCACACAGAAGCCACTCACAAAGTCTCGCCCCATTCCGAGTCCGCCGGACGAAGTTGGCCAGCCCCTCCTCCCAAGGCTATAGCCCACCCGTTTTTTGGGCATTTTTGCGGCAGATGAACTTGGGGACGGGACCTTCGGGGGCTTATTTTTGTGCGCGGCTGTGCCCGTGGTCTATTTTTGGCACACGGAGGCCGCTCGCAAAGTCTCGCCCCATTCCGAGTCCGGCGGACGAAGTTGGCCAGCCCCTCCCCCCAAGGCTATAGCCCACCCGTTTTTTGGGCATTTTTGCGGCGGAAGAACTTGGGGACGGACTCTCGGGGCTTATTTTTGTGCGCGGCTGTGCCTGCGGGTCTATTTTTGGCACACGGAGGTCAGCTCGCGAAAGTCTCGCCCCATTCCGAGTCCGCGGTCGAAGTTGGCCAGCCCTCCCCAAGGCTATAGCCCACCCGCTTTTGGGCATTTTGGCGGAAGAACTTGGGGACGGGACTTCAAGCTTATTTGGGCGCGGCTGTGCCCGCGGCCTATTTTTGACACATGGAGGGCACTCGCAAAGTGTCGTCCCATTCCGAGTCCGCGGATTTGTTGGCCAGCCCTCCCCAAGGCTTTAGCCCAAGCGCTTTTGGGCATTTCATGGGCGGACGAACTTGGGGACGGGTGCTTCGGGGGCTTATTTTTGGGCGCGGCTGTGGCACCGACCTATTTTTGGCACACGGAGGGCGCTCGCAAAGTCTCGCCCCATTCCGAGTCCGCGGACGGTTGGCCAGCCCCTCCCCCAAGGCTATAGCCCACCTGCTGGGGCATTTTGGCGGTCGAACTTGGGGACGGGACCTTCGGGAGCTTATTTTTGGGCGCGGCTGTGCCCGCGACCTATTTTTGGCACACGGAGGCCGCTCGCAAAGTCTCGCCCCATTCCAAGTCCGCGGACGGTTGGCCAGCCCTCCCCAAGGCTATAGCCCACCCATTTTTTAGGCATTTTTGCGGACGAACTTGGGGACGGGACCTTCGGGAGCTTATATTTGGCGTGGCTGTGCCTCAAGGCCTATTTGTGGCACACGGAGTCAGCTCGCAAAGTCTCGCCCCATTCGAGTCCGCCGGACGAAGTTGGCCAGCCCCTCCCCCCAAGGCTATAGCCCACCCGTTGTTTGGGCATATTTGCGGCGGACGAACTTGGGGACGGGACCTTCGGGGGCTTATTTTTGGGCGCGGCTATGTCCGTTGTCTATTTTTGGCATACGGAGGCCGCTCGCAAAGTCTCGCCCCATTCCGAGTCCGGCGGACGAAGTTGGCCAGCCCCTCCCCCCAAGGCTATAGCCCACCCGTTTTTTGGGCATTTTTGCGGCGGACGAACTTGGGGACGGGACAGTCGGGGCTTATTTTTGGGCGCGGCTGTGCCCGTGGCCTATTTTTGGCACACGGAGGCCGCTCGCAAAGTCTCGCCCCATTCCGAGTCCGGCGGACGAAGTTGGCCAACCCCTCCCCCCAAGGCTATAGCCCACCCGTTTTTTGGGCATTTTTGCGGCGGACGAACTTGGGACGGGACCTTCGGGGTTATTTTGGGTACGGCCTGTGCCCATGCGGTCTATTTTGGGTAGACGGACGGCGCTGCAAAGTCTCGACTCCATTCCGAGTCCGGCGGACGAGGTTGGCCAGCCCCTCCCCCAAGGCTATAGCCCACCCGCTTTTGGGCATTTTTAAGGCGGACGAACTTGGGGACGGACCTTCGGGGCTTATTTTTAGGTTCGGCTGCGCCCACGGCCTATTTTTGGCACACGGAGGGCGCCGCAAAGTCTCGCCCCATTCCGAGTCCGCGGACGGTTGGCCAGCCCTCCCCCAAGGCTATAGCCCACCCGCTTTTGGGCATTTTTGCGGCGGACGAATTTGGGGACGGGACCTTCGTGGGCATATTTTTGGGCGCGGCTGTGCTCTGCCTATTTTTGGCACACGGAGGGTGCTCGCAAAGTGTCGCCCATTCCGAGTCCGCGGACGATTCTGGCCAGCCCTCCCCCAAGGCTATAGCCCACCCGCTTGGGCATTTTGGGCGGACGAACGTGGGGACGGACCTTCGGGCTTATTTTTGCTGTGCCCAAGGCCTATTTTTGGCACACGGAGGTCGCCGCAAAGTCTCACCCCATTCCGAGTCCGCGGACGAGTTGGCCAACCCTCCCCAAGGCTATAGCCCACCCGTTTTTTGGGGATTTTTGCGGCGGACGAACTTAGAGACGGGACCTTCGGGGGGTTATTTTTGGGTACGGCTGTGCCCGCGGCCTATTTTGGGTAGACGGACGGCGCTCACAAAGTCTCAACCCATTCCGAGTCCGGCGGACGAGGTTGGCCAGCCCCTCCCCTCAAGGCAGCCCACCCGTTTTTTGGGCATTTTTGCGGCGGACGAAGTTGGGGACGGGACCTTCGGGAGCTTATTTTTGGGCGCGGCTGTGCCCGCGGGCTATTTTTGGCACACGTAGGGCGGAGGAAAGTCGCGCCCCATTCCGAGTCCGCGGATTTGTCGCCAGCCCTCCCCAAGGCTATAGCCCACCCGCTTGGGCATTTTTGCGGCGGACGAACTTGGGGACGGACCTTCGGGGTTTATTTTGGGTGCGGCTGTGCCCGCGGCCCTAATTTTGGCACACGGAGGGCGCCGCAACGCCTCGCCCCATTCCGAGTCCGCGACGAGTTGGCCAGCTCCTCCCCGCAAGGCTATAGCCCACCCGTTTTTTTGGCATTTGCGCGGACGAACTTGGGGACGGACCTCGGGGCTTATTTTTGTGCGCTGCTGTGCCTGCGGCATATATTTTGCACACGGAGGGCGATCGCATAGTCTCGCCCCATTCCGAGTACGGCTGACGAAGTTGGCCAGCCCCTCCCCGCAAGGCTATAGCCCACCCATTTTTTGGGCATTTTTGCGGCGGGAAAACTTGGGGACGGGACCTTCGGGGGCTTAGTTTTGGGCGCGGCTGTGCCCGCATCCTATTTTTGGCACACGAAGGGTGCTCGCAAAGTCTCGTCCCATTCCGAGTCCGGCGGACGAAGTTGGCCAGCCCCTCCCCCAAAGACTATAGCCCACCCGTTTTTTGGGCATTTTTGCGGCGGACGAACTTGGGGACGGGACCTTCGGGGGCTTATTTTTGGGCGCGGCTGTGCCCGCGGCCTATTTTTGGCACACGGAGGCCGTTCGCAAAGTCTCGCCCCATTCTGAGTCCGGCGGACGAAGTTGGCCTGCCCCTCCCCCCAAGGCTATAGCCCACCAGTTTTTTGGGCATTTTTGCGGCGGACGAACTTGGGGATGGGACCTTCGGGGGCTTATTTTGGCGCTGCTGTGCCTCGGCCTATTTTTGGCACACAGAGGGCGGTCTCAAATTCTTGCCCCATTCCGAATCTTGCGGACGAAGTTGGCCAGCCCCTCCCCCCAAGGCTATAGCCCATCCGTTTTTTGGGCAATTATTGCGGCGGACGAACTTGGGGACGGGACCTTCGGGGGCTTATTTTTGGGTGCGGCTGTGCCCGCGGCCTAATTTTGGCACACGGAGGGCGCTCGCAACGTCTCGCCCCATTCCGAGTCCGGCGGACGAAGTTGGCCAGCCCCTCCCCGCAAGGCTATAGCCCACCCGTTTTTTTGGCATTTTTGCGGCGGACGAACTTGGGGACGGGACCTTCGGGGGCTTATTTTTGGGCGCGGCTGTGCCTGCGGCCTATTTTTGGCACACGGAGGGCGATCGCATAGTCTCGCCCCATTCCGAGTCCGGCGGACGAAGTTGGCCAGCCCCTCCCCCCAAGGCTATAGCCCACCCGCTTGGGCATTTTTACAAGGGACGAACTTGGGGATGGGACCTCGGGGTTTATTTTTGGGCGCGGCTGTGCCCGGCCTATTTTTGGCACACAGAGGGCGCTCACAAATTCTGCCCCATTCCGAATCTGCGGATTTGGCCAGCCCCTCCCCAACGCTATAGCCCACCCGCTGGGCATTTTTGGCGGACGAACTTGGGGACGGAGCTTCAGGGGCTTATTTTTGGGTGCGCGTGCCCGCGGCCTAATTTGGCACACGGAGGGCGCCGCAGTCTCGCCCCATTCCGAGTCCGGCGGACGGGGCCAGCCCTCCCCAAGGCTATAGCCCACCCGCTTTGGGCATTTTTGCGGCGGACGAACTTGGGGACGGAGCTTCAGGGGCTTATTTTTGGGTGCGGCTGTGCCCGCTGCCTATTTTTGGCACACGGAGGCCGCCGCAAAGTCTCGCCCCATTCCGAGTCCGCGACGGTTGGCCAGCCCTCCCCAAGGCTATAGCCCACCTGTTTTTGGGCATTTTTATGGACGAACTTAAGAACAGGACCTTCGGGAGCTTATTTTTGTACGGCTGTGCCGTGGCCTATTTTTGGCACACGGAGGCCACTCGCAAAGTCTCGCCCATTCCGAGTCGGGCGGACTGGCCAGCCCTCCCCAAGGCTATCCCACCCGCTTTTTTGGGCATTTTTTGGCGGACGAACTTGGGGACGGACCTCGGGGCTTATTTTTGGGCGCGGCTGTGCCCGCATCCTATTTTTGGTACACAGAGGGCGCCGAAAGTCTCACCCCTATCTCCGAGTCCGCGGACGGTTGGGCCAGCCCTCCCCCAAGGCTATAGCCCACCCGCTTTTTTGGGCAATTATCAAGGCAGACGAACTTTGGGACGGGGCCTTCTGGGCTTATTTTTGGCGCGGCTGTGCCCACGGCCTACTTTTGTCACACGGAGGGCGCTCGCAGTCTCGCCCCATTCCATTCTGGCGGATTTGCGGGCCAGCCCTCCCCAACGCTATAGCCCACCCGCTGGGCATTTTGCGGACGAACTTGGGGACGGAGCTTCAGGGCTTATTTTTGGGTGCGGCTGTGCCCGTGGCCTAATTTTTGGCACACGGAGGGCGCCGCAAAGTCTCGCCCATTCCGAGTCCGCGGACGGTTGGCCAGCCCCTCCCCAAGGCTATAGCCCACCCGCTTTTTTGGGCATTTTGCGGACGAACTTGGGGACGGACCTTCGGGATTATTTTTGGGCGCGGCTATGCCCGCGCCTATTTTTGGCACACGGAGGCCGCCGCAAAGTCTCGCCCATTCCGAGTCCGCGGACGAAGTTGGCCAGCCCCCCCAAGGCTATAGCCCACCTGTTTTTGGGCATTTTTGGCGTGACGAACTTAAGAACAGGGACCTTCTGGAGCTTATTTTTGGGTACGGCTGTGCCTGTGGCCTATTTTTGGCACACGGAGGTCGCCGCAAAGTCTCGCCCATTCCGAGTCGGGCGGACGAAGTGGGCCAGCCTCTCCCCAAGGCTATCCTGCACCCGCTTTTGGGCATTTTTGCGGACGAACTTGGGGACGGACCTTCGGGGCTTATTTTTGGCGGCTGTGTCTCGCGGCCTATTTTTGGCACACGGAGGGCACTTGCAAAGTCTCGCCCCATTCCGAGTCCGCGGAGCGGGCCAGCCCCTCCCCAAGGCTATAGCCCACCCGCTTTTTTGGGCAATTATTGCAAGGACGAAATTGGGGATGGGGCTTCGCTTATTTTTGGGCTGCTGTGCTCATGGCCTATTTTTTTCACATGGAGTGTGCTCACAAAGTCTCGCCCCATTCCGATTCTGGCGGACGAAGTGGGCCAGCCCCTCCCCCCAAGGCTATAGCCCACCCGTTTTTTGGGCAATTATTGCGGCGGACGAACTTGGGGACGGGCCTCGGGGCTTATTTTTGGGTGCTGTGCCCACGGCCTACTTTTTGTCACACGGAGGGCGCGCAAAGTCTCGCCCCATTCCACCTCTGACGGTTGGCCAGCCCCTCCCCCAACGCTTATAGCCCACCCGTTTTTTGGGCATTTTTGCGGCGGACGAACTTGGGGACGGGAGCTTCAGGGGCTTATTTTTGGGTGCGGCTGTGCCCGCGGCCTAATTTTTGGCACACGGAGGGCGCTCGCAAAGTCTCGCCCCATTCCGAGTCGGTCGGACGAGTTGGCTACAGCCCCTCCCCAAGGCTATAGCCCACCCGCTTTTGGGCATTTTTGGGGCGTACGAACTTGGGTACGGGTGCTTATGGGGATTTTTTTTGGTTGGGGCTTTGCCCGGGGCCTATTTTTGGCACACGGAGGCCGCTCGCAAAGTCTCGCCCCATTCCGAGTCCGGCGTAAGAAGTTGGCCCGCCCCACACCCCAAGGCTATAGCCCACCCGGTTTTGTGGCCTTTTTCCGCTGGACGAACTTGCGCCCGGCCTTCGGGCGGTTATTTTTGGGCGCACCTGTGCCTGCGCCTATTTTTGGTACACGGAGGCCGCCAGTCTCGCGCCATTCCAGTCCGCGGACGAAGTCGGCCAGCCCCACCCCCAAGGCATAGCCCACCCGCTTGTGGCCTTTTTCCGCTGGACGAACAGGCGCCCGCCTTCGGGTGGTTATTTTGGACGCGCTGTGCCCGCGCCTATTTTTGGTACACGGAGGCCGCCGCAAAGTCTCGCGCCTTCCGAGTCCGGGCGGACGGTTGGCCAGCCCCACCCCCCAAGGCTATAGCCCACCCGTTTTTGTGGCCTTTTTCCGCTGGACAAACTTGGCGCCCCAGACTTCGGACGGTTATTTTTGGGTGCGGCTGTACCCACAGCCTATTTTTGACACACGGAGGCTGCTCGCAAAGTCTCGCACCATTCCGAGTCCGGCGGACGAAGTTGGCCAGCCCCACCCCCCAAGGCTATAGCCCACCCGTTTTTGTGGTCTTTTTCCGCTGGACAAACTTGGCGCCCCAGACTTCGGGCGGTTATTTTTGGGTGCGGCTGTGCCCACAGCCTATTTTTGGCACACGGAGGACGCTCGCAAAGTCTCGCGCCATTCCGAGTAGGGCGGACGAAGTTGGCCAGCCCCACCCCCCAAGGCTATAGCCCACCCGTTTTTGTGGCCTTTTTGTGCTGGACGAACTTGGCGCCCCGGCCTTCGGGCGGTTATTTTTGGGCGCGGCTGTGCCCGCGGCCTATTTTTGGCACACCGAGGCCGCTCGCAAAGTCTCACACCATTCCGAGTCCGGCAGACGAAGTTGGCCAGCCCCACCTCCCAAGGCTATAGCCCACCCGTTTTTGTGGCCTTTTTCCGCTGGACGAACTTGGCGCCCCGGCCTTCAGGCGGTTATTTTTGGGTGCGGCTGTGCCCGCGGCCTATTTTTGGTACACGGAGGCCGCTCGCAAAGTCTCGCGCCATTCCGAGTCCGGCGGACGAAGTCGGCCAGCCCCACCCCCCAAGGCTATAGCCCCCCCGTTTTTGTGGCCTTTTTCCGCTGGACGAACTTGGCGCCCCGGCCTTCAGGTGGTTATTTTTGGTCGCGGCTGTGCCCGCGGCCTATTTTTGGCACACGGAGACCGCTCGCAAAGTCTCACGCCATTTCGAGTCCGGGGGACGAAGTTGGCCAGCCCCATCCCCCAAGGCTATAGCCCACCCGTTTTTGTGGCCTTTTTCCGCTAGACAAACTTGGCGCCCCAGACTTCGGGCGGTTATTTTTGGGTGCGGCTGTGCCCACAGCCTATTTTTGGCACACGGAGGACGCCGCAAAGTCTCGCGCCATTCCGAGTCCGGGGCGGACGGTTGGCCAGCCCCATCCCCCAAGGCTATAGCCCACCCGTTTTTGTGGCCTTTTTCCGCTAGACAAACTTGGCGCCCCAGACTTCGGGCGGTTATTTTTGGGTGCGGCTGTGCCCACAGCCTATTTTTGGCACACGGAGGACGCTCGCAAAGTCTCGCGCCATTCCGAGTAGGGCGGACGAAGTGGGCCAGCCCCACCCCCCAAGGCTATAGCCCACCCGTTTTTGTGGCCTTTTTCCGCTGGACGAACTTGGCGCCCGGACTTCGGCGGTTATTTTTGGGCGCGGCTGTGCCCACAGCCTATTTTTAGCACACCGAGGCCGCTCACAAAGTCTCGTACCATTCCGAGTCCGGCAGACAAAGTTGGCCAGCCCCACCCCCCAAGGCTATAGCCCACCCGTTTTTGTGGCCTTTTTCCGCTGGACGAACTTGGCGCCCCGGCCTTCAGGTGGTTATTTTTGGGTTCGGCTGTGCCCAAGGCTCCCTATTTTTGGCATTAACTTAGGCCTCTCGTAAAGTCTCGCGCCATTCCGAGTCCGCGGACGGTTGGCCAGCTCCTACCCCCAAGGCTATAGCCCACCCGCTTTTGTGGCCTTTTTCCGCTGGACGATCTTGGCGCCTGCTGGCGGTTATTTTTGGGCTAACTCTGTGCCCGCAGCCTATTTTTGTTTTCACTTGAGGCCGCCGCAAAGTCTCGCGCCATTCCGAAGTCCGCGAAGAAGTTGGCCAGCCCCATCCCCAAGGCTATAGCCCACCCGCTTTATGGCCTTTTTGCGCTGACGAATTTGGCGCCCCGCCTTCGGCGGTTATTTTTGGTTGCGGCTGTGCCCGCTGCCTATTTTTGCACACGGAAGCCGCCAGAAGTCTCGCGCCATTCCGAGTCCGGGCGGATGAAGTTGGCCGCCCCACCCCCAAGGCTATAGCCCACCTGTTTTGTGGCCTTTTTTCCGCTGGACGACTTGGCGCCCTGCCTTCGGGCGGTTATTTTTGGTCGCGGCTGTGCCCGCGCCTATTTTTGGCACACGGAGGCCGCCGCAAAGTCTAACGCCATTTCGAGTCCGGGACGGTTGGCCAGCCCCACCCCCAAGGCTATAGCCTCCCGCATGGTGGCCTTTTTCCGCAGGACGAACTTGGCGCCCCGGACTTTGGGCTGTTATTTATGGTCGCGGCTGTGCCCGTAGCCTATTTTTGGCACACGGATGTCACTCACAACGTCTCACGCCATTCCGAGTCCAGCGGACGAAGTTGGCCAGCCCCACCCCCCAAGGCTATAGCCCATCCGTTTTTGTGGCCTTTTTCCGCTGGACGAACTTGGCGCCCCGGCCTTCGGGCGGTTATTTTTGGGCGTGGCTGTGCCCGTGGCCTATTTTTAGCACACGGAGGCCGCTCGCAAAGACTAGCGCCATTTCGAGTCCGGGGGACGAAGTTGGCCAGCCCCACCCCCCAAGGCTATAGCCCTCCCGTTTTGGTGGCCTTTTTCCGCAGGACGAACTTGGCGCCCCGGACTTCGGGCTGTTATTTATGGTCGCGGCTGTGCCCGTAGCCTATTTTTGGCACACGGATGTCGCTCACAACGTCTCACGCCATTCCGAGTCCAGCGGACGAAGTTGGCCAGCCCCACCCCCCAAGGCTATAGCCCATCCGTTTTTGTGGCCTTTTTCCGCTGGACGAACTTGGCGCCCCGGCCTTCGGGCGGTTATTTTTGGGCGTGGCTGTGCCCGCGGCCTATTTTTAGCACACGGAGGCCGCTCGCAAAGTCTCACGCCATTTCGAGTCCGGGGGACGAAGTTGGCCAGCCCCACCCCCCAAGGCTATAGCCCTCCCGTTTTGGTGGCCTTTTTCCGCAGGACGAACTTGGCGCCCCGGACTTTGGGCTGTTATTTATGGTCGCGGCTGTGCCCGTAGCCTATTTTTGGCACACGGATGTCGCTCACAACGTCTCACGCCATTCCGAGTCCAGCGGGATTGTTGGCCAGCCCCACCCCCCAAGGCTATAGCCCATCCGTTTTTGTGGCCTTTTTCCGCTGGACGAACTTGGCGCCCCGGCCTTCGGGCGGTTATTTTTGGGCGTGGCTGTGCCCGCGGCATATTTTTAGCACACGGAGGCCGCTCGCAAAGATTAGCGCGGCTGTGCCCGCGGCCTATTTTTGGCACACGGAGGGCGCTCGCAAAGTCTCACCCCATTCCGAGTCCGGCGGACGAAGTGGGCCAGCCCCTCCCCCCAAGGCTATAGCCCACTCGTTTTTGTGGCCTTTTTCCGCTGGACGAACTTGGCGCCCCGGCCTTCGTGCGGTTATTTTTGGGTTGTGCCCGCAGCCTATTTTTGGCACACAGAGGCGGCTCGAAATCTCGCGACATTCCGAGTCCAGCGACGAACTTGGCCAGCCCAACCTCAAGGCTATAGCCCACCCGCTTTTGTGGCCTTTTTCCGCTGGACGAACTTGGCGCCCGGCCTCGTAAGGCGTTATTTTTGGCGCAGCTGCCCGCTGCCTATTTTTGGCACACGGAGGCCGTCAGAATTCTCGCTAATCCGAGTCCGCGGACGAAGTTGGCCAGCCCCTCCCCCCAAGGCTATAGCCCACCCGTTTTTGTGGCCTTTTTCCGCAGGACGAACTTGGCGCCCCGGCCTTCGGGCGGTTATTTTTGGGCACGGCTGTGCCAGTGGCCTATTTTTGGCACACGGAGGGCGCTCGCAAAGTCTCGCGCCATTCCGAGTCCCGCGGATGAAGTTGGCCGGCCCCACCCCCCAAGGCTATAGCCCACCCATTTTTGTGGCCTTTTTCCGCTGGACGAACTTGGCGCCCCGGCCTTCGGGCGGTTATTTTTGAGCGCGGCTGTGCCCGTGGCCTATTTTTGGCAAACGGAGGCCGCTCGCAAAGTCTCGCGCCATTCTGAGTCCGGCGGACGAAGTTGGCCAGCCCCACCCCCCAAGGCTATAGCCCACCCGTTTTTGTGGCCTTTTTCCGCAGGACGAACTTGGCGCCCCGGCCTTCGGGGGGTTATTTTTGGGCGCGGCTGTTCCCGTGGCCTATTTTTGGCACACGGAGGGCGCTCGCAAAGTCTCGCGCCATTCCGAGTCAGGCGGACGAAGTTGGCCAGCCCCACCCCCCAAGGCTATAGCCCACCCGCTTTTGTGGCCTTTTTCCGCTGGAGGAACTTGGCCCCGCCTCGGGCGTTATTTTTGGTGCGGCTGTGCCTGCGGCCTATTTTTGGCACACGGAGGCCGCTCGCAGTCTCGCCATTCCGAGTCCGCGGACGAAGTTGGCCAGCCCCACCCCCAAGCAGCTATAGCCCACCCGCTTTTGTGGCTTTTTTCCGCTGACGAATCTTGGCGCCCGCCTTCAAGGCGGTTATTTTTGGGCGCGGCTGTGCTCAAGGTCTATTTTTTTGGCACACGGAGGCCGCCGCAAAGTTCTCGCGCCATTCCGAGTCCGGCGGATGAAGTTCGCCAGCCCCACCCCAACGCTTATAGCCCACCCGCTTTTGTGGCCTTTTTCCGCTGACGAACTTGGCGCCCGCCTTCGGGCGGTTATTTTTTTGCGCGGCTGTGCCTGGCTATTTCTAGCACACGGAGGCCGCCGCAGTCTCGCGCCATTCCGAGTCCGGCGGATTTGTTGGCCAGCCCCAACCCCCAAGGCTATAGCCCACCCGCTTTGTGGCCTTTTTCCGCTGGACGAACTTGGCGCCTGCCATTGGGTTGTTATTTTTGCGCCAGTCGCGCCCTATATTTGGCACACGGAGGCCGCCGCAAAGTCTCGCGCCATTCCGAGTCCGGGCGGACGAAGTTGGCCAGCCCCACTCCCAAGGCTATAGCCCACCCGTGTTTGTGGCCTTTTTCCGCTGGACGAACTTGGCGCCCGGCCTTCGGGCGGTTATTTTTTGGTGCGGCTGTGCCTGCTGCCTATTTTTGGTACACGGAGGTCAGCTTAGCAAAGTCTCGCGCCATTCCGAGTCAGGCGGACGGTTGGCCAGCCCCACCCCCAAGGCTATAGCCCACCCGCTTTTGTGGCCTTTTTCCGCTGACGAACTTGGCGCCCTGCCTTCGGGCGGTTATTTTTGGGCGCGACTGTGCCCGCGCCTATTTTTGGCACACGGAGGCCGCTGCAGTCTCGCGCCATTCCGGGTCCGGCGGACGAAGTTGGCCAGCCCCACCCCCGAAGGCTATAGCCCACCCGCTTTGTGGCCTTTTTCCGCTGGAGGAACTTGGCGCCCCGCCTTCGGGCGGTTATTTTGGTGCGCTGTGCCCGCGGCCTATTTTTGGCACACGGAGGCCGCCGCAAAGTCTCGCGCCATTCCGAGTCCGGGCGGACGGTTGGCCAGCCCCACCCTAAGGCTATAGCCCACCCGCTTTTGTGGCTTTTTTCCGCTGGACGAACTTGGCGCCCGGCCTTCAAGTTATTTTTGCGCGGCTGTGCCCGCGCCTATTTTTGGCACACGGAGGCCGCCGCAAAGTCTCGCCATTCCGAAGTCCGCGGATGAAGTTCGCCAGCCCCACCCCCAACGCTATAGCCCACCCGCTTTGTGGCCTTTTTCCGCTGGACGACCTTGGCGCCCGGCCTTCAAGGTTATTTTTTTGCGCGGCTGTGTGCTGCCTATTTCTAGCACACGGAGGCCGCCGAAAGTCTCGCGCCATTCCGAGTCCGCGGACGAAGTTGGCCAGCCCCAACCCCCAAGTCTATAGCCCACCCGCTTTTGTGGCCTTTTTCCGCTGGACGAACTTGGCGCCCGGCCATTGGGTTGTTATTTTTGGCGCCCTATATTTGGCACACGGAGGCCGCCGCAAAGTCTCGCGCCATTCCGAGTCAGGCGGACGGTTGGCCAGCCCCACCCCCAAGGCTATAGCCCACCCGCTTTTGTGGCCTTTTCCGCTGGAGGAACTTGGCCCCGGCCTTCGGGCGGTTATTTTTGCGGCTGTGCCCGCTGCCTATTTTTGGCACACGGAGGCCGCCGCAAAGTCTCGCAAGGCCATTCCGAGTCCGGGCGACGAAGTTGGCCAGCCCCACCCCCGGCTATAGCCCACCCGCTTTTTTGTGGCTTTTTTTGGCGCCTGGCGGCCTTGGCGGCTCATTTTTTGGCATTACGGAGGCCGCTCGCAAAGTCTCGCGCCATTCCGAGTCCGGCGGATGAAGTTCGCCAGCCCCACCCCCCAACGCTATAGCCCACCCGTTTTTGTGGCCTTTTTCCGCTGGACGAACTTGGCGCCCCGGCCTTCGGGCGGTTATTTTTTTGCGCGGCTGTGCCCGCGGCCTATTTCTAGCACACGGAGGCCGCTCGCAAAGTCTCGCGCCATTCCGAGTCCGGCGGACGAAGTTGGCCAGCCCCAACCCCCAAGGCTATAGCCCACCCGTTTTTGTGGCCTTTTTCCGCTGGACGAACTTGGCGCCCCGGCCATTGGGTTGTTATTTTTGGGCGCCGCTGTGCCCGCGCCCTATATTTGGCACACGGAGGCCGCTCGCAAAGTCTCGCGCCATTCCGAGTCCGGCGGACGAAGTTGGCCAGCCCCACCCCCCAAGGCTATAGCCCACCCGTGTTTGTGGCCTTTTTCCGCTGGACGAACTTGGCGCCCCGGCCTTCGGGCGGTTATTTTTGGGTGCGGCTGTGCCCGCGGCCTATTTTTGGCACACGGAGGCCGCTAGCAAAGTCTCGCGCCATTCCGAGTCAGGCGGACGAAGTTGGCCAGCCCCACCCCCCAAGGCTATAGCCCACCCGTTTTTGTGGCCTTTTTCCGCTGGACGAACTTGGCGTCCCGGCCTTCGGGCGGTTATATTTGGCGCGACTGTGCTCGCCTATTTTTGGCACATGGAGGCCGCCGCAGTTCGGCCATTCCGAGTCCGCGGACGGTTGGCCAGCCCCACCCCTCAAGGCTATAGCCCACCCGCTTTTGTGGCCTTTTTCCGCTGGACGAACTTGGCGCCCGGCCTTTGGGCGGTTATATTTGGGAGTGGCTGTGCCCGCGCCTATTTTTGGCACACGGAGGCCGCCGCAGTCTCGCGCCATTACGAGTCCGGGCGATGATTAGTTGGCAAGCCCCACCTCAAGGCTATAGCCCACCCGCTTTTGTGGCCTTTTCCGCTGGACGAACTTGGCGCCCGGCCTTCGGGCGGTTATTTTTAGGCGCGGTGTGACCGCAGCAATTTTTGGCACACGGAGGCCGCCAAAAGTATCGCGCCATTCCGAGTCCGCGGACGACGTTGGCCAGCCCCACCCCCAACGCTATAGCCCACCCGCTTTTGCGCCTTTTTCCGCCGGACGAATTTGCCCGCCTTCCGGCGAAGTTATTTTACGCGGCTGTGGCCGCGCTCTATTTTTGGCACACGGAGGCCGCACGCAAAGCCTCGCGCCATTCCGATTCCGCGGGAAGTTGGCCAGCCCCACCCCCAAGGCTATAGCCCACCCGCTTTGTGGCCTTTTTCCGCTGGACGAACTTGGCGCCTGCCTTCGGGCGGTTATATTTGGGAGTGGCTGTGCCCGCGTCTATTTTTTACACGGAGGCCGCCGCAGTCTCGAGCCATTACGAGTCCGGCGGACGAAGTTGGCAAGCCCCACCCCCGAAGGCTATAGCCCACCCGTTTTTGGGGCCTTTTTCCGCAGGACGAACTTGGCGCCCCGGCCTTCCGGCGGTTATTTTTTGGCGCGGGTGTGGCCGCAGCCAATTTTTGGCACACGGAGGCCGCACCAAAAGTATCGCGCCATTCCGGAAGTCCGCGGACGACGTTGGCCAGCCCCACCCCCAACGCTATAGCCCACCCGCTTGGCCTTTTTCCGCCGGACGATTTAACTTGGCGCCCTGCCTTCCGGGCGGTTATTTTTGCGCGCTGTGGCCGCGTCTATTTTTGGCACACGGAGGTCGCACGCAGTCTCGCGCCATTCCGACCGGCGGACGAAGTTGGCCAGCCCCACCCCCAAGGCTATAGCCCACCCGCTTTTGTGGCCTTTTTCCGCTGGACGAATTTGCGCCCGGCCTTCGGGCGAGCTTGGGCGCGGCTGTGACCGCAGCCTATTTTTTGCACACGGAGGCCGGGCCAAAAGTATCGCGCCATTCCGAGTCCGCGGACGGTTGGCCAGCTCCCACCCCCAAGGCTATAGCCCACCCGCTTTTGTGGCCTTTTTCCGCTGGACGAACTTGGCGCCCCGCCTCGGGCGGTTATTTTTGGGCGCGCTGTGCCCGCTGCCTATTTTTGGCACACGGAGGCCGCCGCAGTCTCGCGCCATTCCGAAGTCCGGCGGATTTAAGTTGGCCAGCCCCACCCCCCAAGGCAATAGCCCACCAGTGTTTGTGGCCTTTTTCCGCCGGACGATCTTGGCGCCCGGCCTTCGGGCGGTTATATTTGGGAGTGGCTGTGCCCGCGTCTATTTTTGGCACACGGAGGCCGCCGCAAAGTCTCGCGCCATTACGAGTCCGCGGACGAAGTTGGCAAGCCCCACTTCAAGGCTATAGCCCACCCGCTTTTGTGGCCTTTTTCCGCTGGACGAACTTGCCCTGCCTTCGGGCGGTTATTTTTAGGGCGCTGGTGTGACCGCAGCCAATTTTTGGCACACGGAGGCCGCCAAAAGTATCGCGCCATTCCGAAGTCCGGCGGACGACGTTGGCCAGCCCCACCCCAACGCTATAGCCCACCCGCTTGCGGCCTTTTTCCGCTGGACAAGGTTATTTTTGGCGCTGCTGTGGCCGCGTCTATTTTTGGCACACGGAGGCCGCACGCAAAGTCTCGCGCCATTCCGAGTCCGGGGACGATTTAGTTGGCCAGCCCCACCAAGGCTATAGCCCACCCGCTTTTGTGGCCTTTTTCCGCTGGACGACCCTTGGCGCCTGCCTTCGGGCGGTTATATTTGGGAGTGGCTGTGCCCGCGCCTATTTTTGGCACACGGAGGCCGCTCGCAAAGTCTCGCGCCATTACGAGTCCGGCGGACGAAGTTGGCAAGCCCCACCCCCGAAGGCTATAGCCCACCCGTTTTTGTGGCCTTTTTCCGCTGGACGAACTTGGCGCCCCGGCCTTCGGGCGGTTATTTTTAGGCGCGGGTGTGACCGCAGCCAATTTTTGGCACACGGAGGCCGCTCAAAAAGTATCGCGCCATTCCGAGTCCGGCGGACGACGTTGGCCAGCCCCACCCCCCAACGCTATAGCCCACCCGTTTTTGCGGCCTTTTTCCGCCGGACGAACTTGGCGCCCCGGCCTTCCGGCGGTTATTTTTTGGCGCGGCTGTGGCCGCGGCCTATTTTTGGCACACGGAGGCCGCACGCAAAGTCTCGCGCCATTCCGACTCCGGCGGACGAAGTTGGCCAGCCCCACCCCCCAAGGCTATAGCCCACCCGTTTTTGTGGCCTTTTTCCGCTGGACGAACTTGGCGCCCCGGCCTTCGGGCGGTTGTTTTTTGGCGCGGCTGTGACCGCAGCCTATTTTTTGCACACGGAGGCCGCTCAAAAAGTATCGCGCCATTCCGAGTCCGCGGACGGTTGGCCAGCCCCACCCACAAGGCTATAGCCCACCCGTTTTTGTGGCCTTTTTCCGCTGGACGAACTTGGCGCCCCGGCCTTCGGGCGGTTATTTTTTGGCGCGGCCTTGCCCGCGGCCTATTTTTAACACACGGAGGCCGCTCGCAAAGTCTCGCGCCATTCCGAGTCCGCGGACGGTTGGCCAGCCCCACTTCAAGGCTATAGCTCACCCGCTTTTGTGGCCTTTTTCCGCTGGACGAACTTGCGCCCGGCCATTGGGTTATTTTTGGGCGCCGCTGTGCCCGCCTATATTTGGCACACGGAGGCCGCCGCAAAGTCTCGCCATTCCGAGTCCGCGGAGTTGGCCAGCCCCACCCCAAGGCTATAGCCCACCCGCTTTTGTGGCCTTTTTCCGCTGGACGAACTTGGCGACAAGGCCATAGCGTGGTTATTTTTGGGCGACGCGTTGCCCGCGCCCTATATTTCGCACACGGAGGCCGCTCGCAAAGTCTCGCGCCATTCCGAGTCCGGCGGACGGAGTTGGCGAGCCCCACCCCCAAGGCTATAGCCCACCCGTGTTTGTGGCCTTTTTCCGCTGGACAAACTTGGCGCCCGCCTTCGGGCGGTTATTGGGTGCGGCTGTGCCCGCTGCCAATTTTTGGCACACGGAGGCCGCCGAAAGTCTCGCGCCATTCCGAGTCAGGCGGACGAAGTTGACCAGCCCCACCCCCAAGGCTATAGCCCACCCGCTTTTGTGGCCTTTTTCCGCTGGACGAACTTGGCGCCCCGCCTTGGCGGTTATTTTGGCGGCTGTGCCCGCTGCCTTTTTTGGCACACGGAGGCCGCCGCAAAGTCTCACATTACGAGTCCGGCGGACGAAGTTGGCCAGCCCCACCCCCGAAGGCTATAGCCCACCCGTTTTTGTGGCCTTTTTCCGCTGGACGAACTTGGCGCCCCGGCCTTCGGGCGGTTATATTTGGGAGTGGCTGTGCCCGCGGCCTATTTTTGGCACACGGAGGCCGCTCGCAAAGTCTCGCGCCATTACGAGTCCGGCGGACGAAGTTGGCCAGCCCCACCCCCGAAGGCTATAGCCCACCCGTTTTTGTGGCCTTTTTCCGCTGGACGAACTTGGCGCCCCGGCCTTCGGGCGGTTATTTTTAGGCGCGGGTGTGACCGCAGCCAATTTTTGGCACACGGAGGCCGCACGCAAAGACTCGCGCCATTCCGAACCGCGGACGACGCGCCAGCCCCACCCCCAACGCTATAGCCCACCCGCTTTTGCGGCCTTTTTCCGCTGGACGAACTTGGCGCCCGCCTTCGGGCGATTTTGGCGCGGCTGTGCCCGCGGCCTATTTTTTGCACACGGAGGCCGCTCGAAAAGTATCGCGACATTACGAGTCCGGCGGAAGAAGTTGGCCAGCCCCACCCCCCAAGGCTATAGCCCACCCGTTTTTGTGGCCTTTTTCCGCAGGACGAACTTGGCGCCCCGGCCATAGGGCGGTTATTTTTTGGCGCGGCAGTGCCCAAGGCCAATTTTTTGCACACCGAGGCCGCCGCAGTCTCGCGCCATTCCGAGTCCGCGGACGAAGTGGCCAGCCCCACCCCCAAGGCTATAGCCCACCCGCTTTTGTGGCCTTTTTCCGCTGATTAACTTGGCGCCCGGCCATTGGGCGGTTATTTTTGGCGCTCGGCCTATATTTGGCACACGGAGGCCGCCGCAGTCTCGCGCCATTACGAGTCCGGCGGACGAAGTTGGCCAGCCCCACCCCCGAAGGCTATAGCCCACCCGTTTTTGTGGCCTTTTTCCGCTGGACGAACTTGGCGCCCCGGCCTTCGGGCGGTTATTTTTAGGCGCGGGTGTGACCGCAGCCAATTTTTGGCACACGGAGGCCGCTCAAAAAGTATCGCGCCATTCCGAGTCCGGCGGACGACGTTGGCCAGCCCCACCCCCCAACGCTATAGCCCACCCGTTTTTGCGGCCTTTTTCCGCTGGACGAACTTGGCGCCCCGGCCTTCGGGCGGTTATTTTTGGGCGCGGCTGTGACCGCAGCCTATTTTTTGCACACGGAGGCCGCTCGAAAAGTATCGCGACATTACGAGTCCGGCGGAAGAAGTTGGCCAGCCCCACCCCCCAAGGCTATAGCCCACCCGTTTTTGTGGCCTTTTTCCGCAGGACGATTGGCGCCTGCCTCGGGCGGTTATTTTTTGGAGAGGCTGTGCCCGCTGCCTATTTTTGGCACACGGAGGCCGCTCGCAAAGTATCGCGCCATTACGAGTCCGGCGGACGAAGTTGGCCAGCCCCACCCCCGAAGGCTATAGCCCACCCGTTTTTGTGGCCTTTTTCCGCTGGACGAACTTGGCGCCCCGGCCTTCGGGCGTTATTTTTAGGTGCGGGTGTGACCGCAGCCAATTTTTGGCACACGGAGGCCGCTCAAAAAGTATCGCGCCATTCCGAAGTCCGCGGACGACGCACAGCCCCATCCCCAACGCTATAGCCCACCCGCTTTTTGGCCTTTTTCCGCTGGACGAACTTGGCGCCCGCCTTTGGCGCGGCTGTGACCGCAGCCTTGCACACGGAGGCCGCCAGTACCGCCATTACGAGTCCGGGCGGACTTTGGCCAGCCTCACCCCCAAGGCTATAGCCCACCCGCTTTTGTGGCCTTTTTCCGCTGGACGAACTTACCCGCCGCGAAGAGCTGCTGTGGCCGGCATATTTTTGGCACACGGAGGCCGCACGTGAAAGTCTCGCGCCATTCCGAAGTCCGCGGACGAAGTTGGCCAGCCCCAACCCCCCAAGGCTATATCCAACCCGGTTTTGTGGCCTTTATCAGCTGGACGAACTTGGCGCCCCGGCCTTCGGGCGGTTATTTTTGGGCGCGGCTGTGACCGCAGCCTATTTTTTGCACACGGAGGCCGCTCGAAAAGTATCGCGCCATTACGAGTCCGGCGGACGAAGTTGGCCAGCCCCACCCCCCAAGGCTATAGCCCACCCGTTTTTGTGGCCTTTTTCCGCTGGACGAACTTGGCGCCCCGGCCTTCCGGCGGTTATTTTTTGGCGCGGCTGTGGCCGCGGCCTATATTTGGCACACGGAGGCCGCCGCAGTCTCGGCCATTCCGAGTCCGCGACGAAGTTGGCCAGCCCCACCCCCAAGGCTATAGCCCACCCGCTTTGTGGCCTTTTTCCGCTGGACGAACATGGCGCCCCGCCATTGGGCGGTTATTTTTGGCGCCGCGCGGCCTATATTTGGCACACGGAGGCCGCTCGCAAAGTCTCGCGCCATTACGAGTCCGGGCGGACGAAGTTGGCCAGCCCCACCCCCAAGGCTATAGCCCACCCGCTTTTGTGGCCTTTTTCCGCTGGACGTCTTGGCGCCGCCTTCGGCGTTATATTTTGTCGCGGCTGTGTCCGCGTGGCCTATTTTTGGCACACCGAGGCCGCTTCGCAGTCTCGCGCCATTCCAGTCCGGCGGACGAAGTTGGCCAGCCCCACCCCCAAGGCTATAGCCCACCCGCTTTTGTGGCCTTTTCCGCTGGACGAACTTGGCGCCCGGCCTTCGGGCGGTTATTTTGGCGCGCTGTGCCCAAGCTGCCTATTTTTGGCACACGGATGCTGCTCGCAAAGTCTCGCGCCATTCCGAGTCCGCGGAGTTGGCCAGCCACACCCCCAAGGCTATAGCCCACCCGCTTTTGTGGCCTTTTTCCGCTGACGAACTTGGCGCCCAGCCTTCGGGCGGTTATTTTTGGCGCGGCTGTGACCGCAGCCTATTTTTAGCACACAGAGGCTGCTCGAAAAGTATCACGCCATTCCGAGTCCGCAGACGGTTGGCCAGCCACACCCCCCAAGGCTATAGCCCACCCGTTTTTGTGGCCTTTTTCCGCTGGACGAACTTGGCGCCTCGGCCTTCCGGCGGTTATTTTTGGGCGCGGCTGTGACCGCAGCCTATTTTTACCACACAGAGGCCGCTCGAAAAGTATCGCGCCATTCCGAGTCCGGCAGACGAAGTTGGCCAGCCCCACCCCCCAAGGCTATAGCCCACCCGTTTTTGTGGCCTTTTTCCGCTGGACGAACTTGGCGCCTCGGCCTTCCGGCGGTTATTTTTTGGCGCGGCTGTGGCCGCGGCTTATTGTTGGCACACGGAGGCCGCACGCAAAGTCTCGCGCCATTCCGAGTCCGGCGGACGAAGTTGGCCAGCCCCACCCCCCAAGGCTATAGCCCACCCGTTTTTGTGGCCTTTTTCCGCTGGACGAACCTTGGCGCCCGGCCTTCGGGCGGTTATATTTTGCGCGCTATGTCCGCGGGCCTATTTTTGGCACACCGAGGCCGCCGCAAAGTCTCGCGCCATTCCGAGTCCGGCGGACGGTTGGCCAGCCCCACCCCCAAGGCTATAGCCCACCCATTTTTGTGGCCTTTTTCCGCTGGACGAACTTGGCGCCCGGCCTTCGGGCGGTAATTTTTACGCGCTGTTCCCGCTGCCTATTTTTAGCACACGGAGGCCGCCGCAGCCCTCCGCCATTCCGAGTCCGGCGGATTTAGTTGGCCAGCCCCACCCCCAAGGCTATAGCCCACCCGCTTTTGTGGCCTTTTTCTGCTGGACGAACTTGGCGCCCGGCCATTGGGGGTTATTTTTGGGCGCCGCTGTGCCGCGGCCTATATTTGGCACACAGAGGCCGCCGCAAAGTCTCGCGCCATTACGAGTCCGGGCGGACGAATTTGGCCAGCCCCACCCCAAGGCTATAGCCCACCCGCTTTTTGTGGCCTTTTTCCGCTGGACGAACTTGGCGCCCGCCTTCGGGCGGTTATTTTTTGCGCGCTGTGCCTGTGGCCTATTTTTGGCACACCGAGGCCGCTTGCAAAGTCTCGCGCCATTCCGAGTCCGGGCGACGATTTAGTTGGCCAGCCCCAGCCCCCAAGGCTATAGCCCACCCGCTGCGGGCCTTTTTCCGCTGGACGAACTTGGCGCCCGGCCTTCGGCGTTATTTTTGGGCGCGGCTTTGACCTCGGCCTATTTTTGGCACACGGAGGCCGAAAAGTATCGCGCCATTCCGAGTCCGCGGACGAAGCGGCCAGCCCCACCCCAACGCTATAGCCCACCCGTTTTTGTGGCCTTTTTCCGCTGAACGAACTTGGCGCCCGGCCTCAAGTTATTTTTGGGCGCGGCTGTGACCGCACCCTATTTTTGTACACGGAGGCCGCCAAAAGTATCGCGCCATTCCGAGTCCGCGGATTTAGTTGGCCAGCCCCACCCCCAAGGCTATAGCCCACCCGCTTTTGTGGCCTTTTTCCGCTGGACGAACTTGGCGCCCGACTTCGGGCGGTTATTTTTGGGCGTGGCTGTGGCCGCGCCTATTTTTGGCACACAGAGGCCGCTCGCAGTCTCGGCCATTACGAGTCCGCGGACGGTTGGCCAGCCCCACCCCCAATGCTATAGCCCACCCGCTTGTGGCCTTTTTCCGCTGGACGAACTTGGCGCCCGGCCTTCCGCAGTTATTTTTGGCGCGGCTGTGGCCGCGCCTATTTTTGGCACACGGAGGCCGCACGCAAATTCTCGCCATTCCGAAGTCCGCGGACGAAGTTGGCCAGCCCCACCCCCCAAGGCTATAGCCCACCCGTTTTTGTGGCCTTTTTCCGCTGGACGAACTTGGCGCCCCGGCCTTCGGGCGCGGGTGTGACCGCAGCCTATTTTTGGCACACGGAGGCCGCCAAAGTATCGCGCCATTCCGAGTCCGCGACGGTTGGCAAGCCCCACCCCCAACGCTATAGCCCACCCGCTTTTGTGGCCTTTTTCCGCTGGACAACTTGGCGCCTGCCTTCCGGGGTTATTTTTGGCGCGGCTGTGGGCCCGGCCTATTTTTGGCACACGGAGGCTGCACGCAAAGCCTCGCGCCATTCCGAGTCCGCGGACGGTTGGCCAGCCCCACCCCCAAGGCTATAGCCCACCCGTTTTGTGGGCTTTTCCGCTGGATTTTAACATGGCGCCCCGGCCATTGGGCGGTTATTTTTGGGCGACGCTGTGCCCGCGGCCTATATTTGGCACACGGAGGCTGCTCGCAAAGTCTCGCGCCATTACGAGTCCGGCGGACGAAGTTGGCCAGCCCCACCCCCCAAGGCTATAGCCCACACGTTTTTGTGGCCTTTTTCCGCTGGACGAACTTGGCGCCCCGGCCTTCGGCGTTATTTTTGCAGCTGTGCCTATTTTTGGCACACCAAGGCCGCTTTGCAAAGTCTCGTGCCATTCCGAGTCCGGGCGGACGAAGGCCAGCCCCACCCCCAAGGCTATAGCCCACCCGCTTTTGTGGCCTTTTTCCGCTGGACGAACTTGGCGCCCGGCCTTCGGCGGTTATTTTGGCGCGCTGTGCCCGCCTATTTTTGGCACACGGAGGCTGCTCGCAAAGTCTCGCGCCATTCCGAGTCCGGCGGACGAGTTGGCCAGCCCCAGCTCCCCAAGGCTATAGCCCACCCGCTTTTGTGGCCTTTTTCCGCTGACGTCTTGGCGCCCGGCCTTCGGGCGGTTATTTTTGGGCGCGGCTGTGACCGCAGGCTATTTTTGGCGCACGGAGGCCGCCTCGCGCCATTCCGAGTCCGCGGACGAAGTTGGCCAGCCCCACACCCCAACGCTATAGCCCACCTGTTTTTGTGGCCTTTTTCCGCTGAACGAAGCGGTTATTTTTGGGCGCGCAGTGACCGGCCTATTTTTGCACAGGAGGCCGCCAAAGTATCGCCATTCCGAGTCCGCGGACGAAGTTGGCCAGCCCCACCCCCAAGGCTATAGCCCACCCGCTTTTGTGGCCTTTTTCCGCTGGACGAACTTGGCGCCCGGCCTCGGCATTTTTTGCGCAAGGCAGGCCTATTTTTGCACACGGAGGCTGCTCGCAGTGCCTCGCGCCATTCCGAGTCTCGGACGAAGTTTGGCCAGCCCCACCCCCAAGGCTATAGCCCACCCGTTTTGTGGCCTTTTTCCGCTGGACGAACTTGGCGCCCGGCCTTCGGGCGGTTATTTTTGGGCGCGGCTGTGCCAGGCCCTATTTTTGGCACACGGAGGCTGCGCAAAGTCTCGCGCCATTCCGAGTCCGCGGGAAGTTGGCCAGCCCCACCCCAACGCTATAGCCCACCCTTTTTTGTGGCCTTTTTCCGCTGACGAACTTGGCGCCCGGCCTTCGGGGCGGTTATTTTTGGCGCGGCTGTGACCGCAGCTCTATTTTTGCACACGGAGGCCGCCAAAGTATCGCGCCATTCCGAGTCCGCGGATTTTGGCCAGCCCCACCCCAAGGCTATAGCCCACCCGCTTTGTGGCCTTTTTCCGCTGACGAACGCCCGCCTTCGGCGGTTATTTTGGGCGCGCTGTGCCCAAGCCTATTTTTGCTCACGCAGGCCGCTCGCAAAGTATCGCGCCATTCCGAGTCCGGCGGACGAAGTTGGCCAGCCCCACCCCAAGGCTATAGCCCACCCGTTTTGTGGCCTTTTTCCGCTGACGAGCTTGGCGCCCGGCCTTCGGGCGGTTATTTTTGGGCGGCTGTGACCGCAGCCTATTTTTGCACACGGAGGCTGCTCTGCTTAAAGTGCATTCGCGCCATTCCGAAGTCCCGGAGCGCCGGTTGGCCAGCCCCACCCCCCAACGCTATAGCCCACCCGTTTTTGTGGCCTTTTTCCGCTGGACGAACTTGGCGCCCCGGCCTTCGGGCGGTTATTTTTGGCGCGCTGTGCCCTGCCTATTTTTGGCACACGGAGGCCGCCTCGCAAAGTATCGCGCCATTCCGAGTCCGGGCGGACGAAGTTGGCCAGCCCCACCCCCAAGGCTATAGCCCACCCGCTTGTGGCCTTTTTCCGCTGGACGAAGCTTGGCGCCTGCCTCGGGCGGTTATTTTGGGCGCGGCTGTGACCGCAGCCTATTTTTGGCACACGGAGGCCGCAGTATCGCGCCATTCCGAGTCCGGGCGGACGAAGTTGGCCAGCCCCACCCCCGCTATAGCCCACCCGCTTGTGGCCTTTTTCCGCTGGACGAACTTGGCGCCCGGCCTTCGGGCGGTTATTTTTGGCGCGGCTGTGCAGCCTATTTTTGCACACGGAGGCCGCTCAAAGTATCGCGCCATTCCGAGTCCGGGCGGACGGTTGGCCAGCCCCACCCCCAAGGCTATAGCCCACCCGCTTTTGTGGCCTTTTTCCGCTGGACGCCTCGCCTTCCGCTGTAGCCTATTTTTTTACACGGAGGCCGCCGAGTCTCACGCCATTCCGAGTCCGGCGGAGTTGGCCAGCCCCACCCCCAAGGCTATAGCCCACCCGTTTTTGTGGCCTTTTTCCGCTGGATTAACTTGGCGCCCGCCTGGGCGGTTATTTTTGGCGCCGCTGTGCCTATTTTTGACACGGAGGCCGCCGCAAAGTCTCGCGCCATTACGAGTCCGCGGACGGTTGGCCAGCCCCACCCCCAAGGCTATAGCCCACCCGCTTTTGTGGCCTTTTTCTGCTGGACGAACTTGGCGCCTGCCATTGGGCGGTTATTTTTGGCGCCGCTGTGCCCGCGGCCTATTTGGCACACGGAGGCTGCTCGCAGTCTCAAGGCCATTACGAGTCCGCGGACGGTTGGCCAGCCCCACCCCCAAGGCTATAGCCCACCCGCTTTTGTGGCCTTTTTCCGCTGGACGAACTTGGCGCCCGGCCTTCGGCGGTTATTTTTGACGCGCTGTGCCGGGCGGCCTATTTTTAGCACACGGAGGCCGCCGCAAAGTCTCGCGCCATTTCGAAGTCCGCGGACGGTTGGCCAGCCCCACCCCCAAGGCTATAGCCCACCCGCTTTTGTGGCCTTTTTCCGCTTGGACGAATTTTGCGCCCGGCCTTCAGGCGGTTATTTTTGGGGCGGCTGTGCCCGCGACTATTTTTGGCACACGGATGCCGCTCGCAGTCTCGCACCATTTCGAGTCCGCAGACGGTTGGCCAGCCCAACCCCCAAGGCTATAGCCCACCCGCTTTTGTTGTATTTTTCCGCTGGACGGACTTGCGCCTGGCCTTCGGCGGTTATTTTTTTGCTGTGCTCGCCTATTTTTGGCACACGGAGGCCGTCGCAAAGTCTCGCACTATTCCGAGTCCGGCGGACGAAGTCGGCCAGCCCCACCCCCTGCTATAGCCCACCCGCTGTGGCCTTTTTCCGCTGGACGGACTTTGGCTCCCCGCCTTCGGGCGGTTATTTTTGGGCGCGCTGTTCCACGGCCTATTTTTGGCACACGGAGGCCGCCGCAGTCTCGCCCCATTCCGAGTCCGCGGACGAAGTTGGCCAGCCCTCCCCAAGGCTATAGCCCACCCGCTTTTGGGCATTTTTGCGGCGGACGAACTTGGGGACGGGACCTTCGGGGCTTATTTTTTGCTGTGCCCGCGTCTATTTTTGGTACACGGAGGGCGCTCGTGAAAGTCTCACCCCATTCCGAGTCCGCGGACAAAGTTGGCCAGCCCTCCCCCAAGGTTATAGCCCACCCGCTTTTTGGGCATTTTTGCGGCGGATTTAACTTGGGGACGTGACCTTCGGGGCTTATTTGCGCGCTGTGCCGTGGCCTATTTTTGGCACACGGAGTGCGCTGCAAAGTGTCGCCCCATTCCGAGTCCGCGCGGATTTAGTGGGCCAGCCCCTTCCCCAAGGCTATAGCCCACCCGCTTTTTTTGGGCATTTTTGGCGGACGAACTTGGGGACGGACCTTCGGGGCTTATTTTTGACACGGCTGTGCCTCGCGGCTTATTTTTGGCACACAGAGGCCGCCGCAAAGTCCCGCCCCATTCCGAGTCCGCGGACGAAGTTGGCCAGCCCCTCCCCAAGGCGATAGCCCACCCGCTTTTTTGGGCATTTTGCAAGCGGACGAACTTGGGGACGGGATCTTCGGGGGCTTATTTTTGGGCGCGACTGTGCCCGCAGCCTATTTTTGGCACACGGAGGGCGCTCGCAAAGTCTCGCCCCATTCCGAGTCCGGTGGCCGAAGTTGGCCAGCCCCTCCCCCCAAGGCTATATCCCACCCATTTTTTGGGCTTTTTTGCGGCGAACGAACTTGGGGAGGGGACCTTCGGGGGATTATTTTTGGGCGCGGCTGATGCCGCGGCCTATTTTTGGCACACGGAGGGTGCTCACAAAGTCTTGCTCCATTCCGAGTCCGGGGGACGAAGTTGGCCAGCCCCTCCCCCCAAGGCTATAGCCCACCCATTTTTTGGGCATTTTTGCGGCGGACGAACTTGGGGACGGGACCTTCGGGGGCTTATTTTTGGGCGCGGCTGTACTTGCATCCTATTTTTGGCACACAGAGGGCGCTCGCAAAGTCTCGCCGCATTCCGAGTCCGGCGGACGAAGTGGGCCAGCCCCTCCCCCCAAGGCTATAGCCCACCCGATTTTTGGGCATTTTTTCGGCGGACGAACTTGGGGACGGGACATTCGGTGGCTTATTTTTTGGCGCGGCTGTGCCCGCAGCCTATTTCTGGAACACGGAGGCCGCTCGCAAAGCCTCACTCCATTCCGAGTCCGGCGGACGAAGTTGGCAAGCCCCTCCCCCCAAGGTTATAGCCCACCCGTTTTTTGGGCATTTTTGCGGCGGACGAACTTGTGGACGGGACCTTCGGGGGCTTATTTTTGGGCGCGGCTGTGCCCCCGGCATATTTCTGGCACACGGAGGGCGCTCGCAAAGTGTCGCCCCATTCCGAGTCCGGCGGACTAAGTTGGCCAGCCCCTCCCCCCAAGGCTATAGCCAACCCATTTTTTGGGAATTTTTACGGCGGACGAACTTGGGGACGGGACCATCGGGGGCTTATTTTTGGGGGCGGCTGTGCCCGCGACCTATTTTTGGCACACGGAGGCCGCTCGCAAAGTCTCGCCCCATTCCGAGTCCGGCGGACGAAGTTGGCCAGCCCTCCCCCCAAGGCTATAGCCCACCCGTTTTTTGGGCATTTTTACGGCGGACGAACTTGGGGACGGGACCTTTGGGGGCTTATTTTTGGGAGCGGCTGTGGCCACGGCCAATTTTTGGCACACGGAGGGCGCTCGCAAAGTCTCACCCCATTCCGAGTCCGGCGGACGAAGTTCGCCAGCCCCTCCCCCCAAGGCTATAGCCCACCCATTTTTTGGTCATTTTTGCGGCGGACGAACTTGGGGACGGGACCATCGGGCACTTATTTTTGGGCGCGGCTGTACCCGCATCGTTTTTTTGGCACACAGAGGGCGCTCGCAAAGTCTCGCCCACCCGAGTCCGCGGAACTTGGCCAACCCCTCCCCAAGGCATAGCCCACCCGCTTTTTTGGGCATTTTATGCGGCGGACGAATCCTTGGGGACGGACCTTCGGGGCTTATTTTGGCGCGCTGATGCCGCTGCCTATTTTTACACGGAGGGTGCTCACAAAGTCTCACCCCATTCCGAGTCCGGGACGAAGTTGGCCAGCCCTCCCCTCAAGGCTATAGCCCACCCATTTTTGGGCATTTTTGCGGCGGACGAACTTGGGGACGGACCTTCGGGCTTATTTTGGGTGCGGCTGTGCCCGCAGCCTATTTTTTTGCACACGGAGGGCGCCTGCATAGTCTCGCCCCCATTCCGAGTCCGGCGGATTTGCCAGCCCTCCCAAGGCTATAGCCCACCCATTTTTGGGCTTTTGCGGCGGACGAACTTGGGGACGGGACCTTCGGGGCTTATTTTATGGGCGCGCTGATGCCGCTGCCTATTTTTGGCCACACGGAGGGTGCCTCACAAAGTCTCGTCCCATTCCGAGTCCGGTGGACGAAGTTGGCCAGCCCCTCCCCCCAAGGCTATAGCCCACCCATTTTTTGGGCTTTTTTGCGGCGGACGAACTTGGGGACGGGACCTTCGGGGGCTTATTTTTGGGCGCGGCTGATGCCGCGGCCTATTTTTGGCACACGGAGGGTGCTCACAAAGTCTCACCCCATTCCGAGTCCGGGGGACGAAGTTGGCCAGCCCCTCCCCCCAAGGCTATAGCCCACCCATTTTTTGGGCATTTTTGCGGCGGACGAACTTGGGGACGGGACCTTCGGGGGCTTATTTTTGGGTGCGGCTGTGCCCGCAGCCTATTTTTTGCACACGGAGGGCGCTCGCATAGTCTCGCCCCATTCCGAGTCCGGCGGATTAGTTGGCCGGCCTCCCCAAGGCTATAGCCCACCGTTTTTGGGCATTTTTACGACGGACGAACTTGGGGACGGACCTTCGGGGCTTATTTTTGCGCGCTTGCGGCGCGGGACTATTTTTTACACACGGCTGGGTGCTCGCAAAGTCTCACCCCATTCCGAGTCCGCGGATTTAAGCCAGCCCCTCCCCAAGGCTATAGCCCACCTGTTTTTGGGCTTTTGCAGCGGACAACATGGGCACGGACCTTCGGCGGCTTATTATTGGCGCGACTGTGCCTGCGGCCTATTTTTGGCAGACAGAGGGCCCTCGCAGTCTCGCCCTCATTCCGAGTCCGCGGACGAATCTTGCCAGCCCCTCCCCAAGGCTATAGCCCACCCGCTTGGGCATTTTTATGGCGGACGAACTTGGGGACGGGACCTTCGGGGTTTAATTTTGGGCGCGGCTGTGCTCAAGGCCTATTTTTGGCACACGGAGGCCGCCGCAGTCTCGCCCCATTCCGAGTCCGTGGAGTTGGCCAGCCCTCCCCCAAGGCTATAGCCCACCCATTTTTGGGCTTTTTATGGACGAACTTGGGGACGGGACCTTCGGGGGCTTATTTTTGGGCGCGGCTGATGCCACGGCCTATTTTTGGCACACGGAGGGCGCTCGCATAGTCTCGCCCCATTCCGAGTCCGGCGGACGAAGTGGGCCAGCCCCTCCCCCCAAGGCTATAGCCCACCCGTTTTGTGGGCATTTTTTCGGCGACGAACTTGGGGACGGACCTTCGGTGCTTATTTTTGGGCGCGCCGCATTCCTCGACTATTTTTTACACACGAAGGGTGCTCGTAAAATCTCACCCCATTCCGAAGTCCGCGGACGGTCGCCAGCCCTCCCCCAAGGCTATAGCCCACCTGTTTTTTGGGCTTTTTTGCAGCGGACGAACTTGGGCACGGGACCTTCGGCGGCTTATTATTGGGCGCGACTGTGCCTGCGGCCTATTTTTGGCAGACAGAGGGCCCTCGCAAAGTCTCGCCCCATTCCGAGTCCGGCGGACGAAGTTGGCCAGCCCCTCCCCCCAAGGCTATAGCCCACCCGGTTTTTGGGCATTTTGGGCGGACGAACTTGGGGACGGACCTTCCGGGCTTATTTTTGGCGCGGCTGTGTGCGCCTATTTTTTTGGCACACGGAGGCCGTTCGCAAAGTCTCGTCCCATTCCCAGTCCGGCGGATGAAGTTGACCAGCCCGTCCCCCCAAGGCTATAGCCCACCCGTTTTTTGGGCATTTTTGCGGCGAACGAACTTGGGGACGGGACCTTCGGGGGCTTATTTTTGGGCGCGGCTGTGCCCGCGGCCTATTTTTGGCACACGGAGGGCATTTGCAAAGTCTCGCCCCATTCCGAGTCCGGCGGATGAAGTCGGCCAGCCCCTCCCCCCAAGGCTATAGCCCACCCGGTTTTTGCGCATTTTTGCGGCGGACTAACTTGGGGACGGGACCTTCAGGGGCTTATTTTTGGGCACGGCTGTGCCCATGGCCTATTTTTGGCACACGGATGGCGCTCGCAAAGTCTCGCCCCATTCCGAGTCCGCGGACGGTTGGCCAGCGCCTCCCCAAGGCTATAGCCCACCCGCTGGGCATTTTCATGGACGAACTTGGGGACGGGACCTTCGGGTGCTTATTTTTGGGTGCGTCTGTGCCCATGGACTATTTTTGGCACACGGAGGGTGCTCGTAAAGTCTCGTCCCATTCCGAGTCCGGCGGACGAAGTTGGCCAGCCCCTCCCCCCAAGGCTATAGCCCACCTGCTTTTGGGCATTTTTTGGCGGACGAACTTTGGGATGGGACCTTCGGGCTTATTTTTGTCGGCTGTGCCTGCCTATTTTTGGCACACGGAGGGCGCTGAAAGTCTCGCCCATTCCGAGTCCGACGGATTTGGCTAACCCTCCTCAAGGCTATAGCCCACCCGCTTTTGGGCATTTTTAAGCGGACGAACTTGGGGACAGGACCTTCGGGGGCTTATTTTTGGGGCCGGCTGTGTCCGCGGCCTATTTTTGGCACACAGAGGGCGCTCGCAAAGTCCTGCCCCATTCCGAGTCCGCGGACGAAGTTGGCCAGCCCCTCTCCCCAAGGCAATAGCCCACCCGTTGGGCATTTTTTGGGGACGGGACCTTCGGGGGCTTATTTTTGGGTATGGCTGTGCCCGCGGCCTATTTTTGGTACACGGAGGGCGCTCGCAAAGTCTCGCCCCATTCCGAGTCCGGCGGACGAAGTTGGCCAGCCCCTCCCCCCAAGGCTATAGCCCACCCGTTTTTTGGGCATTTTTGCGGCGGACGAACTTGGGTACGGGACCTTCGGGGGCTTATTTTTTGGTGTGGCTGTGCCCGCGGCCTATTTTTGGCACACGGAGGGCGGTCGCAAAGTCTCGCCCCATTCCGAGTCCGGCGGATGAAGTCGGCCAGCCCCTCCCCCCAAGGCTATAGCCTACCCGGTTTTTGCGCATTTTTGCGGCGGACTAACTTGGGGACGGGACCTTCAGGGGCTTATTTTTGGGTACGGCTGTGTCCGCGGCCTATTTTTGGCACACGGAGCTGCTCGCAAAGTCTCGTCCCATTCCGAGTCCGGCGGATGAAGTTGACCAGCCCGTCCCCCCAAGGCTATAGCCCACCCGTTTTTTGGGCATTTTTGCGGCGGACGAACTTGGGGACGGGACCTTCAGGGGCTTATTTTGGGCGCGGCTGTGCCCATGGCCTATTTTTGGTACACGGATGGTTCTCACAAAGTCTCGCCCCATTCCGAGTCCGGCGGACGAAGTTGGCCAGCGCCTCCCCCCAAGGCTATAGCCCACCCGTTTTTTGGGCATTTTTGCGGCGGACGAACTTGGGGACGGGACCTTCGGGTGCTTATTTTTGGGTGCGTCTGTGCCCATGGCCTATTTTTGGCACACGGAGGGTGCTCGCAAAGTCTCGCCCCATTCCGAGTCCGGCGGACGAAGTTGGCCAGCCCCTCCCCCCAAGGCTATAGCCCACCCGTTTTTTGGGCATTTTTGCGGCGGACGAACTTTGGGATGGGACCTTCGGGGGCTTATTTTTGGGCCCGGCTGTGCCCGCGGCCTATTTTTGGCACACGGACGGCGCTCGCAAAGTCTCGCCCATTCCGAGTCCGGGCGGACGAAGTTGGCCAACCCTCCCCCAAGGCTATAGCCCACCCGTTTTTGGGCATTTTTGCGGCGGACGAACTTGGGGACGTGGACCTTCGGGGCTTATTTTGGTATGGCTGTGCCCACGGCCTATTTTTGGTACACGGAGGGCGCGCAGTCTCGCCCCATTCCGAGTCCGCGGACGGTTGGCCAGCCCCTCCCCAAGGCTATAGCCCACCCGCTTTTGGGCATTTTTGCGGACGAACTTGGGTACGGACCTTCGGGCTTATTTTTGGTGTGGCTGTGCCCGCGCCTATTTTGGCACACGGAGGGCGGTCGCAAAGTCTCGCCCCATTCCGAAGTCCGGCGGATGAAGTCGCCAGCCCTCCCCCCAAGGCTATAGCCCACCCGGTTTTTAAGCATTTTTGCGCGGACTAACTTGGGACGGACCTTCGGGGCTTATTTTTGGGTGCGGCTGTGTCCGCTGGCCCATTTTTGGCACACGGAGGCCGCCGCAGTCTCGTCCCCATTCCGAGTCCGCGGATGAAGTTGACCAGCCCGCCCCCCAAAGCAGTAGCCCACCCGCTTTTGGGCATTTTTTGCGGACGAACTTGGGGACTCCGGACCTTCAGGGGCTTATTTTTGGCGCTGTGCCCATGGCCTATTTTTGGTACACGGATGGCGCCGCAAAGTCTCGCCCATTCCGAGTCCGGCGGACGGTTGGCCAGCGCCTCCCCAAGGCTATAGCCCACCCGCTGGGGCATTTTTGCGGCGGATTTAACTTGGGACGGGACCTCGGGTGCTTATTTTTGGGTGCGCCTGTGCCCATGGCCTATTTTTGGCACACGGAGGGCGCTCGCAAAGTCTCGCCCCATTCCGAGTCCGCGGATTTGGTTGGCCAGCCCCTCCCCCAAGGCTATAGCCCACCCGCTTTTGGGGCATTTTTGCGGCGGACGAACTTTGGGATGGGACCTTCGGGGCATATTTGCGCGGCTGTGCCTGGCCTATTTTTGCACACGGAGGGTGCTCGCAGTCTCGCCCATTCCGAGTCCGCGGATTTAGTTGGCCAACCCTCCCCAAGGCTATAGCCCACCCGCTTTTGGGCATTTTGCGGCGGACGAACTTGGGACGGACCTTCGGGGCTTATTTTTGGGCGCGCTGTGTCCACGGCCTATTTTGGCACACAGAGGCGCCGCAAAGTCCCGCCCCATTCCGAGTCCGCTGACGAAGTTGGCCAGCCCTCTCCCAAGGCTATAGCCCACCGCTTTTGGGCATTTTTGCGCGGACGAACTTGGGGACGGACCTCGGGGCTTATTTTTGGGTATGGCTGTGCCTGCCTATTTTTGGTACACGGAGGGCGCCGCAAAGTCTCGCCCCATTCCGAGTCCCGCGGATTGGCCAGCCTCCTCCCCAAGGGGCTATAGCCCACCCATTTTTGGGCATTTTTGCGGCGGCCGAACTTGGGTAATGGACCTTCGGGGCTTATTTTTGGTGTGACTGTGCCCGCTCTATTTTTTCACACGGAGGGCGCTGTCTCGCCTCTATTCCGAGTCCGGCGCAACAACTTGGGTACTGTACCTCGGGGCTTATTTTTTGACGTGGCTGTGCTCCTGGCCTATTTTTGGCACACGGAGGGCGGTCGCAAAGTCTCGCCCCATTCCGAGTCCGCGGACGAAGTTGGCCAGCGCCCACCCAAGGCTATAGCCCACCCGCATTTTTGGGCATTTTTGGCGGACTTAACTTGGGGACGGACCTTCGGGGCTTATTTTTGGTGCGGCTGTGCCCGCGCCTATTTTTGCACACGGAGGCCGCCGCAAAGTCTCGCCCCATTCCAGTCCGCGGATTTGTTGCTGGCCAGCGCCCCAAGGCTATAGCCCACCCGTTTTTTGGGCATTTTTACGGCGGACGAACTTGGGGACGGGACCTTCAGGGGCTTATTTTTGGGTTCGGCTGTGCCCTCGACCTATTATTGACACACGGAGGGCGCTCGCAAAGTCTCGCCCCATTCCGAGTCTGGCGGACGAAGTTGGCCAGCCCTCCCCTGTGGCTATAGCCCACCCGCTTTTTTGACATTTTATGATTTAACTTGGGGACGGGACCTTTGGGGGCTTATTTTGGGCGCTGTGCCCACGGCCTATTTTTCGCACACGGAGGGCGCCGCAAAGTCCCACCCTGCTCCGAGTCCGCGGGATTTATGGGCCAACCCTCCCCAAGGCTATAGCCCACCCGCTTTTTTGGGCATTTTTGCGGCGGACGAACTTTGGGACGGGACCTTCGGAGGCTTATTTTTGGGCGCGGCTGTGTCCGCATATTTTTGCACACGGAGTGCCTAAAAGTCTCCCCATTCCGAGTCCGGCGGACGATTTGTTGGCCAGCCCCTCCCCAAGGCTATAGCCCACCCGCTTTTGGGCATTTTAGGCGATTTAACTTGGGGACGGGACCTTCGGGCTTATTTTTTGGCGCGACTGTGCCCACGGCATATTTTTGCACACGGAGGGCCCTCGGAAAGTCTCCCCATTCCGAGTCCGCGGACGAGTTGGCCAGCCCCTCCCCAAGGCTATAGCCCACCCGCTTTTGGGCATTTTTGCGGCGGATTTAACTTAGGGACGGACTCGGGGCTTATTTTTGCGCGCCTGTGCCCGCAACCTATTTTTGGCACACGGAGGGCGCTCGCAGTCTCGCCCCATTCCGAGTCCGGGCGGGACGAGTTTGCCAGCCCTCCCCAAAGCTATAGCCCACCCTTTTTGGGCATTTTTGCGGCGGACGAACTTGGGACGGGACCTTCGGGGCTTATTTGGGCGTGGCCGTGCTTCGCGGCCTATTTTTAGCAGACGGAGGGCGCTGCAAAGTCTCGCCCCATTCCGAAAGTCCGGCGACGGTTGGCCAGCTCCTCCCCAAGGCGATAGCCCATCCGTTTTTTGGGCATTTTTGCGGCGGACAAACTTGGGGATGGGACCTTCTGGGGCTTATTTTGGGCGCGGCTGTGCCCAAGGCTCATTTTTGGCACACGGAGGGTGCTCGCAGTCTCGCCCCATTCCGAGTCCGAGAAGAAGTTGTCCAGCCCTCCCCTAGGCTATAGCCCATCCATTTTTGGGCATTTTTGCGTGGACAAACTTGGGGACGGGACCTTCGGGGCTTATTTTGGGCGCCACTGTTCAAGGCCTATTTTTTTGGCACACGGAGGGCGCCTGCAAAGTCTCGCCCATTCCGACCGCGGATGAAGTTCGCCAGCCCTCCCCCAAGGCTATAGCCCACCCGCTTTTTTGGGCATTTTTATGCGGGGCGGACGAACTTGGGGACGGGACCTTCGGGGCTTATTTTTGCGCGCGCCTGTGCCCCTGGGTGCAGCCTATTTTTGCACACGGAGGGCGCCGTAAAGTCTCGCCCGATTCCGAGTCCGGCGGACGGATGTTGGCCAGCCCTCTCCCCAAGGCTATAGCCCACCCGCTTTTTTGGGGCATTTTTGCGGCGGACGAACTTGGGACGGGACCTCGGGTGCTTATTTTGGGTGCGCCTGTGACTATGGCCTATTTTTGGCACACGGAGGGCGCCTGTGAAGTCTCGCCCCATTCCGAGTCCGGCGGACGGGTTGGCCAGCCCCTCCCAAGGCTATAGCCCACCCGCTTGGGCATTTTGCGGACGAACTTTGGGATGGGACTTCGGGGCTTATTTTGGCGCGCTGTGCGGCCTATTTTTGGCACACGGAGGGCGCCCGCAGTCTCGCCCATTCCGAGTCCGCGGACGGCCAACCCCTCCCCAAGGCTATAGCCCACCCGTTTTTTGGGCATTTTTGCGGCGGACGAACTTGGGGATGGGACCTTCGGGGGCTTATTTTTGGGCGCGGCTGTGCCCGCGGCCTATTTTTGGCACATGGAGGGCGCTCGCAAAGTCTGGACCACTCCTGAGTCCGGTGGACGAACTTGGCCAGCCCCTCCCCCCAAGGCTATAGCCCACCCGTTTTTTGGGCTTTTTTACGGCGGATTTGTGTAACTTGGGGACGGGACCGGGTGCTTATTTTTAAGCGCTGCTGTGCTGCCTATTTTTGCACACGGAGGGCGCTTCGCACAGTCTAGTCCCCATTCCAAGTCCGGCGGATTTGGGCCAGCCCTCCCCCAAGGCTATAGCCCACTCCATTTTTGGGCTTTTTTGCGGCGATTTCCGAACTGGGACGGAACCTCTCGGGGCTTATTTTTTGAGCGCGCTGTGCCACTGCCTATTTTTGCATTGTCGGAGGGCGCCGCAAAAGTCTCGCCCATTCCGAGTCCGCACGGTTGGCCAGCCCCTCCCCAAGGCTATAGCCCACCCGCTTTTAGGCATTTATGGGGACGAACTTATGGACGGGACATTCGGGCGCTTATTTTTGGGTGCAGCTGTACCCACGGTCTATTTTTGGCACACCTAGGGCGCTAGCAAAGTCTCGCCCCATTCAGAGTCCGGCGGAGGAACTTAGCCAGCCCCTCCCGCCAAGGCTGTAGCCCACCCGTTTTTTGGGCATTTTTGCGGCGGACGAACTTGGGGACGGGACCTTGGGGCTTTTATTTCTGGGAGCGGCTGTGCCTGCGGCCAATATTTGGTACACGGAGGGCGCTAGCAAAGGCTCGCCCCATTCCGAGTCCGGCGGAGGAACTTAGCCAGCCCCTCCCGCCAAGGCTGTAGCCCACCCGTTTTTTGGGCATTTTTGCGGCGGACGAACTTGGGGACGGGACCTTCGGGGGCTTATTTTTGGGCGTGGCTGTGCCCACGGCCTATTTTTGGCACACGGAGGGCGCTCGCAAAGTCTCGCCCCATTCCGAGTCCGCGGATTTGTTGGCCAGCCCTCCCCCAAGGCTATAGCCCACCCGCTTTTTTTTTGGGCATTCCTATGGGGGACGAACTTATGACGGACATTCGGGCTTATTTTTTGGGCGGCTGTGCCCGCAAGAGCCTATTTTTGGTACACGGAGGCGTCGCTTTCACCCCATTCCGAAGTCCGCGGAAGTTGGCCAGCCCTTCCCAAGGCTATAGCCCATCCGCTTCGGGCATTTTTGCGGCGGACAAACTTGGGGACGGGACTTCGGGGCTTATTTTAGGCGCGGCTGTGTCCGCGGCATATTTTTGCCGGCACGGAGGGCGCCGCAAAGTCTCGCCCCCATTCCGAAAGTTCGCGGACGAAGTTGGCAGCTCCTCCCCAAGGCTATAGCCCACCCGCTTGGGCATTTTTACGGCGCGATTTTAACTTGGGGACGGGACCTTCGGGGCTTATTTTTGGGCGCAGTTGTGCCCGCGCCTATTTTTGGCACAGAGGGCACTCGCAGTCTCGCCCCATTCCGGTCCGCGGACGGCTGGCTTAGCCTCCTCCCCAAGGCTATAGCCCACCCGCTTTTGGGCATTTTTGCGGCGGACGATCTTGGGACGGACCTCGGGGCTTATTTTTGGGCGCGGCTGTGCCCGGGGCCTAGTTTTTAGCACACGGATGGCATTCGCAGTTCACTCCCATTCCAGTCCGCGGACGAAGTCGGCCAGACCGTCCCCCCAAGGCTATAGCACACCCGCTTTTTGGCATTTTTGCTGGCGTGGATTTAACTTGGGACGGGACTCGGTGCTTATTTTTGGGCGCGGCTAAGTGCCCGCCTATTTTTGGCACACGGAGGGCGCCTGCAAAGTCTCTCCTGAACCGAAGTCCGGGCGGAAGCTGGCCAGCCCTCCCCTGCTATAGCCCACCCGTTTTTTGGGCATTTTTGCGGCGGACGAACTTGGGGATGGGACCTTCGGGGCCTTATTTTTGGTCACGGCTGTGCCCACGTACTATTTTTGGCACACGGAGGGCACTCGCAAAGTCTGGCCCACTTCTGAGTCCGGGCGGATTTGATTCCCTGGCCAGCCCTCCCCAAGGCTATAGCCCACCCGCTTTTGGGCATTTTAAGGGGACGAACTTGGGACGGACCTTCAGCGGCTTATTTTGGGTGCTGTGCAGTTCGCGGTCTATTTTTTTGGTACATGGAGGGCGCTCGCAAAGTCTTCGTCCCATTCCGAGTCCGGCGACGGGGAAGTTGGCCAGCCCCCTCCCCCAAGGCTATAGCCCACCCGCTTTTTTGGCCATTTTTGCGGGCGGATTTGAACTTGGGGACGGACCACCGGGCTTATTATTGGGCACGGCAGTGCCCACTGCCTATTTTTGGCACACGAGGGCGCCTGCAAATTCTCACCATTCCGAGTCCGGGGCGGATCGTTGGCCAGCCCTTCCCGCCAAGGCTATAGCCCATCCTGCTTTTTTGGGCATTTTTTGCGAGGCGGACAAACTTGGGACGGGACCTCTCGGGGCTTATTTTAGGGTGCGGTTGTGCCCGGGCCTATTTTTAGCACACGGATGGCGCCGTAAAGTCTCGCCCATCTGAGTCCGAAGCGACGAAAGTTGCTAGCCCGTCTCCAAGGCTATAGCACACCCGCTTTTTTGGGCATTTTGCGGCGGACGAACTTGGGACGGGACCTTCGGGGCTTATTTTGGGCGCGGCTGTGCCCGGCCTATTTTTGGCACAGGGAGGGCACTGCAAAGTTCTCCCGATTCCGAGTCCGGCGGACGGTTGGCCAGCCCCCCCCCCCAAGGCTATAGCCCACCCGTTTTTTGGGCATTTTCATGGGCGGACGAACTTGGGGATGGGACCTTCGGGTGCTTATTTTGGGCGCGGCTGTGTCCGGCCTATTTTTGGCATGGAGGGCGCCGCAGTCTGGACTCACTCCTGAGTCCGGGCGGATTTAACTTGGCCAGCCCCTCCCCAAGGCTATAGCCCACCCGCTGGGGCATTTTACGGCGGATTTAACTTGGGGACGGGACCGCTCGGGTGCTTATTTTTAAGGCGCTGGTGCTGCCTGCGGCCTATTTTTGGGACACGGAGGGCGGTCGCAAAGTCTCACCGCATCTCGAGTCCGCGACGAAGTGGCCAGCCCTCCCCCAAGACTATAGCCCACCCGCTAGCATTCGCGGGCGGACGAACTTGGGGACGTGGACTTCTGGCTTATTTTTGCGCGGCTGTGCCTCGCGGCCTATTTTTGGCAGACGGAGGGCGCCTGGCAGAAGTCTCTCCCAAACCTCGAGTCCGCGACGAAGTTGGCCAGCCCCTCCCCCAAGGCTATAGCCCACCCGCTTTTTGGGCATTTTTTGCGGCGGACTTAACATGGGATGGGACCTTCGGGCTTATTTTTGGTCATGGCTGTGCCCACGTACTATTTTTGGGACACGGAGGGCGCCGCAGTCTGGCCCCATTCTCTGAGTCCGGCGGACGAAGCCAGCCCTCCCTGAAGGCTATACCCACCTGCTTTGGGCATTTTTACGTATGGACGAACTGGGGACCGGGACTGTCGGGCGCTTATTTTTGGCGCGTGTGGCTGTGCCCACAGCCTATTTTGGCACACGGAGGGCGGTCGCAGTCTCGCCTCATTCCGAGTCCGAGCGGGACGAATTTGGCCAGCCTCCCCCAAGCACGCTATAAGCCCACCCATTTTTGGGTATTTTTGCGGGGCGGACGAACTTGGGACGGACCTTCGGCGCTATTTTTGGGTGCAGCTACACGCCTATTTTTGGCACACCGAGGGTGCTAGCAGTTCGCCTCTCTATCTAAAGGAGTCCGGCGTGGACGAACCGGGCCGGCCTGGCTCCCCAAGGTCAGAGCCCACCCGCTTTTGGGTATTTTTGCGAAGTGAATACTCTAACTTGGGATTTGGACCTTTCGGGTGCTTATTATTTTTGGGTGCAGTTGTACCTACGGCCTATTTTTGGCACACCGAGGGCGCTCTAGCAGTTCCGCCTCATTCCGAGTCCAAAGGAGGAACTTAGCCAGCCCCTCCCGCCAAGGTCAGTGAGCTCCACCCGCTTTTTGGGCATTTGCCACGTGACGAACTTGGGGACGGGACCTTTCGGCTTTATTTCTGGGAGCGCCTGTGCCCGCGGTCAATATTTGGTACATTTGAGGGCGCCGCAAAGGCTCGCCCATTCGAGTCCAAGTGAGGAACTTAGCCAGCCCCTCCCGCCAAGGCTGTAGCCCACCCGTTGGGCATTTTTGCGGCGGATCTAACTTGGGGACGGGACCTTCGGCTATTTTGGGCGCGGCTGTGCCCATGGCCTATTTTTGCACACGGAGGGCGCCGCAGTCTGGCCCACTTCTCGAGTCCGGCTGACGAACTCCCCAAGCAGCCCTCCCCCCAAGGCTATAGCCCACCCGTTTTTTGGGCATTTTTACGGTGGACGAACTTGGGGACGGGACCGTCGGGCGCTTATTTTTGGGCGTGGCTGTGCCCACGGCCTATTTTTGGCACACGGAGGGCGGTCGCAAAGTCTCGCCGCATTCCGAGTCCGCGTGACTTGTTGGCCAGCCCCCCAAGGCTATAGCCCACCCGTTTGGGCATTCTTGCAGCTGATTTAACTTGGGGACGTGGACCGGTCTGGCTTATTCTTGCTGCTGTGGCCGCCGCCTATTTTTGGCACACGGAGGGCGCTGCAGTCTCGCCCCCATTCTGAGCTCCCATGAGAATTTGGCCAGCCCCTCCCCCAAGGCTATAGCCCAATTCGCTTTTTTCGGGGCATTTTTATGGCGGACGAACTTGGGGACGGACTCCTTCGGGCTTATTTTTGGGTTCGCTGTGCCCTCTCAAGGCCTATTTTTGGCACAATGGAGGGCGCTGCAAAGCTGATCCATTCCGAAACTGCGGACGAGTTGGCCGGCTCCCCTCCCCAAGGCTATAGCCCACCCATTTGGCCATGGGGCGGATTTAACTGACGGACCTTCGCTTGTTTTAAGCGCGGTTGTGCTCGTAGCCTATTTTGGCACACGGAGGGCGCCGTGACTCCGAGCCCCATTCCGAGTCCGCGGACGTAGCTGGCCAGCCTCCCCCAAAGGCTATAGCCCACCCGCTGGGGCATTTTTCAAGGGCGACGAACTTGGGGACGGACTCCGGGGCTTATTTTGGGTGCGGCTGTGCCCGCGCCTATTTTTGGCACACGGAGGGCGGCCCAAACCCGCCCTATTCCGAAGTCCAAGATTTAGTGGGCCGCCCCTCTCTCGAAGGCTATAGCCCACCCGCTTGGGCAGCATTTTTAGCGGGGCGACGAATCCTCGGGACGTGGACCTTCGCTTATTTTGGGCGCGGCTGTGCCCGCGGTCTATTTTTGGCACAGGAGGGTGCCTCGCAAACTCCGCCCCATTCCGAGTCCGCGGACGAGTTGGCCAGCCCTCCCCCAAGGCCATAGCCCACCCGCTTTTGGGCATTTTTGCGTTGGATCTAACTTGGGGACGGGACTTTCGGGGGCTTATTTTGGGTGCGGTTGTGCCTCATGCCTATTTTGGCACATCGGAGGGCGCCGTATAGTCTAGCCCCATTCCGAGTCCGCGGGATTTAGTTGGCCAGCCCTCCCCCATGGCTATAGCCCACCATTTTTGGGCCTTATGGGGCGTGATCTAATCCTGTGGACTTGAACCTCTGAGGGCTTTATTTTGAGCGCGGCTGTGCCCGCGTCTATTTTTTTGGAATACAGAGAGCGGCCGTAGTCTCGCCCACCTGAGAGTGGCGGAGGCGAGCTGACAGCCCTCCCCAAGGCTATAGCCCACCTTGTTTTTGGGCATTTTTGCGTATGGACGAACTTGGGGATCGGACTCGAGTTTATTTTGGGCGTTGTGCTCCGCAGCCTTTTTTTGGCTCAGCGGAGAGCTCGCAGTTTCGAATCCATTCTAGTCCGCGGACGAAGTTGACAGGCCCCCTCCCCCATGGCTATAGCCCACCCGCTTGGGTATTTTAAGGGGGCGGGATTTAACTTGGGACGCACTGGGGATTATTTTTGCCACTGTGTGCCCGCTGCCTATTTTTTGGCACACGGAGAGCGTTTCGCAAAGTCTCGCCATTCCGAGAGGGCGGCCTTAAGTTGGCAGGCCCCCTCCCCCAAGACTATACCCACCCGCTTGGGCATTTTTGCTGCGGACGAACTTGGGGATTGGACCCGGGGCTTATTTTTGCGCGGCTGTGCCCGCTGCCTATTTTTAAGTAATAATTGAGGGCGCCGCATAGTCTAGCCCCATTCCGAGTCCGCGGACGGTTGGCCAGCCCCTTTCCAAGCCTATAGCCCACCCTTTTGGGCATTTACGCGGACGAATTTGGGGACGGACCTTCGGGGCTTATTTTTCGGCACGGTTGTGCCTGCGCCTATTTTGGCAGACGGAGGGCGCCCGAAAGTCTCGCCCCATTCCGAGTCCGCAGATTTGTTGGCCAGCCCCTCCCCCAAGGCTATAGCCCACCCGTTTTAGGCATTTTAAAGAGTGGACGAACTTGGGGACGGACCTTTCGGGGCATATTTTTGGGCACGGTTGTGCCCGCTGCCCATTTTTCACACGGAGGGCTCGCAAAGTCTCGCCCATTCCGAGTCCATGGACTGCTGGCCAGCCCTCCCTGGGCAGCTGTGAGCCTGCCTGCTTTTTTGGGCATTTTTCAAGAGTGACGAACTTTTGGGATCGGACCTTCGCTTATTTTAAGCTACAGCCTTCTTTATGGCCTATTTTAAGTACACGGAGGGTACCGTAAAGTCTCGTCCCATTTGAGTCCGCGCACGAAGTGGGCCAGCCCCTCCCCCAAGTGCCAGCCCACCCGCTGGGGCATTTTTGCGCCCGGAGATTTAACATGGGGACGTGGGACCTTTCGGGGGCTTATTTTTGGGCGGCCGACAGCCCCTCGGCCGGCTTTGGCACACAGAGGGCGCGCCCGCAGTCTCAAGCCTGGCCCCTGAGTCCGGGGCGGACGGTTGGCCAGCTCCTCCTCCGAAGGCTATAGCCCACCCGCTTTTGGGCATTTTCAAGGCGGACCAACTTGGGGACGGAACCCCTCAGGGGCTTATTTTTGGGCGCGGCTGTCCCCCAGCCTATTGCACACGGAGGGCGCCAAAGTCTCGCCCCATTCTGAGTCCGGCGACTTGCTGGCCAGCTCCCTCCCCAAAGGCTATAGCCCCACCTGCTGGGCATTTTTTGCAAGTGACGAACTTGGGGATGGGACTGGCTTATTTTTGGGAAGCGGCTAGCAAGAAGGGCTCGGTTTTTGGGACACGGAGGGCGTCCCGCAAATTCTCGCCCCATTCCGAGTCCGGCGGATTTAGTTGGGCCAGCCCCTCCCCCAAGGCCATAGCCCACCCGCTGGGGTATTTTTATGGCGGATGAACTTGGGACGGGACCTTCGGGGCTTATTCGGGCGCAACTGTGCCCGCGTCCTATTTTTGGCAGACGGAGGGCGCCTGCTGTGTCTCGTCCCATTCCGAGTCCGCGGATTTAGTTGGCCAGCCCTCCCAAGGCTATAGCCCACCCGTGCTTGGGTATTTCATGTGGACGCCCATCTTTGGGGACGGGACCTTCGGGTGTTATTTTTTGCGCAGCTTTGCCTGCGGCCTAGTTTTGGCACACAGAGAGCGGCCAAAAGTGAAAGTCTTACCTCTCATTCCTGGTGGAGTGGCGGATTTGTTGGCAGGCTCCTCCCCCAAGACTATAGCCAAACCCGTTTTGGGCATTTTTACATGGATTTCCAACTTGGGGACGGGACCTTCGGGCTTATTTTTGGGTGTGGCTGTGCCTCGCGGTCTATTTTTGGCACACAGAGAGCGCTCGTGAAAGTCTCGCCCCATTCTGAGAGTGGCGGATGAAGCTGACAGGCTCCTCCCCTGCCAGCTATAGCCCACCCTGCTTGGGCATTACAAGGCGGACGAACTTGGGGACTGACCTTCGTGGGGTTTGATTTTTGGGTGCACGGGCTGTGCTCCAAGGCTCATTTGGCACACGGAGAGCGCTCGGCAGTTTCGCTCCATTCCGAGTCCGCGACGAAGTTGACAGGCCCTCCCCCAAGGCTATAGCCCACCCGTGGGGGCATTTTTGCGTGGTTGATTTAACTTGGGGACGGGACCTTCGGGGCTTATTTTTGGGCGCGCTGTGCCCGCGTCTATTTTTGCACGGCGCCTACAGTGTCTCGCCCTATTCCGAGGCCGGGCGGACGCAGCAGGCCAGCCCCCTCCCCCAAGGCTATAGCCCACCCGCAGCATTTTTGCGGCGGACGAACTTGGGGACGGACCTTCGGGGCTTATTTTTGGGCGCGGCTGTGCCTGTGAGTCATATTTTTGGCAGACGGAGGGCGCCTCTGCCAAAGTCTCGCGCCCCATTCCGAGTCCGGGGCGGACGATGGCCAGCTCCTTCTCCTACGCTATAAACTCCCACCCGCTTTTCGTGGCATTTTTATGCGATGATCTTGTGGACGACCTTCGGGGTCTTATTTTTGGGCGCAGCTTTGCTCAAGGTCTATGCAAAGGCACACAGAGAGCGCCGCAAAGTCTCGCCCACTTCCAGAGCGGCGGACGAAGTTGGCAGGCTCCCTCCCGCAAGACTATAGCCCACCCGTGATTGGGGCGCTTCATGGGGCGGACGAACTTGTGGGACGGACCTTTCCGGGGCTTATTTTTGGGTGCGACTGTGCCCGCGGCTTATTTTTGGCACACGGAGAGCGCCTGCAAAGTCTCGCCCCACATTCCGAGAGTGGCGTGATTAGCTGGCAGTGTCTCTCTCCCAAGACTATAGCCCACCCGTTGGGCATTTTTGCGGTGACTTAACTGTGGGACGGGACCTTCGGGGCTTATTTTGGGGGCGGTTGTGCTCATGGCTCTGCTTGCATACGGAGGGCCCTAAAGTCTCGCCCCATTCCGAGTCCGCGGACGGTTGGCCAGCCCTCCCCTGCGGTGCAGCCCAATTGCTGGGCATTTCAAGGCGGACGAACTTGTGGGACGGACCTTCGGGGCTTATTTTGGGTGAGGCTGTGTGAAGGCTGGGCCTATCACATAATGGAGAGTGCTTCGCAGTTTCGGGCCCCATTCCGAGAGTGGCGATTTGTGGGTTGACAGGCCCTTCTCCCCCTGGCGCTATAGCCCACCCTGGGCATTTTTCCATGGGATTTAATCTGGGGATTTGACCTTCGTGTAGGCTTATTTTTGGGCGTGGTTGCTCCCATGGCCTATTTTTACATTAATGGAGAGCGTCAGCAAAGTTTCGCCCCCATTCCGAGTCCGGTGACTTGCTGACGTGCCCCTTCCCCAAGGCCATAGCCCCACCTGCTGGGGCATAAGGCGACGAACTGGGGACGGGACCTTTCGGGAGCTTATTTTGGGCGCGCTGTGCCCGCGCTTCCAGTTTCTTGGCACACGCTTGAGGGCGCCGTGAAAGTCTCGCCCCATTCTGAGTCCGCGGATTTGTGCTGGTGCCAGCCCTCCTGCTACAGCCCACCCGCTGGGCATTTTACGGGCGATCGAACTTGGGGACGGACCTTCGGGGCTTATTTTTGGGCGCGCGGGCTGCGCTCGCGCCCATTTCTGGCACACGGAGGGCGCCGGGCAGTTCCGCCCATTCCGAACCGCGTGACGGCTGGGCCAGCCCTCCCCCCAAGGCTACAGCGCCCACCTCTCGGGGCATTTGCGGCGGAAGAACTTGGGGGATAGGACCTTCGGTGCTTATTATTTGGCGCGGCTGTGCCTCCATCGGTCTATTTTGTACACGGAGGGTTTTCAAAGTCTCTGCCCATTCCGAGTTCGCGGATGTAGTTGGCCAGCCCCTTCCCCAAGGCATTCCCAACCGCTGGGATTTCAAGTGGTGACGAACTGTGGGACGGGACCTTTGGGGGCTTATTTTTTGGTGCGGCTACCCACGGCCCATTTTTGGCACACGGAGAGCGCCGCAAAGTCTCGCCCCATTCCAGTCCTAGCTGGAGACTTAGCCAGCTCCTCGGCCTCCCAAGGCTATAAAATTTCACCTGCTTTTGGGCATTTTTAAGTATGGACGGTAACTTGGGACGGACCTTCGGGGCCGAGCTTGGTGCGACTGTGCCTGCGGTCTATGGCACACGGAGAGCGCTGCAAGTGTCTCGCCTCTATTCCGAGTGGCGGATTTGGTTGGCAGGCCCTCCCCAAGGCTATAGCCCACCTGCTTTTTTGGGCATTTTTCCCATGATCTAATCCTGGGACGGGGACTCGTAGGCTTATTTTGGGCGCAGCCGTGCCCGCGGCCCATTCTGGCACATGGAGGGCGGTCGCAAAGTCTCGCCTCACTCCGAGTCCGGCGGATGAAGTGGCCAGCCCTTCTCCCCCAAGGCTAAAGCCCACCCGCTTGGGCATTTTTCCGCGGACGAACTTGGGGACGGACCTTCGTGAGGCTTATTTTTAAGCGCTGCTGTGCCCGCGGCTCATTCTTGGCACACGGAGGGCGGTCGCAAAGTTCCCAGCCAAT